>JAMPIV010013568.1:2500-449661 GCA_024509875.1 Oreohelix idahoensis
AGTCTTATATTTGTTGCGCTCCAATCAATTTGGAGTTTACATGGTAGGCTATTTCCGTACGCAAGGTTTTTTCAAACACGTTATAAAAAAATTTTATGAGCAGAAATGATTTCATGCTGTCAGGCATCCCCACTATTTTATTTTGGTTATAACTTGTTAATTCCTAGACTATTTGCGTAACGTTTTACATATTCTTTGTCAGCAAGCCCTAAGGAACCCAAATATACAAATTTAAAAGAGCTAAGTGGCTGCGTTCAAAATATGCAATTTCTTCTACCTCCTGTTTCGAAGATGTGCTGTCTGGGTACTGTAATGTTTTCAAACGTAAACCCATCTAATGTTATCTTTTCTAATAAGCATTTTTTGTGATTTTAAAACCTAACTCTGGGAAGGGTAGTGAATTTATCCCTGTCCGTCCGAAAAAAAGTTAGTGCATGTGGCCTTACACGCGTGATAGTAGTAATTGTGTATCGCTTTACGCTTGTTGGGGTGGCATTAATAGCGAGACGCGTGTTCAATTTTGCATGCGTTCGGCTTTTGCCCTCCCCTCTCTCTCTATCCTTTGGTCCATCTGTTCGTTCGTTTTGGTAACGTAATATAATTAATGTTAGGATTAATTTAGGTCATTACGCATTGTGCCTCTCAATGTTTTTCTTAGAAATGCAATACCCGTTTTAATGTGTTGTGGAAACGCTTGTATTTATGCAGTGGCTTATATTTAACGTGGAAACGTTACAATTTGCAGACGAAGCATAAAACAAAGGGGATTTCGAGTACATTCTTTGTGACAGCACTGTTATTTTACCATTGCTCTTTTCTTTATTAGAATTTATTTGTTAGGCTTTATATTTACCTGATAATTTATATATGTGGATTAGAATATTTCACGACACCTCCCCTCTTAAAACAGACATCCCATGTCAGTCCTTTATTCTATATACACATAGATAAATGTAAGTCAACTTGACTTTACTCTGCTGTGGTGCTATCATGGTTTTATGTAGTTGGGTCCATTCAGAGTAGGCACTACTCATGAAATCTGCCTCAGACTTCTACAACCAATAATATATTTCGGTTATGTTACTGAACAGCCGCAAGTGTGAGTGCTTGTCTTAATGCTGCTTCGCAACCCGTATTCACCATTTCTCTTCTCTGAGTCTGCGCAATGACATGTCCAGAGAACATTATATTTCCCTCAAAATGTACGTTATGAGGAGATAACATATACCTGGTGATAGCAGAGTTTTCGTAGTGGATCCCATAATCTTCTTATTATCCTGTATGAAACATTCGGAATATCCTCAATCAAAGAGGCAACTCAGGGATTCATTACGTTCCTCCGAAATGTTTACATCCAACAATTTTCTCATCATTCTAGAGAAGACACTAGGCGCATTCTTCAATCCAAATGGCAATCTATTAAACTCATAGTGTCCTTCTGAGGTACTAAAAGCTAGGTATGGTCTAACCTCAGGCTTTACTGGAATCTGATAGTATCCTTTACTCAGATCCACTTTTGAGAAATATTTAGCTTTATTTAGCCTGGCAAACAGCTGATTTGTATCCGGCAATGGATCCACCTGTCCTTCTGTAATAGCATTCAGTCTCCTGTAATCTATACAGAGTCTATGTTCTCCAGAGGGCTTCCTTAAGAGTACAACACCGGAACTATATGAGGATTCACTGTGTGAAATAATTCCTTCCTTCAATAGATAGTCTATCTCTTCCTTCAAAGCTTTCTCCTTAGCAAACGGAATCGAATATGGTTTCATACAGACAGGTGTGGGGTCTATCAGTTTCATATCATATTCCAATAGGTTTGTATGCCCTGGTCGGTCTGTTAACACCTCTGCATGATTATTTAGAACCTGTTGCACTCTCTCTTTCTGAGTTTTCGTTAAATGTGTACTGATTTTCACCTGTGCTGCTGTCTCACAGGGGTGTAATGGATGTTCAAATGATGAAAGTGGTTCCTTTTTCATCTCCATGGCGATGGACAAGGTCAACAAGTGTGTCTCTTCCTGATGTTCTCTTTCCAAATATTTCTTCAGGAGATTCACATGATAGATTTTTTCTTTCCCCTTCTTATCTATCTTATAATTTGTTCTAGATACCTTCTCTAAAACTGTATATGGACCCTGCCATCCAATTTGTAACTTATTCTGACTCCCGGGCAAAAGAAGCGGTACTTTCTCTCCCACAGCCAAATTTCTGTCTTTCGCCTTCCTGTTATAATAGGCAGCATGTTTCTTCCTGGCTTGTTTCAAATTTTCATTGGCAAGTTTCCAGCCAGTTTTTAACCGAGTGGTCAGCTCATTCACATATTGGTATGAAGATGTAATGTTTTCCTCTGCCTTTTCATCAGTCCACGTTCTTAACAAAGCTACATATGGACCTTTAATTGTGTGGACCTATTTGTCCATGCACCGGTATGGTCTCTTCCCCTCGAAGCTTTATAGTGATGATTTTTCCTCCCAGAATTATCATTCACAAAACGACCGCTACCAATTTTTTTTCTGGGGCTTTCTCCCCACTTACAATTCTTGATGAGAGATTTCCTCTCTACATCCTCTTCCTCCAGTTTGTTTAAGTCCGATTGAGGGATTTTCGGCTTATCCTGGGGTAAGACATCTTTTTGCACTCTCCGCATAGTGTCTATTTTAAAACAGTTAAGTGAAGCTTGTCCGTGAAAAGGGGCTTCCCATTCCATTTGGTCCACTTTATCAAATCTATTTTTCTTTTTATTATCAGGCCTAATTTTGCCCCGTGGCGTGTCCAGGTCCTGATCCATGTTCCCACTTGTGGGTGTTCCCTCATGTGCTATGCTACACCTTTCTACAAAATTCTCAATGTCCCATCTTGCTTTGGGCCAATAATAATTGTGAGCCACCTTTTGAATGATGGTACCTATCTTCTCATGGTCCCCATCTGGTTTCACATGTAGGCTCCTTATTAAGTCTGCCCTATATCTTTTAGGAAGTACCAGCTGTCCCTGACCTTTGGATCTAGCTCCAGTCTTCCTATACATCAACTTGTTTTTCATGTAAAAATCTCCCTTGCCTGGAGTTGTATGACAAGTTGACAATTTTCTGAAACAAGGCTTGAGTGTTTTATCCCCAGCCTGTGCCTTCCTCATCTCTTCTGGAGTGGTATCCAACATAATATCCTCCTCCTGTCTTGAGGTCGACCTGACCTGAAGGGTTGCCATATACACAGGTTTCCTTCGGCAACGGTCAGTGTCATGATTGTCCATCTGACAATTCTTACACCACCTTTTTCCTTGGTTGAAAGATTTTCTTTCATCATATTTCCTTTCATCGAATTGTGGGAATTTATTTTTATTTTCATACCGTGGCCTATCAAACTGGTGCTTACCTTTGTTTTGATCCCTAGGATCAAATTTATTAAAGTTCTGTGGTGCCCTAAAGTTATCCACTTGTTTCTTTTTATTACCTGTTACCTCTGCTTGAGCTGCTTGATACCTTTCAGCAACATTTAGCAACTCACCCAGCCTCTCTGCACCTTGTTCCATGAGAAACTTTCTCAGGTCTGGAGCCATGGACTCTCTTAATTGCTCTATAAGGACCATTTCCTTAAGATCTTGGGTTTTCCCCAGAGAAGTCCATTTCTCCAAGTATGTCTCTATTCGTGCAGAGAACTGGTGATAGGTTTCACCTGACAGTAGTTTAGCATTCCTAAATTTTTTCCTATAAAATTCTGCATTCTTTTCATATCTTAACAAAAGAGCCTGCTTTAGCATGTCATAATTTTCCTGATCACCTCTGCTCATTTTTGCAAAAACTTCATAAGCTGCCCCACGAAGTCCCTGAGATAACTTTAAGCTCCACCTTTCTCTCTCTAACCCATACGTGGTAGCTAATAGTTCATACCTATTTAGGTAGCTCTCTATATCATCGTCTTTCTCAACAAAATGATCTAAATGAAAATTCATAGCTGAGGTTGAGGCTCCTTGGCTAGCAGTGGCATCAGAGGCAAAGGGACTGGCACCATTTTCAGGAGCATGGCCCTGAAACTCAAACTCCCTTAGTCGTAACTCATGTTCCCTTTGTAATCTCTTATCTTCTGCTTCCCTTTCTGCAGCTAATTTCTTCTCTTCCCTTTCTGCAGCTAATTTCTTCTCTTCCCTTTCTGCAGCTAATTTCTTCTCTTCCCTTTCTGCAGCCAATTTCTTCTCTTCCCTTTCTGCAGCCAATCTTTTGTCTTCTCTTTCTGCTTCCAATTTCTTAGCCTCAGCCTCAAATTGTAACTTCTTAATTTCCCTTTCAGCCTCTAACTTTCTTTCGGCTTCAAACCTTCTTTCTTCGCGTTCAATAAATTTGTCACATTCCGTAGTGACATAGGCAACCATAACTTGCCCATCTAATCCTAACTCTTTTGCAGTCTGAACAGCAGCAGATCGAAACTTGGCCAGGTCCGCCATTGTCTATCAGGTAAATTTATACAATGTCTAACCAACAATTCAATCTCTAAATATATATCTAATGGACAACACAGGCACCGTGAGCTCAACCTTATTTAATTCCACCCAAGGATACCTTTTAATTCTTATATTCCCTGAAGTGAATTACCCCCAATATTTTTAATAGGGAAAGATTCAAAATCCCAAGAGCGAGACCCCCAATATATGTGGTGAAGTGGGATGTTATAAATATTTATAGGGGACTTAGTGTACTGACTGAGATCAGCTGTGAAGGTATCTATATCTAATAAGAGTAGTGTATTATAGATAACCTTACTTGCTGCCACATATATATATATATATATCTCAGTCAGAATTATTCTGGAATAGTGTGATGACTACGTTGTATGTCTAGGGTATGTGTATGATGAAGTGTAAGTCATAACAACAACAGACAGATAAACAATTTAATTTATTCCACCACACTTGACAACACTGTGACACTCACATACATATAACACTCTAAAGGATATCTTAAAGGAGTCACTGATAACTTTTCAAATAACAATATGTATTCATTGCTGTATGAATGAATATGTGTCCTGATTCAAATACAAAGGGAACCAGGAATCACAATCAATTTTAATTACAAGTTATATGTACAGAATTTCTCAATATGAATATTGTAGTGACATATATTATTAAAAGTATCCTATGTGTGTCAGTTGTGTAGTAGTAATATGAGGTAATACTGGTTTTGTTTTGTTCAAGCTCTGTTGGTATTTGTCATCATGACTTCAATAGTTTGTCTTTATGGGAGCTAGTATTGGAGATGTTCTCAGTTCCTGTTATTAAAACAATTTACTTCCCCTCTTAAGTTTATGTTACATTGTTATTTTAAGATGGGGGTACATAATTTTGAGCTCAGCTGGCCACATCAGCTTATCTTGCGTGATGGCGGCAGGAAGAGACTCCTCTGCTCGATTTCTCCCCTGTGCTCTGGAGACACCTCACGGATAGCTAAATGGACCAAGGAGTATGCTGTCCGACTCTGGATTCAGCAAAGCTCTGACCAGGTGCTGCTCAATACCATCAAGACCACGGTCCCACAATTCATAGAATAAACACAGATACGTTTACTAGCAATGAATTCTGGCACAAACACTGGCACAAATTCCCATCTGCTTATGTTCCAGGCTTTTATTTAGCAAAAATATGAGCTGGCTTCAACGCACTGTTGCTTTATCAAGCTTATTTGAACTAGTGGTCTCGAACTAACGCTCCTAAGTGAGTATATCAGCGAGTCTGGCCAATGGAGCCACGTTTCGACAAGTGTTTGAAAAAATTTTAACTTCCTACGTCTCCCCTAACAACCAAAGATAGTATTTATAGTCCGACCAATCGTGTTTAGTCTTATATTTGTTGCGCTCCAATCAATTTGGAGTTTACATGGTAGGCTATTTCCGTACGCAAGGTTTTTTCAAACACGTTATAAAAAAATTTTATGAGCAGAAATGATTTCATGCTGTCAGGCATCCCCACTATTTTATTTTGGTTATAACTTGTTAATTCCTAGACTATTTGCGTAACGTTTTACATATTCTTTGTCAGCAAACCCTAAGGAACCCAAATATATATATTTAATAGAGCTAAAATGCTGCGTTCAAAATATGCAATTCCTTCGACCTCCTGTTTCGAAGATGTGCTGTCTGGGTACTGTAATGTTTTCAAACGTAAACCCATCTAATGTTATCTTTTCTAATAAGCGTTTTCTAGGTTTTTTAAAACCTAACTCTGGGAAGGTTAGTGTTTTTATCACTGTCCGTCCGAAAAAGTTAGTGCATGTGGCCTTACACGCGTGATAGTAGTCATTGTGTATCGCGTTACGCTTGTTGGGGTGGCATTAATAGCGAGACGCGTGTTTAATTTTGCATGCGTTCGGCTTTCTGCCTCTCCCCTCTCTCTATCCTTTAGTCCATCTGTTCGTTCGTTTTGGTAACGCAGTATAATTAATGTTAGGATTAATTTAGGTCATTACGCATTGTGCCTCTCAATGTTTTTCTTAGAAATGCAATACCCGTTTTAATGTGTTGTGGAAACGCTTGTATTTATGCAGTGGCTTATGTTTAACGTGGAAACGTTACAATTTGCAGACGAAGCATAAAACAAAGGGATTTCGAGTAATAATATATATATATGCGAATGCTTGGTGTAGGCTTCCTGCAAAAGAACCAGGTAAGGAGCACAAAGGTAAATGATGATGCTGATGATGTATAATGATGATGATGATGACGACGATGATGATGATGATGATGACGTATAATGATGATGATGATGATGATGATGATGATGATGATGATGATGATGATGATGATGATGATGATGATGATGATGATGATGATGATGATGATGATGATGATGATGATGATGATGATGATGATGATGACGACGACGACGATGATGATGATGTATAATGATGATGATGATGATGAACTTACATAACATAGATATCACCAGAACTCATACGACAAGAGAAATTGCCGAGGGACTGACTGTTGTACTTTATGTCCAAGCCTGCGATTTCTGACCCTGTAAAGGTCAGGGATTTTGAATTACGACCTCTGACCCACGTTCCCCGGATAGGCGATGGGAAGGTACACGCCCCTTGCACATAAACCACTAATGATTAGATAAAACAAATAGTTGACATTAATTTTCACATAATGATTAAACTACACTTGTTTCCAGACAAATTTCTCCTGCTCCATAAGATAAGACAAGAAGTAACATAATTCAACACATTTCCGCTTCTGGATTCGGATGACATGCTAAAGCGTAAGAAAAAAAATCATTAAAAACAATTTACTTTTGGATTTTGAATGAAGAATATATGACATTTACGGAGGTGACCATAAAAATGGACCCTCACTTAACTAAAACGTTAGGTGTTCCTTGAGCATCCGATTGGTTAAGCTGTTAGAGTGCTTGCCTTTCGCGACAGAGTTACCGGGTCCTGAATCGAAGCCTGGTAGTGTCTTGCTCCAGTCTACCCAGCCGTAAATGGGTACCTGACTCTGCTCTTGAGGTAAAGAAGGTAAAGGCATCGAGAAAGGGAAATGGTCACCCCTCCTCATAAGGTTAGACCTAGTATACTGAAATATCTAACACTGTACTCCTTTATAGAAGTAACTGAAATGGGACTCCTGTTACCTATACTGTCCCTGACATTAATTTGTGGCAACGATCCGTAAGACTGTTGCTCAAGAGACGGACAGATTGAAGAAACAAAAAAAAAGGGGGTATGAGAAGGAGAGAAGAACATTGCTCTAAATGATTATAATTAATGAGCTAATGTAGTCAAATATACAGAACATGAGCAGTTATTTGATCCCTTTAGAATAACCAAAAATGTGTGTGAGCTTTCTTGGGGTTAATGCGACGTCTACAACCTTCCCAAACACTGTAAAAACATAAAGTAGATTCAGAGCTGGCATTGACAGATGTCCTCGTGTAATCGCGAGGGTCTCGGACGGCATTGACAGATGTCCTCGTGTAATCCCGTGGGTCTCGGACGGCATTGACAGATGTCCTCGGGTAATCCCGTGGGTCTCGGACGGCATTGACAGATGTCCTCGTGTAATTCCGTGAGTCTCGGACGGCATTGACAGATGTCCTCGGGTAATCCCGTGGGTCTCGGACAAAGAAAGAAATACTGCTCCCTCAGGCTAGTCTATAGTTGAGTATGAGCCTGGCAACCTCAACGTGTAAAACGAGTTGCTGCAGAAACCACAGCTGCAGGAACAGAGAAATGGGTCGGTGGTGACTTGTTGCAAGGAAGCCCGCTGCACTGGTCACTCCATGCTTCATACAGAGAATTACAAATTGGAAATGATAATGGTCAATGATTAACAAGTTAAAGGTATTCCCATACCAGATGCTGCCGTGTGGGATAAAATGTTAGAGACTTCACTATACTAGGTCCAGCATCGAACGGTAGGGTGACTAGTTCCCTTCCTCGCTGCCTTCTCCTTCCCTAGCTGAAAAGAAAAGTCAGGTACTCACTTACAGCTAGGTAGACTGGAGCGTGACGATACCGAGAATTGAACCCGGCAGCCGTGCTGCGAGAGACCATCGCTCTAACCACTTTGTCAATCTTACGCTCTGTGAATAATTTTTTTTTTAACTCGAAAATGTATGCAAAAAAATGACCACGTTACAATTGTGAAATCTCCAGTTAATATGGTTTTCTACTTTATGAAAAAAATGTCAGACTCGCGCTATCTCAAGTTTGTACAATTTATATTTGAAAGAAAGAGTTTAAAGAACACGACCTCAACGACGAGAGTTGTAAAACAGCAGACAAACCATGGGAGCTAAAGGGTATTGATTGATTGATTGATTGATTGATTGATTGATTGATTGATTGATTGATTGAGACAAATCATGACAATAAATGTAGCGGTGGTAGTAGTGATTGAAGTTCCGGTTGCAGTGAAGTTAACTGAGTCATTAAATAGCAGGAAAAAAAAAAAGAAAGAAAAAAATATGAGCGCAGAATACGTGGTTCTCTAGGGTCTCTGACGTTACAAGGAAAGAAGAGAACAACTGTTATCTCAGGTATATCGTATCAATAAATCAATACTCTTCAGCTCCCTAGGGAACATAGGCCTTCAACAAACACGTATCAAATCTTTCTGTCGCGTGTCTTCAACTCAATGTTTAAAAAAAAAAAAAAAATTTAGCCTCCTTGTGGCGAGTCACGTCCCATTCAACCTAGTTATATTATGTTATATTAGTGTGCATGTCCAAATATAAACGACCTTGTGGTCTGTAATGCTATTTTATCTACTCAAGGTCGTTTAAGGCCACTAATATGAGAGTTATCATGGGTCTGGAAACCTCATCAAATAAAATAAGTTGCTACAAAAGCAACTGCTGCCAGAGCTTACTAATGCTTTGATACAGGCTTCCTGCAAGTGAGTCAGCTACAGCGGTCGCTCCATACTGAATAAGAAAAAAAACGGAAAGAGATGAGGACAAAGCATTATAACAGATGATTATGAATCAAGCCAGAAATAGTCTTATCACTTACCACTCAGAAGTTTCAACAGCAACGTAATACAACTTATAACTCCAACATCGTGGACACATGTCGTTATGTACATCATGTTTCTAGTTTATTCTAATAGTAAGAAAGTTAATAAAACAAAACGGGAAACATTATTTTCCGCAACTTAATTTGCTGTCAGGAATAGGCAGGTTTTGTTTCAGCGTTTTAAGTTAAAAATGTGCTAAATTTGTTATCTAAGAACTATACCTCACATAATTACTATTTCTTATCATTTCTTAAATATTTACCTAAAGACTATGCTCATGTGATTAATATTTCCAATATTTGTAACAAAAAAGCTTCACTTCTTGTGATTAATATGTCCTAAATTTTCATTGTTAAAAAGACTAAGTGATTAACATCTTCTAATTTAATATTTTTTTTAAATCTCATGAGATTAACATTTCCTAAATTTTTGCATAAAAACTATTTCTTGTGTAATTAGATGTTTCTAAATTTTTGCCTAAAATCTAAAGCTCGTGACGTTAATATTTCCTAAATTACCTCACTTGATTAAGATTTCCTAAACTTTTACTTAAAAACTTTATCTCATGTGATACCTCAGTTGTAGACAAACTTCAATAACCACTATTTAAGCCACTGATAAAAAAAAAAATGCTACCATATAGTCAAGAATACAACGTATGTATGTGTTGCGAGTTCGAACACAGTGAGAAAAATTTTGTCCTTAGAATTAATCAAAATAGTTGAATAACACCTTCTGCTCTCGTCGACTCGTGTGTGTCGACAATTCTGTTTCACCAGATTTAGGCTGGAATGAAGAAGCAGCATTATTCACAACTAAAAAATGCATTCTTTGTTATGTAAATTAGTCTTTCTTTATTCCCGTCCGTTACAAACTACGTCTCTTAACTCTACCCTCTTTCTGTGTTTCATTCAAGTTTCTAAGCCGTCAATTTTTTTGTCTACTCAGTTTTATGTGATTAATCCTGTTCCCTTCTGATAATCTCATTCCACGTTCAGGGTTGTCAGTATCCTTCCCAACGTAACCAAAAGTTTATACGAAAGGTTTTATTTATTTTTTAATCAGTAAAAAAAGTCAAGCTCATGGATCATGGGCTGTGATACAGACAAGAATGTGATTGTGTTCGGGAATTGGTGGAATGATGTGGTGCCGTGTTGGGACCTTGGTATTATAATTGATGCAGTATTATTTTTATTAGCACACACAACGGGGTCTGAACAACACCAGAGATTTAGTAGTTTTGTCAGCTGTTGAAAGTGGCTTAAACAAGTCTCAGCCGCGAAGTGGAACACACTGCCATCAGGCAACTGAAATACGAGTATATGACTGTTAAGATCAAAATATTTCAGCCCAGCTAACGATATGTGTCAAAAGTATGACATAGAATGTAAACTCACATACCCCTAGCAAACACCTGCCCTATATATATATATAATCTTCCCCCCTCTCTCTCTCTCTCTCTCTTCCCCGCCCGCCCCCCCCCCCCCCCCCCCCCCCCCCCCCGCCATCGTTTAAACCGAGACTTAGCAAAATAAAAGTATGAACCACCTATACTTTTAATAATAAAAACACCCACTCATAATTGTCATTCGTCGTCTGTAAAAAAAATAACACAGACGGATGATGTCACAAGAAAGTAACGGTAACTGAATGTACTTTCTAAAATTATAGACGGCTATATATCCTTCTTATAATGTATCAGGGGCTGGACTCGATTTTTTTCTCTCCATCAAGTTTAAAATAACCACACAAAACAAAATAAAAAAGGATATAATCATGTGAAAAGGTGTAAATACACACACACACACACAGACATACACACACACACACACACACATATACATTTAAATACGGTTATTTTATTTTGAATGTATACACCAGTCACCTTTGCAGGTGAACAACACATTATAAAAACGTGACGTTTCTGGATTACTCTACGTCAGCAACAGCGGTGCAATTCCAAAACGTCCCATGTTTCTATATGCATCGTTCATTTGTAACACTTTCTATTACTATTGTTACATCATATCTTTCATTATTCACACACACACACACACACGCACACACACACACACACACACACACAAGCTGCGAATTCACACATTAACCTTGGCAGCAAAATAGGAATGGAGAAATTCACAAAGATACGGAAAATATAACTGAGAAGTAATGAAGGGATTTCATTGGTTGAGAAATGCACAAAAATCGAATGGCGTGAGCTGCAACACGTGATCACATTTTTGCTTTACTGTATGTCGTGGTTGAGTTTGAGTGTAGAGTATTTGTCGAGTTGGACAATAGTAGTGAAATCGACAAGGGATAGTGGACTGACAGAGTTATAGATTACACTTTAGATAAGGTGTAAATAGGAGATGGACTTGAGACAACCTGGAAGAAGATTTATTCAAAGGATCTCTCTCTCCAGGCCTCAACTCACTTTTACTGTCTGAGCATCTCCGGCTCTCACTCTTTTCTCTTATCATACATAGAGATTCTAGTAAAGAGCTAAAAATACAAATATGGATGGAAAGGTCGTGAACAGCGTATTAATAAAGGTGTAAACTTTATTAAAGAAGAAAAAGCGTGGAATTAATGCATATCATCACAACAACATAAAATTACATCAATAATCAACTAATCATCAATAGTCATCAATAATCATATACACCAACAACCACACACACAGATCACCATTTATAAAACCTGTAGAACACAGAGAGATGAAATAACTGAGTGTCAGCCCGTCCGTTTTCGGGACCATATGAAATAGCTCCAGTAAGTGGTTTTTTTCGTATATATCCTCCATCGGTGATGGAATTAACCTGAATAAAATCACTGTATAGGCGCTATCATTGGTGATTCCTCCCTACTGGCGCGAGGTGGGCTGGAAGACTCTATTTACCTTCTGTTTACCAAAATGAATAAACTGCGTGGCAGTCCTTCCGTTTTCGGGGACCAGATGAAATAGTCCAGACAGTGTGTTACTTGTAGATCCTTCGTGAGGGACTATGCCTACAAAACTGTCCTTGTTGGTACTATCATTGGTGACTCCCCCCTACTGGCGCGAGGTGGGCTGGGGGACGCTGTTTATCTCCTGCAGACCAACTGAATGAACTTAGCGACAGCCTGTCCGCTTTCGGGGACCAAGGGGAATAGCTCCAGTAAGTGGTTTTTTCGTATATATCCGCCATCGGTGATGGAATTAACCTGAATAAAATCACTGTATAGGCGCTATCGTTGGTGACCGCTACTCGCGAGAGGGGGGCTGGAACTCTGTCCATAGATGGCTGCTCATACGTGCGAGGTTTTAAGTATCCAGAAAATACACCAGAAGAAGTCACTTGAGGACAAAGAGACCCAGGCGCGCTTATCCGGCGCAAGGCTCCGCTTGGCTGTAAATCCTGTTTAAACTGGTTTGGCTGTGGTTTGCTGAGTGCCCCGTTTAGGCACAAAAAAGGCGGGTGATATGGATTTCTGCTATAGGCATGCTGGGCGGGTTTGATATTCTGGAAGCCGCGATGCTCTGGCTGGTAATCCAATAGGCGAGTAGAGAGCTACTACTGCATTTGGCGATTCCAGATTTTGCGTTGGCTCCGTTGCACTGCGTGAGCTTAACTTGGCGTTGACAAAAAAGGGTTTTGATTCAGGAACGGGGTTGACGATTCGTTGCTAGATGTAAACAGAAACCCTCTAGATCAAAGAGTATATGACTTTCTTCGCCTGACTGAAGTCTGCTCTAGCGATTCGGTCTTCCTGAAACTGAGACCCAAAAAGAGACACCCTTTTACTTCAAGCAAATAATAAATCACACTAACTTTATACAGAAAGTTTCGCTCCACTATGGGATTAAATTTGTTGTAGTTATTGCTATGATAGTTTAGGGCTGTCTTTAACCATGTCTCCTGTTCCTTAAAAATATCAATTATCAACACGCGCCCGCATAGGCTTAATATCTTTTGTACACCCATATAACTGTCATTAAATGTTCTGACAGCAAAATCTCCTCCTCTTCTCCCAATCTCAACATACAGGAAACCTAACCTGTAGTTACAGTTAAAAGAATATGCTTATTCATCTTACAACATTAAATGAATTTACATAAACAGATTACAGCATTTGACATTACACAAATAAATCGTATGTCCCCTTTGGAAAATATATTCGAATTCCACAAAATGAGTACAAAGAAAATGCAATGTTCTTGCTATAATAATACAGTTGTGGCTAAATCATAAGATATAATTATATCTATGCCTGGTGACTGCTTTCAGTGAAAGTTATAGACTAGTGCCTAGCCACACAAGTAAGCATAAAATGATCCTCCCTTGCCACTAGAAATATCTATCAAAGGGAATAAGTGACTATCTCCTATAATCCAGAGTTATTGCCTGCATCTCACTATTCAGTTTTTAAGTGAACAATCCACACCTGACATTATCTTACAGAAATGACAGTTAATTTTGCTGACTCTTAACCCAATGGTAAGCATTCGTGGACTGATTCTACGCCTAATATCTGTTATTGTAAGTTTAACATTTAACCCATGATAAACCGTAACAGTTTAAGCACCACTTAATAGGCCGTAGACAGCGCTACCTTATCACTGAATAAATTACTAGGAGAAGTCCTCAGAAATAAATTCACTTCCCTAACAGATATATATAAAAGCTAACATGAATCTAATATATTAATTATAAGATATGTCAACTCACCCCGAAAATGACTAGAACATAGGCAAACACATTCTAGTACTGTGTTAAAGTTTGCCTTATCTCATGATGGTCATCTACGGGCCAGGAAAATTTACGAATGTCTTTGTCTATTAAAACCAGTCTACTCTTATAGATCACAAGGGACGCTCCCCCCGGACACCTGGCCTGCATATTTCTACAGAAGTTCGGCGAAAGACGTAATCTAGAGTAAGACAAAAGAAATCGTACGAAAGTTCCCCAGGTAGAGAAATGCATAACATTATGCTCTATCTTGTCTAAGGGCAAAAACTCAAAGACTGACCGTGGGTTTGTCTCCCCCTGTTTCCAGGATGCATAATATTATGATCCGAAGCAGCGTTCTGGAAGCCAAACACAGGGACCCTTTCGCTCGTGATCAAAGGCTTTAAACGTAAGAGATATTCCCCTGGTCAGACCAGGTGCGGCTTAGATAATATTATCGTTCGCTGACCGCTACAGGCCGGAACGTAACCAAACCTCGGGTGGGGTTTGAGAAGGTGAAAAAGTTTGGCCACGAAGGTAAAAAATGAAAGAAAAAGAAAATACAAAATGACGAGGAAAACCAGGACATTTAAAAAGTAATCAAATTATGGACAAGATGGTAAAATAGATTATCGGTCACGTGACAAGTGCCCCCCCCCCCCCCTTTTAAAGTTCGAGGAATACGGACAAAAATGACAGTAATTTATCTTTTCCATCGATGTCCGTTACATATCGTAAGAACCTTCTATAATCATAACCAAAATCGTATCCAATTTCTGTCAGTACTGTATGACTAGCTCCGAGATCATTTCCTTTCTTCCCTCTGTCTAATAGACGTTCAGCGAATGGGATTTGGCGAGGCCAGTCGGCGCTGACGCCCTTCGTTTCCGTGTGAACCTGATCTTGGTTACACCATTCGCTGTGCCTGTTTATGGTCCGGAAAATTATCCGCACCTGTTGTGGTTTTCGGCCCTGCCTGAACTCACTGGCCACTGCGTAGATAATCCGCCTGTTATGTGCAGTGTAATCATTGATGGGCTCAGGCTGCTTATGTATATATTTACCTGTCACGGGCGTGGCCTTGAATAACCCTCTATAGCTGCAGTCTATAGGGATTTTTCGCGCGCGTGTAACCCTAGTTGGTAAATAAAGCCGTTCGTTGGCCGAAGAAATGCTAGCATTTTTCTTCTGCCTCTCCACACCTACTCCCCTGTTTCGGTGGGAGCATTGATCAATCTTCAGACCTGTGCCGTCTAAAGGTGGGTCTGGAGCTTTCCTTGCCTTGCCAGTCACAACTCTGGCTTGGTCAACGGAAATGATCAAGTTGCTCGGTAATGGCCTGGCGGAGGCGACTACTTTGCTGTCCATCAGTGGGGTTGAGACCACTGGAATAATGCGATTTGAATGAGAGAACTCAGCTGCCTGAAGCAGACAGTAATCGATCGCATTCTGGGGTTCTACTAAATCATAACAGATCTCCGTAGCTTCTATCCGTGAAGACAGATAGGTAATATCTGCGAGTTGCAGAGTTTGTTGAGTCGCTTTCCCATTACTAGCATGACGTGAGCCAGGGCTCTCAACAATGGCTCCTTGTACAGTAGTAAGGCAGCTTTTCTCACTGTCTTCTGCCCTGAGAAGTGTGAGAGGCTCAAATGGAATACCAGGGATCCCTTCGCCTGGAACCCTGTGTCCATCATAAACGTCAACTTTGCCCTCCCCTGAGGAAGTTACTGGCGTCAGTTGAACTTTGTCCTGCAATGCGAGATCCACTTCCTGGTTGACAGGCCCCGCAGACTGCATGCAAAAGACTGGACGGTTTGAGATCCCGTTTGATCGCTAAGTGCCCGAGAGAAAACTCTCGGTGTGTTTTTCCAAAGTTCCTTGGAACGGTTTGGAAAGTTTAACCCTTTTAGCAGGCGACTTATTCTTGCACCTTTTAAGCTCAGGGTGATAAGAGGAGCGGCGCCTCCATTCTACGATCGTTGAGTTGGAGGGATACGCCTCTGCATATGGTTTTTCGCTGTCCGGCCGGGAATCTTGCGAAATATAACGTGATAGGGTGTGGCTCCCTTTTCTCGACGTCACGTGTCGGTTAGGTGCTGCTCGGTCTGGAGCGTGAGAGGCTCGGGGTTCGCCGCTTGCCAGACGGGAACAATCCGTATTACAATGCTTGTTAGCACCTCTCTCACCTTTGTGCAGTTTCCATGCCTGGGAACGTTGCGTAATTTTTCCCGTGGCTTTAGGTCTGCTGTCCCGACGTAAATTCTTTCCTTGTTTGGGCTTCGGATCCAAGTCCAAAGGAAAGTCAATTTTCTGGAGTTGGGGTTCGGTTTTAGCAGGCAAGTTTTCTTTCATGGGCGCAAGGTTTGCAGGGGCGTTGACCGTTAAGGGCACAGTAGAAGGGGAAGTAGAGAGACTACATTTAGTATCTGTTTCCACCCTCCGAATTTGGCTATCCAGTTCATTCATTCTGATTTGGTGTAGCCTGTCCCTTTCTTGTCGCTCTATTTCCAATTGCTTATCCCGTTCTTGTCTTTGCTTTTCCCTTTGCTTCTCATCTTCTATCACTTCTTCTACATACTGTCGGGTGAATGCTTCACTCTCCCCAGTTTGTTTACAGGACCATGCCAAGATTAAACGGCTGTCAAACCAATTGTCTACCTCGTATTGATCCTGCAGGCTTACTGCAAATTCTAGAAAGGGCTGGATTTCGCTATCCTTGTACTCCATGTACTTAGCTACCTCGAGGGCAATCCTATGCACTTTATCTAGATCGGCCATTATATCAGGGTGAGCAAACACTATAGAAGAATAGAACCTAGAGATCTTAGTTACCTAGTCCACTAGGTGCTGATTAACTTAATAATCAATAAAATCTAGGCTAGCCTGGGAACTTTAAAAAACAAGAAAGTTTGTAGCTACTCTGATTGCGACAAGCAAAAACCCCAAAAACTCCAAAAAATGTAAGTGATGTAAAACTTATTACTATCACTTCACCCCAGTTCTGTCAGTACTAAGCTATTGAGAGGATTGGTTACTATCATCCGAATGAACACCCTCCCTTGGTACAAATGCAAGCTAGTAACTGACTATCTGTAGCTTCTTATCTCAGATTAAAGAGCTACTCCTGAAAAAATATTAACATTTAAAAAAAAAAATTTCTGACTTTTACAACAATAGTCGTCAGATTTGTCAACCAAAAACTCAGCAGTGATACCATCAACCTTTACCAGCTGTCTCATGTGTAGCATGAACAATAAATGTAACTTAATATTTATGATTGCTGTGGAGAAAAACGCTGTTCCGACTTCCTCCAAAAGAAATAGTTCGATATGTCTAGGGGAAATAAATTCCTATAATCTGCCGAACACTAAACTCTAAGAATCAAGATAGAATCTTGTGAGAGATTCCTACCAGACTGCAACCTCATCTGTTGCGATTGCTGCAGATGTAGTTCAAATTCCGCGGCGAGACCCCATTTGTCGTGGTTGAGTTTGAGTGTAGAGTATTTGTCGAGTTGGACAATAGTAGTGAAATCGACAAGGGATAGTGGACTGACAGAGTTATAGATTACACTTTAGATAAGGTGTAAATAGGAGATGGACTTGAGACAACCTGGAAGAAGATTTATTCAAAGGATCTCTCTATCCAGGCCTCAACTCACTTTTACTGTCTAAGCATCTCCGGCTCTCACTCTTTTCTCTTATCATACATAGAGATTCTAGTAAAGAGCTAAAAATACAAATATGGATGGAAAGGTCGTGAACAGCGTATTAATAAAGGTGTAAACTTTATTAAAGAAGAAAAAGCGTGGAATTAATGCATATCATCACAACAACATAAAATTACATCAATAATTAACTAATCATCAATAGTCATCAATAATCATATACACCAACAACCACACACACAGATCACCATTTATAAAACCTGTAGAACACAGAGAGATGAAATAACTGAGTGTCAGCCCGTCCGTTTTCGGGACCATATGAAATAGCTCCAGTAAGTGGTTTTTTCGTATATATCCTCCATCGGTGATGGAATTAACCTGAATAAAATCACTGTATAGGCGCTATCATTGGTGATTCCTCCCTACTGGCGCGAGGTGGGCTGGAAGACTCTATTTACCTTCTGTTTACCAAAATGAATAAACTGCGTGGCAGTCCGTCCGTTTTCGGGGACCAGATGAAATAGTCCAGACAGTGTGTTACTTGTAGATCCTTCGTGAGGGACTATGCCTACAAAACTGTCCTTGTTGGTACTATCATTGGTGACCCCCCCCCCCCCCCTACTGGCGCGAGGTGGGCTGGGGGACGCTGTTTATCTCCTGCAGACCAACTGAATGAACTTAGCGACAGCCTGTCCGCTTTCGGGGACCAAGGGGAATAGCTCCAGTAAGTGGTTGTTTCGTATATATCCGCCATCGGTGATGGAATTAACCTGAATAAAATCACTGTATAGGCGCTATCGTTGGTGACCGCTACTCGCGAGAGGGGGGCTGGAACTCTGTCCATAGATGGCTGCTCATACGTGCGAGGTTTTAAGTATCCAGAAAATACACCAGAAGAAGTCACTTGAGGACAAAGAGACCCAGGCGCGCTTATCCGGCGCAAGGCTCCGCTTGGCTGTAAATCCTGTTTAAACTGGTTTGGCTGTGGTTTGCTGAGTGCCCCGTTTAGGCACAAAAAAGGCGGGTGATATGGATTTCTGCTATAGGCATGCTGGGCGGGTTTGATATTCTGGAAGCCGCGATGATCTGGCTGGTAATCTAATAGGCGAGTGTCGCGAAATTGGTTTCAAGCCATTGCAAACGGGATCAGTTAGATTTATAAACCCGTCTACGATCGAACGACCGCTTTCAAAATGGCGGCGTATAAGCGAAACGTGTATCGGACAGAGGGAATCGCCAACGATAAATAATAACAGAAGGGAATCCGTATGAAAAGGATTTTACATTTCAGTACAGGGAAGGATGGTGTATAACTGCATATAAGATGGAACGGTAGGAAGTTCTCATTTACGGAGATATATGCGTATTTCGGCTGCCCACAGTTACGCTAACAGCTGGTAAACCCACTTCTGTTCGAAATATTAAAATCAACAAATAACAGTTTGGGAATTTACATGGATAGGAAGATAGAGTTTTATCAGCTGAATAAAACTAGATAAGATGGAACAATATGGATATTATATATGCTGAGTATGAGAAAGGCAAAATTTCAGTCGACGCACAGATCGGCTGAAATCACGGTTCGGGAAGGATTTTTTCAGGTTAGGTTTAAGCTGTGACGTCGGTACTCTCCGATACGTCCGCGCTATACGTATTTAAAGCGGATCGGTAAACTGAGAGAGATACACAACGCAAGAGGTTGAGACAAGACTGAGGGCAGATAACGCCACGACTCTAAATCCATCTGAAGTGTGAGCGGATCGCCAGAAAATTTCAGTCTAAGTGTCTGGAGTCTGAGGGTTCCATGAAATAACTCAAACCAGACTGTCCAGTATCAGAAGCCGGTGCAGTTCATCCGAGGCCATCCCACAAAAGTGCAGGACCCCAAAGAGTGAACTTCAACTGGTCATTGGCATCCCTACTGTTGGGCCTACCAAGTCTGATATCAGCAAAGGACAGTTTCAGCAGTATCAAGTTGGAAAGATAAGTGTCCTGTTTGACACTGACCACCTATACATGTGAAACAGCCAATAGTTGAAAACAATAAGTAACCATACAGAAACTCAGTCAACTGATGACAGTTATCCTTAAATTCAAAGGACTAATAACAGTGATTTCAGTAACTTTATTATTTAAGATCTTGAAGTATAAACAGACAATAATAGTAATTGTGTGAATATTTTTATATATATGTGTATACTCTTTTCCAACTAGTAGAAATAGAATATTAATGTAATCATTAAACTAATTTAACGGTACCTGAGGATTTATTCACTTTTTCCATTTTGTGGGTTCAGTGAATGTACATTTTACTTATCCCCTAGCATATAAGTAATCATAAGATAGTCACAGGGAGGAGACACCTTAAATCCTGGTACTACTTCTTACCAACTGGGCCAGGGTTTTTACAGTCTGACTATTTTTATGATAACAATACACCAGTGCTTATTTCTAAGACTGGGGTATTACTTGTAAGGTCAGAACTCTTTACTGGCATACTCTTACATAATATATACTTTTAAATAACCTCCCGCTACAGTGGGGGCTCGTCCGGGATATATCTTTGATATTCCTGAGCCATCTTTCTATTTCTGCTGTGTAGAAAATTCGCTTTTTTGTAAAAATTTTTTGGAAAGAGTAAACATAGTAGGAAGAATATATAAAAAAATTTTTTTTGTTTAGGAGTACCATTGAGTACAGATAAAGAAAGCTGTTTCATATATGGTGAAGTCAGTTTAATTAACTTTAATTTTAACTAAGTTAATTATATTGTAGTAAATTAGTTTGAGTAAGATCACTTGCCCTACTAGACTACAGATACATCATGGCTGACTTGGTCAAATTTAGGTCTGCTACACTGCAGGTGGGAAAAGAGCTTGGCATGGATGGTGACGTTCTGATCCGGTATGTCACGACGGAATGTGAAAAGTACACCGAGAGAGAAGCAAAGCAATTAGAAGCAGAGAGAGAAGCCAAGAAATTAGAAGCAGAGAGAGAAGCCAAGAAATTAGAAGCAGAGAGAGAAGCCAAGAAATTAGAATTAGAAGCAGAAAGAGAAGCCAAGAAATTAGAATTAGAAGCAGAAAGAGAAGCCAAGAAATTAGAATTAGAAGCAGAAAGAGAAGCCAAGAAATTGGAAGCAGAAAGAGAAGCCAAGAAATTGGATGCAGAAAGAGAAGCCAAGAAATTAGAAGCTGAGAGAGAAGAAAGGAGGTTACAAGCAGAGAGAGACCATGAGCTGAAAATGAGACAGCTTGATCTTGAACTTCAGGCTGGGACTATCACCCATGGTAATAGCTCACCTCATTCTGCGAATAGCTCTTTTCAGAACACAGCAAATGGGGCCATGAACTTCCACCTAGATCCATTTGTTGAAAAGGAGGACGCAATTGAGTCGTACCTGGATAGGTATGAAAGGCTAGCCTCTACATATGGACTGGAAAAGGAAAAATGGAGTCTAAAGTTATCCCAGGGATTGAGAGGTATTGCATATGATGTGTTTCTGAAACTCCCCAAAGAAGATCAGGAAAATTATGAAATACTAAAGCAAGCCTTACTGATCCGGTATGAAAAGAACTCTGAGGCATATAGGAAGAAATTTAGAACTTCTAAACTTCTACCTGGAGAAACATATAACCAGTTCTCAGCTAGGCTAGAAACGTATTTGTTGAAATGGAGTAGTTTAGGTAAGTATCAGAAAACCTACGAGGATCTGAAAGAAATGGTTATGTTAGAGCAAGTGAAAGATTCCATGTCTCAAGAAATGAGGAAATTCCTTATGGAACAAGGAGCAGAGAGGCTGGAAGACATTTTGAAATGTGCAGAGAGATACCAAGCAGCTCAAGCTGAATTGGTAGGAACAAAAAGAAAGCAGGTAGAAGGATATAAGCCACCACCACAGAATACCCAGTTTGACCAGATGGATCAACCATACAGATACAAGCAAAGATTTGATAATAAGGACAAGAACCCTCAGACTCAGGAAAATAAACCCTATAAACAGGGAGCTAAGTGGTGCAAATTTTGTAAGATGAGCAACCACAACACGGATGAATGTGGGAGGAAAAAAACCCCTTCATCATGCTGCATGTCTACAGGTGAGGACTTCTGTTAGGAAGGAACTGACTGTGAGTCAGAATAGCCTCCATCACCCACCTACACAGGAGATAGTGACTGTGAATGGCAAACCAGTCACAGGAATGTATGACACAGGTTTGTCCTATGACGCAGTCGTGTGTGCATCTCTGGTGAGCCCTGAACAAATCACCACAGAAACAGTAGATATTCAAGGGCCACTAAAAGGAACATCACCCCTTACTTTACCCATAGCAAAGATTCATGTCAGTTGTCGCTATGTGGAAGGGGAGATAAATGCAGCTGTGATAGATGATCCCTTTTACCCCCTAATGTTGGGGCGTAAATATGTTTTCTTGGGAGACCCTGTAAAACCTATGGTTATGGCAGAAACCCAGACCAGGTCTGACTCCAGGAACATAGAGAGGGACACCAACTTAAAATTTCATTCAACTGAAATGAAACGGGCTCAAGAAGCAGACAGCACATTGAAGCCTTGTTTTGGCAAATTGTCAAAGACACATAACACACCAAGGAAAGGACACTTCTATAGGGAACATGGACTCTTGTACAGGAAAGCTGGCAGAGGGACGAAAAGTCATGGTCAAATTGTTGTACCATCCACCTATAGGAATAAGGTTATAGGCTGGGGACACATATCAACTTTGAGTGAACACCTGGGTAATGGTGCCACAAAACAAAGAATAGCCACCCAGTTCTACTGGCCAGGTATTACGGAAGACATAAATCAGTATGTAAATTCCTGTCCAGAGTGCACCTATGTAGATTCAGAAAGTCGACGGAAGAGTCTTCATAAAAAATCTACAAGCAAACCAGCAATCAGGGGTACTCCCGAGATTTGCACGGGAGGGGAAAGGAAACATCCCACACAGGTTCAATTGCAGTCTGAACCCCATGCGCTGGAAAAAAGGAACAAATCACGTAGCGAAAATCAACCACCTACGGATTTGCGAGGGAAAACCACATCCAACTATCAACGAAAAGAGGGCGGTAAACTTCATGGGAAACCTACCGACCCCGTTTCACCAGCAGTAAGAGCCTGGATGAAAAGCCGAACAGGAAGGAGAGAGATAGTAACGGATGGATATATTCCGGGAAAACAGAATGTGGGCGCAGATTTTCTGAGTCGTCATCCCACAGAGCTTGAGGAGGATAGAAGGAAGGAAAACTAACCTCGGAATGGTCGATTTGCAATTGTCTTGTACCCAATAGTTAAGCTAGATATCATCCAGCTTAAAATATGGGGGAGCTATGTCGCGAAATTGGTTTCAAGCCATTGCAAACGGGATCAGTTAGATTTATAAACCCGTCTACGATCGAACGACCGCTTTCAAAATGGCGGCGTATAAGCGAAACGTGTATCGGACAGAGGGAATCGCCAACGATAAATAATAACAGAAGGGAATCCGTATGAAAAGGATTTTACATTTCAGTACAGGGAAGGATGGTGTATAACTGCATATAAGATGGAACGGTAGGAAGTTCTCATTTACGGAGATATATGCGTATTTCGGCTGCCCACAGTTACGCTAACAGCTGGTAAACCCACTTCTGTTCGAAATATTAAAATCAACAAATAACAGTTTGGGAATTTACATGGATAGGAAGATAGAGTTTTATCAGCTGAATAAAACTAGATAAGATGGAACAATATGGATATTATATATGCTGAGTATGAGAAAGGCAAAATTTCAGTCGACGCACAGATCGGCTGAAATCACGGTTCGGGAAGGATTTTTTCAGGTTAGGTTTAAGCTGTGACGTCGGTACTCTCCGATACGTCCGCGCTATACGTATTTAAAGCGGATCGGTAAACTGAGAGAGATACACAACGCAAGAGGTTGAGACAAGACTGAGGGCAGATAACGCCACGACTCTAAATCCATCTGAAGTGTGAGCGGATCGCCAGAAAATTTCAGTCTAAGTGTCTGGAGTCTGAGGGTTCCATGAAATAACTCAAACCAGACTGTCCAGTATTAGAAGCCGGTGCAGTTCATCCGAGGCCATCCCACAAAAGTGCAGGACCCCAAAGAGTGAACTTCAACTGGTCATTGGCATCCCTACTGTTGGGCCTACCAAGTCTGATACCAGCAAAGGACAGTTTCAGCAGTATCAAGTTGGAAAGATAAGTGTCCTGTTTGACACTGACCACCTATACATGTGAAACAGCCAATAGTTGAAAACAATAAGTAACCATACAGAAACTCAGTCAACTGATGACAGTTATCCTTAAATTCAAAGGACTAATAACAGTGATTTCAGTAAATTTATTATTTAAGATCTTGAAGTATAAACAGACAATAATAGTAATTGTGTGAATATTTTTATATATATATGTGTATACTCTTTTCCAACTAGTAGAAATAGAATATTAATGTAATCATTAAACTAATTTAACGGTACCTGAGGATTTATTCACTTTTTCCATTTTGTGGGTTCAGTGAATGTACATTTTACTTATCCCCTAGCATATAAGTAATCATAAGATAGTCACAGGGAGGAGACACCTTAAATCCTGGTACTACTTCTTACCAACTGGGCCAGGGTTTTTACAGTCTGACTATTTTTATGATAACAATACACCAGTGCTTATTTCTAAGACTGGGGTATTACTTGTAAGGTCAGAACTCTTTACTGGCATACTCTTACATAATATATACTTTTAAATAACCTCCCGCTACAGCGAGTAGAGAGCTACTACTGCATTTGGCGATTCCAGATTTTGCGTTGGCTCCGTTGCACTGCGTGAGCTTAACTTGGCGTTGACAAAAAAGGGTTTTGATTCAGGAACGGGGTTGACGATTCGTTGCTAGATGTAAACAGAAACCCTCTAGATCGAAGAGTATATGACTTTCTTCGCCTGACTGAAGTCTGCTCTAGCGATTCGGTCTTCCTGAAACTGAGACCCAAAAAGAGACACCCTTTTACTTCAAGCAAATAATAAATCACACTAACTTTATACAGAAAGTTTCGCTCCACTATGGGATTAAATTTGTTGTAGTTATTGCTATGATAGTTTAGGGCTGTCTTTAACCATGTCTCCTGTTCCTTAAAAATATCAATTATCAACACGCGCCCGCATAGGCTTAATATCTTTTGTACACCCATGTAACTGTCATTAAATGTTCTGACAGCAAAATCTCCTCCTCTTCTCCCAATCTCAACATACAGGAAACCTAACCTGTAGTTACAGTTAAAAGAATATGCTTATTCATCTTACAACATTAAATGAATTTACATAAACAGATTACAGCATTTGACATTACACAAATAAATCGTATGTCCCCTTTGGAAAATATATTCGCATTCCACAAAATGAGTACAAAGAAAATGCAATGTTCTTGCTATAATAATACAGTTGTGGCTAAATCATAAGATATAATTATATCTATGCCTGGTGACTGCTTTCAGTGAAAGTTATAGACTAGTGCCTAGCCACACAAGTAAGCATAAAATGATCCTCCCTTGCCACTAGAAATATCTATCAAAGGGAATAAGTGACTATCTCCTATAATCCAGAGTTATTGCCTGCATCTCACTATTCAGTTTTTAAGTGAACAATCCACACCTGACATTATCTTACAGAAATGACAGTTAATTTTGCTGACTCTTAACCCAATGGTAAGCATTCGTGGACTGATTCTACGCCTAATATCTGTTATTGTAAGTTTAACATTTAACCCATGATAAACCGTAACAGTTTAAGCACCACTTAATAGGCCGTAGACAGCGCTATCTTATCACTGAATAAATTACTAGGAGAAGTCCTCAGAAATAAATTCACTTCCCTAACAGATATATATAAAAGCTAACATGAATCTAATATTATAATTATAAGATATGTCAACTCACCCCGAAAATGACTAGAACATAGGCAAACACATTCTAGTACTGTGTTAAAGTTTGCCTTATCTCATGATGGTCATCTACGGGCCAGGAAAATTTACGAATGTCTTTGTCTATTAAAACCAGTCTACTCTTATAGATCACAAGGGACGCTCCCCCCGGACACCTGGCCTGCATATTTCTACAGAAGTTCGGCGAAAGACGTAATCTAGAGTAAGACAAAAGAAATCGTGCGAAAGTTCCCCAGGTAGAGAAATGCATAACATTATGCTCTATCTTGTCTAAGGGCAAAAACTCAAAGACTGACCGCAGGTTTGTCTCCCCCTGTTTCCAGGATGCATAATATTATGATCCGAAGCAGCGTCCTGGAAGCCAAACACAGGGACCCTTTCGCTCGTGATCAAAGGCTTTAAACGTAAGAGATATTCCCCTGGTCAGACCAGGTGCGGCTTAGATAATATTATCGTTCGCTGACCGCTACAGGCCGGAACGTAACCAAACCTCGGGTGGGGTTTGAGAAGGTGAAAAAGTTTGGCCACGAAGGTAGAAAATGAAAGAAAAAGAAAATACAAAATGACGAGGAAAACCAGGACATTTAAAAAGTAATCAAATTATGGACAAGATGGTAAAATAGATTATCGGTCACGTGACACTGTACATGGAGAACATTTAAAATAACGTGCACATGTTTACAAACTTTTACACATGGAAGTCGAACGTGATTTCGTAGCTTTTCATCTTTGTCTTAAATGATTTCATTTCCTTTTCACTTTTGTCTGAAATATATAATTGCGTTTCACCTTTGTCTAAAAGATTTCATTGCGTTTCACTTTTGTCTAAAATGATTTAATTGCGTTTCACTTTTGTCTAAAATGATTTAATTGCGTTTCACTTTTGTCTAAAATGATTTAATTGCGTTTCACTTTTGTCTAAAATGATTTAATTGCGTTTCACTTTTGTCTAAAATGATTTCATTGTGTTTCACCTTTATCTAACATTTTTCATCGTCTTTCACCTTTGTCTAACATGATTTAATTGCGTTTCACCTTTGTCTAAAATTATTTAATTGCGTTTGACCTTTGCCTACAAGATTTAATCTTATTTCACCTTTGTCTAAAATGATTTCATTGCGTTTCGCATTTGTCTCAAATATTTCATTGCGCTTGACACTGAAGAAAGCTTTACAGGCATCTTTGGAACACAAAAACAGATCTGTTTTTACTTATCCGTATATATGTTGGGTGGTGGGTATGTGTATATGGACCAAGTTTGTCTATGTTGTTATTGGTTGCGAGAGGACACCCAACACTGAACATCAGAATATATTAATAATCATACTCCGAAGACTGCCAAGACGGCGCGACACATTTATTGACTCACTTGAACATTTAATGAAGTTCACACTTATATATATATACATAAATGATTGATACCTGTATCCTCACTGATACTAGACACTTCCTATCTCACGCCCACATTCAAAACTGGACACACAACTATTTCTGTATCTGGAGAAGACTCATCTGATCACACCAAAATCCTTACACAGAAGACCGTTGTACCTTGCATACGTCATTCTGGACACCTTGCCTACGTCATGCTTTTCAATCGCTTACGTCATACTTCAACATGTGTTTACTGACAGAGCTCTGTGGTACACACACACCACGAAGAATTATATATATATATATATATATATATATATATATATATATATATATATATATATATATATATATATATATATATATATATATCTATATATATATATATATACCCCCGTGTAGTTGACAGGGGCCTGTGATGTGACAACGAGAATATGAGTACTGCACCCACAGGCACTAATATGAGGTTGTGCATGGAACTGGCAACATCATCATGTATAACAAACTTAAACCACAGCTGCAGGATCACGTGATTGCTTGGTGCAGACTTCATGTAAGGGGACCAGCTACAACAGTGACTCCATGTTCCATAACAGTTGTTTAAAAAAATTTTTTTTTTTAAATCACTCAATTTTGCCGCCCTCTAATTGTTGTCGCCCTAGGTTATACCGACCTAGTGTGATCCATTTTTGTTGTCTAAAAATGTGAGGTATTGCTAGTGTGTGTTCTGTTTAAAGCTAGAGAACTCCTGAAATTCCTCTGCCCGCGTTAAAATGTTATTTGTGTCCCTTTAATAGGGGAATTTCGCTGACGTAAGTCCATCTAGGCATACCGCTAAACCAGTGCTTTTTAACCTTTTTAGAAGTCCCATACCCCTTTACAGCATGTTATCCTCAAAATGTCTGAAAGGTTCAGCATTTAATTCACCTTTGTTAGTTTTCTGTTTTATACAAAAGCATTTGAGTTCTGTTTATTATGCCGTTACCTCTACACCTCACGGTAGAAGGGGAACGACTAAGTAAGTTATTATGCCGTGTTTATTATGCCGTGTTTATTATGCCGTGTTTATTATGCCGTGTTTATGATGTTTCGCCTTCTGAAATAACAGGCATGTCTCGCGCCCCCAGAAGCTAGGTCTTACACTCCCAGGGGGTGCATGCCCCCCCCCCCCCCTCCCTTCAACCCATTTTAAGAAGAGCTGCGTTAAACAATTACCCTTTGTTGGCCTATTGTCTCATTAGAGCGCGTAACATCTCTCATTGTATCTCTCACTCACACACACACACACACACACACACACTCTCTCTCTCTCTCTCTCTCTCTCTCTCTCTCTCTCGTTCGCCCTTTCTTTCTCACAAACACAGTAAAAGTGTTCAATCAGCAACAAGACACATTGACAAGAAAGAAAGCATATTTTACACAATTCTTATATCAGTAATGACTGAATTTACATGCCTTCTTTATTATTGTCATAATTGCATCCAGTTCCCTCCCCTGTCTATCTTTTGGTTTCACTCTACCTCCCTTACCCTGAGGACTCCAGAACTATATACTGCCTTGTAATGCTATCCTAATGTGGATCTTACCCAAAACTGACGCGTTCTTCGTATCTCTTGTTCCACTTGTATTTGCCTGGTTCTTGTCATCGGTTCTATATTGGTGATCTTGTCTTACCACTTCAATCTTTCTATTCTTTACAAACCCATTTATGAAGTCTGTATCTTTGTGGTTGTCAGTTTTGTTGTTTTTCTTAATTTGGTGTCACACATTAGGACTGTATTGACATATGATTTTTAAAAAATATTTTTATATTCAATGTTGTGTTTGTCTCATTTTCTTAATTAAAAAAAAGTATGGCCACATATATATATATATAAAACATGACGCATTTTTTGCTGTGATATATACTACACGAGAGAAAGAAAGAAAGAGAGAGAGAGAGATTAGATATCATAGTCATAGATAGCATGGCATTGTAAAATGTAGGGTAAAGTACTTAGCTTACTAATGTTCAGCATAGAGCTACGTTCAAGTCCAAACAAGTCCGTCTCAGCTAAGATTACTGGCCCATGAAAAAATCAATCGTGTGCTATATTCCTAAACAAACCCCAGTTGCGTGTTGTGGTATTCTTGAGTCAGCCATCTTTATTTGTAGCAACTTTTTGTATGAAGTGATTGCCTATATCTACGATGAAGCGGTAAGTAAAGATAATAATCATCCATTGCAATATATCCTCATTATTTAGGATTTTGCAACGGACATAATTCATGTTTACTGTTGCACGTATACAAATATATATGGTGGTATTATTAATTTTGCTGTCACCGCAGATAAACCGAGGCAGTTGCTTAAATAATTAATACTGACAAAAACAAAATAGCGAATGGTATATGTAGGACATGTCTGAACTCGAATTACGGTAGCTAAGATCTTACAGCCTTATATAATCACTGAGACAAAGGAATAATAAGGAAACTGCTCCGTCCAGTATGAGTTAAGAGGCGGTTAGACAGAGAAAGGATAGAACTACTTGTATCACGTGCATGTCACGTGAGGGTGACTTATCTGAGTTTGTACAACTGGCTGGCAATCTCATTATGTTAAACAAATTGCTACAGAGAATAGCGCGCGCTACAAGACACAGACTTGATACAAGAGGTCAGATATAATGGTGGCTTCATGATTTATAAGGTACAAAGCAGGAAATGAAAGAATATGGAGTTGTATATGAGGTTTGTATCTTCATCGTGTAAACTAAATTGTTACAGAACTTACCACTGTAATAGCACACGAAGTACCGAGTCGTAAGCTTGTTGTATTAGTAAAATTTGAAGTATTGGTAAAAGTGGTAGTACTGGTAAAAGTTGTAGTACTGGTAAAAGTTGTAGTATTGGAAAAAGTTGTAGTACTGGTAAAAGTTGTAGTACTAGTAAAAGTTGTAGTACTGGTAAAAGTTGTAGTACTAGTAAAAGTTGTAGTACTGATAAAAGTTGTAGTACTGGTAAACGTTGTAGTACTGGTAAAAGTTGTAGTACTGGTAAAAGTTGTAGCAATTTCCTCATGATCGTAAGGAACATAACAGAAGAAAAATAAAAAGTAGACGTACAATCTAACATGTAATCGAACTTCTGCATTACTTAGAGCAGACGGTAAAGTGCTTTTGTCGATAGTAATAACTATACTTAATCCAGGGGGTCGGAAAAGTCAAGTCAAGTCACACTTTTTTTAGGAGATTGGAAAAGTCAAGTCAAGTCATACTTACTCTAGAGGCTCGGAAAAGTGAAGTCAAATCATACTTCTTCGAGATTAACATATTCGACAACAAGTTATTGACCAAGCTACTTGCACGATTAGGTATTTCACATCATTTATCTTTGTGCTCCTTACGAAGCATGAAGCGACCACTGTAGGTGATCCTTTTTCAGGAGGACTGTGCCAAACAGTCACATGGTCTTACAACGGTGGTTTCTGTTGCATTGTCCTTTACATGATGAGGTTGCTAGTCCCATGCGCAACCTCACGTTAGCAGCCTTGTACGATATGACTGATGCATTAGTTTTATTTTGTCTTCCTTTCTTCATTGACCCCCGGGTCCTAAACGGGGCGATTAGGTATGTCCGATGATTAAAATATTGTACGCCATAGCGTTATAAACATTTTTACATGTCACTATTAACATGTCCGCTCCCTGTGTTCTAGTTATCAGTGTTAGATACTTGTGGATGCTTTCTACCACGTGACCGGCTTGTCCCAGTCCATTTTTAGTATGACGTTCAGTGTCATTACACACGTCAATGTGGCTAACCAACATATTTATAAGCAGGGCGTCACCAGCAGATACTATCCTGCAATTCTCTTTTTTTTTTTTTCCCAGTTGTGAGCCTTGTAAATATCAACCTTCAATATGTATTTATTCTTGGTATTTAGTTTGTTGTGACATTTGGCACTAGGCCCGGAATACCCAACCGTATTTGAGTCACACAGCCACGAACCAGACCCAGTCACGCGTCGGGTTTACCGATGCAGATTGCTTAGCAACAGTAAACATTAATGTTCTAAGGGATTGCCGAAATATAGAGCAAATGTAGGAAACTAAAATACTTTTAAAATGCTTAAAATGTAACCAAAAAATAGTTAGATACACAATTATTTAAAGCCTTATAGCCAGAAACTGATACAAGTTTTATTAAATTATGAGCAAGAATAAACTTCATTCGGCTGACGATCCTGTCGTGCCCGGTCGTCCTAAAAATAGCTCGTACGATTGCTTAGATTGGATCGTTTTTTCTTTGTGCTGAAATCCGATACAGGTCGATATATAAACCTTGGCTCTAGTTAGCAACATGTGGGAAGATTAGACATTTAACTTCTGACATCCTCTGCCTGAAAAAGTTCTAGATGTGCTAGGATTCAGTAGAATTCTTACTTTAATTTAGATGTTATAAGTAAGAATTCATTTTTATAATATTTGATTTCAATTTATTGGTTTAAAACGATCTCTTTTTTTAAATTATTCTTTTTTCTCACTCTCATATGTTAGCTTTAACTAATCCTCCTCCGCCTCCTCCTCCTACTATAACTATCACTACTACTATTTTAACAACAATTACTACTACTACGACAACTACCATAACTACAACAACTACTACCACAACTTCAACTATTACTACTACTATTTCTGCTGCTGTTGCTACTACTACTATTAATACAACTACTATTAATATTACTACTGCTACAACTACTACTACTACTGTTACTACTATTCCTACATATTTATTTGTCCTTTGTCTAGCACTCTAGTAGGGTCACCCCACCAACTACTATTTTCACTTCTACTGCTACTTATACTACTACTACAGCTACTACTACACTTACTGCTACTATTAACAACAGCACTCTACCCACCAATACTACTATTATCTTTTATTATTTCTTCGTCTTTATCATTATTCGCATCTTCATTTTTTCCATTAACCATTTTATTCTGTTCTTTATCCTGCACAAATGCTTCTGTTATTTTCCTTGTTTATGGATCCGCCTCTTTACCTGTCTGTGTTCTTAAACTTGTCGCTTATGTCATGTCATATCTCTGTTTCTGACCCGCTGTTCTATAAATGTCGTTCTGATGTCAGCCTCAAACTTTTTTCAGTATTTACTTCTGCTTCCAATTATTCTTCCTGGTCATTTTCTATTTATGTGCCACGTTTTATTGTTCTCTCTCTCTCTCTCTCTCTCTCTCTCTCTCTCTCTCTCTCTCTCTCTCTCTCTCTCTCTCTCTCTCTCTCTCTCTCTCTCTTTCTCTTTCTCTCTCTCTCTCTCTCTCTCTCTCTCTCTCTCTCTCTCTCTCACACACACACTCACACACTTTTTAGTCTATTTTTAAAAAAAAGTTATTTTTGTCTTTCCTTCCGTGAAGCCTTCTTTTTCGGTTTTACATTAATTACACTGGTATACACACATTTTGGTGCCTTAAATTTTATAGCTGTTCTTGGGTAATTTTGGGTTGCTGATTCCAAAATTGTAATCAGATTTTTTTCTATCAGCTCTAGTTTTTGAGATAACTAAGAATGACCATATTAGTAGGGCAATTGTTATGTACAATCCTAGAGTTAGGTGCTGTCAGTGGCATTTTGACTTTAGTCCGCATTCATATTATATGTAATTACTGTGCATATATTACCAAAAATGTAATAAAACTTTATCACTAGCACTTGTTTAGTCAACACGCAAAAAGGATGTTTTCGAGGACTTCCTGGAATGTGATATGCCCGGACAGTCACGCTTAAGGGACCAACAGTAATCTGCCATCATGTGGGCATCCCAAAGTCCCTGTTATCTCTCTTCCATTGTTTTTATATCTTGGTGAAATCTTTCACCTTGCTCCTCACTAAAGTCGCCAAGATTCTCCGGAAATAAATGTAAATGGTTATGGAGGTAGTGCAATTTTATGCTCATGTTGCATTCAAGTTCACAAAAACTCGACAGCATGTTTCCAACTAATTCAGAATAACTGTCTGCTTTAAAGTTACCCAGAAAGTTTTGCACAACTAAAACAAATGATGACCAGGTTGTGGACTCTGTTTTGTTCATGGAATCAATAAAATGTGGATCGTTTATTAACTTTCTAATTTGAGGTCCATCAAAAATTCCAGCTTTAAGTTTGTCTATGCTCAATTCTGGAAACGTTCTGCATAAGTAATTAAAACAGGTACCATCTTTGTTCAGTGCCTTAACAAATTGCTTCATAAAGCCAAGCTTTATATGTAATGGTGGCAGTAGAACTCTTTTTCGATCAATGAGAGGCTTATTGACAATATTTTTTTCTCCAACTTTAAATTCATCCCTCAACGGCCACTGTTTCTTTGTCCAGTGCATATCTTTTGCTCTGCTATCCCACAAACATATAAAGCATGGATATTTGGTGAATCCCATTTGCTGGCCAAGCAAGAAGTTCATCATTTTAAGATCTACACAAACCATCCAGTTATGTTCTAAATACTTCAATTTTTCCAGAACTGTGCTTATTGTAGCAAACTCCTCCTTCATTGTAGTAGAATGAGCAATTGGAATTGAGCAATATTTGTTACCATTGTGTAAGAGAACACCCTTCAAACTTCTTTTAGAGCTGTCAATGAAAAGTCGCCACTCATCTGGTGTATAACTTACACCCATTTTGTTAACAAGACCTCCTACATTAGTACAAAACACAAGGTTGTTTTCTTTACAAAAGAATGGAATAAAACCTTGCTCTTTGCTGCGATAAAATGTAACCTTTGTTTCAGTAGTCAGTAATTTTTTTTCTTTCAATCTTGAAGCCAAAAGTTCTGAAGATTCCTTGCAGAGATATAGATCTCGGATTAGATCATTTAGTTCAAGCTGGTCGAAGCGTTGAGAATCTGAAAAATCATCTTCGAAATCACTATCACTGTCACTTGTCGTTCCACATGCCACTGCTGTCTCATCTTCAAGCAGGGAATCCGAAATCTGACTGAAAGTTGGAATTGGTATGTCATCTCCGTGTGGAACAGGTCGCCTAGCAGAATCTAAATCTGGATATTTCCACTTTTTGTGATTTTTTCCATTAATTCCCTTAATATTCACAACACAGAAATAACAGTCATCATAGTGGTTCGTGGGCTCTCTCCAAACCATTGAAATTCCAAATTTTAAACATTTTCTTTTCCCACAAGTCCACTGTCGCAGGTGTTCAACACATGTTTTGCAAACAATATGAGGAGTCCAAGACTTGTCCTGGTCACCTAGTTTTACTTTAAAGTAAGCAAAGTATGCCTTTTTCACAAAAACAGTAATATGCTTCCTATGTTCTTCTTTGAAAGTGTACTCTCCACAAATATAACAAAATAAATGCGGTGAAAGAAAACACGCTCTTCTTGAAGATGATGCCATTCTCTGTTAGAAGTTGAATAAAATAAGTAGCATACTGTAGCAAAGTTGATTTTGCTTGGGACGTGATGATGGTATCCTAACAAAGAATGAAATCTGTGTCTGCATAAACCGTGTGAGGTCAAGCACATGTAGGCCCCTGACTCTAAAAGATGATAATGATGAATTATGTGCAGGGTACCTAACGCTACCTCCCTAGATCTCACACGGTCACGCTTGTGGCTCTAGTGTATGGTGTATGATGTACCTAATGTCTAGGGGAGAAATGAGATGATGGTACACACTACAAAAACACTTTAATTTTCTATGAGGAAGTGAATAAAACAGTGGTTAAAGTTTTCTTTTAAATTAATCTTTTCTGCACAATTTATTTTGCCTGTCCAGTCATATCTCTTGTTCAGGTCTTTGAAAATGAGGACAAGATAGTTTACATAAAAAGGATCAACGAAAAGTATGTGTGGACAATTTGCCCAACACTATAAAGTTTATATATATATATATATATATATATATATATATATATATATATATATATATATATATATATATATATATATATATATATATATATATATATATTTATCTCTGTCCTGTGGGAAAAGTTCACAGCTATTACTCTATTAATCTAGCAGGGAGAGTCACTGTGTATGAGGGGCTGTAGTTTCATCACGCCCCAAAACTTCCTGAGTATATGTTGAAATATCAGTGTTTGTTAAAGCGAAAGTGTCAGATGTACCCAGATGCCTAACTCATCACCTGGGATTCCTTGGTAGAATGAAATACAATATGTAGATGCAGAAAATCTCTTTCAAACGTGCACCAAGCTCCTCCCGTTATCTGTTGACAGCATATGAAGGGTCGGAGACTTGATAGTATGTTTCTGACTCAGCAGGTTTACTGTCACCAGCTGGCACCAGGAAATAGAACCTCTGCAACAAAAGGACACCCTGGCCTTTTACATCTGATCACTCACTATATTTGTTATTCTCCTAAGGAGGTATGGGGTCAGCCTCGCGTGCCTTACAGGGGCACTCGCCCCTAATTTTACATGACTCCCACCTTGCTGTGACCACATCTCAGGTCCCTATGGCAGATACGCCACTGTACGTTTACATATTTTTCCTCAATACAATAATGTGGAGTAACCACATTTCCTTTGGTATGATTTTCTCTTCTGTTTCTTTTTTTAAAAATATAAATGCTTCAGGCATGCTTAATAGTGTTCATAGAACACAGAGGCTTATTACTATTCTAATGCAATAATATTCAAACAAAATCATGACAACATACACCAGTTAGATACATTTCAAAGTGAGGACGCAACAGTGTCTGCTCCCGGCATGTCCTTCACTTTCCCCCATAGCAGTATCTAACTTTGGTAGTTGGAATAAACATAGTAATTCATAAAGCATCCTTACCACAATTCAAGAAAATATAAACAGTTGACGCTGTTACGGTAGATTAATTGGCATTGTCTGCTAGAGGTTAGCAGCATGCGATTTTAGGGGTTACAACGTTTAATTTAATGTAAAAAGTATTATTAGCCTAGTGAACGCTGTGACGTTTCAGCGTTGGTAGTCACGCACGGTGACCAAGTAACGGGACCCTTTTCCAAATGACCGTCAAACGGAGAAGACGTGTCTTTATATTCTTATAGTGTCGGACAGGAAAGGCCACACGGTTATATTGTATTTTCTCATGGACATGGGTCAGTCCACTGTTATGATGAAGAAAGATGAAGTTACAGGTTAGTAGTTGACTAAACCTTGTCGAGATGAATTAACAGTCCTCTTTAGTTAATACTAGTGCCAGACGCATAATCTCACTGTCGGTCGTTGGATTACCAACCACGCGTGCATATAGTTATGTCGTTCTGCCTACAGTAGTTCAGATGTATGAGACAAGGACTGATTTGTAAAGGAATCATAGATGAAGTATGAACTGCAATTATTATGTATAATTCTTCATGATGACCATGTGTGAACTGTTCGTGTATGGAATTGATATATTAAATTTATATGGACTCAAGGAATGACTTATCAAGTCTCTGAACATTTTGGGAATTCAAATGATCATTATCATGGTCACAAGTTAATTTAAACCCACATTCGCGTACTTAACATCAAAGGCACGAAGCTCTAAAGAAGATGAACTGTAAACCCAGATTACACGATTGACTATCAAGCTCTCAACAATCCGTTGGGCTAATTTTACCGAACCGCCTGTAAAAACTGGTGGCCGCCCCTGCAACAACTGGTTGGCCATTGATGGGGAACGAAAGAAAGAATTAGTTGGCCATCGCTGAACGAAAGAAAAAAGGAAAATTTTTTTCTTGTGTGGCCGGGCAGGGTAGTGGGGGTTGCTGTTTAACTCGAGAGTATTAGATTTTGATTACTAGCTAGCCTGCTAGAGGTGATGATTTCTCTCTACAGACTTACAGGAATTTACCAGGTTCGGGGAAAATCCTCTAAGATGTTTTAATTTTAGAGCAGATGGTTATTGTTTGTGTTGCGCCTGCAGCGATTAGCTTTGGTATGATACTTTAGTAATTTGTATGATGGCCACTTGCAAAACATATGATTCGTCAACAGCCTTTGTGTTCAATGAAACAACTGTTTTATTTAACTTTCAACAAGAACTGAGTTAAGTCAAATGGTAACTACATCAAATTCTCACAATAGCATGTCGACATTTATAAACCAGCATTAAGGTTCAATATATTATTTCTAGGATGCAACATTCCTTTTTCCCAACATCAGGATCTTCCTTTGTAAGCATATCTGTCAATTATATGCCTAGCTTGTTTTCATTGTTGCACATCTTGGAACATAGCCCTACTTGGGTTATGACCGTCAGCTCTAACTGTTTGAGCATTGTTAATGGATAGTACTTACAGACTTTAGAATTTCACAAACACTTCCAAGAATTAATTAAATATACACAACTGTGTCTGAAGTTGATGTCCTCAACTGAAATCCACACTGATTAGACAAAGCATGTCCTTGCTTTCCCGCTTTCAGTTCAATACTGCCTAAAACATGGCTTCGTCTCCCGTTCATTTCTGGGAAAAAAAGTGAGCCTAACCATTGGTTGGAAAACACGTGACCAACGCAACTATACACGCTAAACTTGGCCTAAAATAATGCGTGGCGTTTCCAAGCTAAAACTGGCCTAATTGAACATCTGCGTTAAGATTTTCTTTTATCTTCTGTTTCTATAAAAATTTATTTTATGTTAATATAGTCTATATCTGAAAACTCACGGTATACGCGGTTACACTTGTTTACATACTTTTACAAACTGTTTACCATTACAAGAAAGTCACATGATGCGTAAAAACGACGTTCAACGGATGACTACGAAATGCCAATCTGACGTCACTACATCATGCGTAGATGCCACGCTCTGAAAGTACAACCGTCAACGCCTTCCAAGTTGATGAAGATTTACCTTATCAAGAAGACCAGACGATTGAATACGGTTATCAACCAATCAAGAGCAAACAGTACTAGGCATTGATCTAGTCCGTTGATGAACTTGACATCGCCGGAGCCTTTTAAAGATAAGTTTAGACTTCGGACGATTGTCCGTCATAAAACACAATACTAAGTCCATTTCGCTGTGCAGGCATGTCCTCGCTATTTATTATATATCTATGTCATATCTGTTTTTTCCGTTGATGTTGTCCCTTATTTGTGGGTATGGATGGGCGGCGGTTTGGAATGAATAACATGGCTCTGAGGATGCCGATATTCATTCTGAATGTTCCTTAAGGCCGTTAGTTAATTGCTTTTAACGAAGAACCCATCGACGACCTTCCGATGATTTTCGTTCGTTCGTAATTGCAATTAATTGACCTTGCATGTTAGATGTCCAGTCTAGTTATAATTGGGGTATTCTAGTGTATTTAGTTCTAATTTTTATTCAGTTTTGTAACAATGTTTGTAACCTATCGTGTTTTTTCTGACCTTACTATCATTCAGTTTATATTTTTTGTACAATCGTCAATGAGTCCATGTATACGTCACTAATTTTTGTGTACGCAGGTTAGTTTTCTATTCAGTTCATTCTTAATCTCTCACTTCCGTTTTATACCACTTAGTTATAAATGCATTCTTTTTTATTGTGAAAATGTCTTGTCGTATGGTAATACTGTTCTATAATCCTTGGTTAACACATTGTATTGTTTGTCTTCATTACATCCTTTTATAATTTAATATTAATGCTATAATTTATTCATTAATAATAGTGTAGATGAATATGATTAAATTTTTATGCGTTTTAAGGAGGAATTAGGGACTTTGCACATATTTGCAGTAGTGGTCCAAGAAATGGGCAATGCACTTTATAGCTCATGATTATGGCATAATATACCATGATTAATTATTATAACTTTATAACATATTAAGACATATTAAATGTTAATTAGTACATTTTCTCATTACTACATTGTAAACTTAATAACTATTAAGATTAAATAACCTAATTGTTTAGGGATAATACCCATAATTATTGAATACTAATATTAAGTGCATGATATAATTTCAGCACCTTATATAACTAACTATCATAACTATTTATGATAGATATTAGTTGATATATATAATATTTTTACAAAATATTATAGATTTGTGGAACTTATAAATAACAGTACAGGAATATTGCAATTTCTTATATTGATTATTCATTCGTTGAGTAATTAGAATTATCGACATAGATTCTATTGGTGATTACTAAACATAAGTAATTGAATACTTAAATAAATCAACTTCAAGAATGCTTACCTTGGATCATTTCATTAAAATTGGAAAAGATTGTAACAAAAAGGGAGATGCACTCCTGGAATTTGCAGAACAACAACTTGAAAAATATAAGGCAGAGATGGAAGAACTTGAAAGAAAAGAGGCTGAAAAGAAAGCTATTGCTAAGGCAGAGATGGAAGAACTTGAAAGAAAAGAGGCTGAAAAGAAAGCTATTGCTAAGGCAGAGATGGAAGAACTTGAAAGAAAAGAGGCTGAAAAGAAAGCTATTGCTAAGGAAGAGGAAGAAAGAAAGGTGGCAAGAGATGAAATCCTACGGATTGAAGAAGAGAATAAATTGAAACGACAGGAAATCATACTGCAGCAAGAAATGGAATTGCAACGGCTTAAATTGGAAACAGCAAAACTTAATTCGCAGGGTGCTGCAGCAAGCCAAAATGATAATGCTCAATCGGGATCTTCTTCCAACCGACTTAAGGGCAATTATTACTTTAAGCTACCACCGTTCAAATTACACGTGGACGACCTATCATCATGGCTGGCGCGCTTTGAGGATATATGTAAGGTCAATAACCTTGACAAAACAGCATGGGCACTTAAACTCAAGGAATTTCTGGATGGCGAACCTGCAAGTGCAGCACAAAATATTGATCCGACATTAGCCACAGACTATGAGGCCATTAAGACTTTGTTATTACGTCGGTTCCATTTGAACGAAGAGGCATGTAGATTACGTTTCAAAAGTTTGTTGCCAGATAATAATAAAGACTTTACAGGTTTTATTGCTAACATACGTAATACTTTTAACAGATGGGTTGAACTGGCAGGTGTCAACAAATCTTACGACAAGTTAGTCGATTTGTTATTGAGGGATAAAGTGTTATCTTCTGTCAGCCCACCGTTCTTTGCTTATCTGCAAGAACGGAAACCAGAAACTATTGATGAGTTAGAAAAAAAAATTCTTTAAATTACTGCACCGCTCATCCGAATGCTAACATTTCTGGCTCGTTAATAAGAGAACCACTTCCTGTAGCCTCCAATATGGCATATCATAGTAATAACAAACCTAGAACACACAGTGTGGACAGAGGTAGGTTCAAGGGAAACTATGACATTAATTTTCATAAGGGACGTAATAGCTTTAACAATAACTTTAATAGAGGAAGACCACAAAACAGAAATTATTCACCTCAGTCCAGATACAACAGTAATCCACGTAACTCAAGTTATAATAGTTCATATAATGATAATAACGGTAACAATTGGAACAACAGCGATAATTATAACTCGAGACATCGAGATAACAGTTACAATAGAGGACAACGGAATAATTCAACTGATTATTCTCGTCATCGTTCTCATTCTCGTAGATCGACAAATTATAATCATAATACAGGGGCCGTTACTACTGCTACAACCCCTGAGGTTCAGAGTTCACCTACTAATAACAAAATACAGTCCTCGTCTACTTGTTTTGCAATGAATTATAACGTGGCAAATAGTTGCCCAAAATGTAATCTTATATTTCAGAAGGCAAAAGAGACAGTTCTGAACTGCGGACACATTCTACCAGAAGTCAGTCTAGCAGTCAATGACGGAACAGGCTCGCTGATCTTCAACAGAGGAAAAGTTAATGGATCCGTCGTCTCAGTTTTAAGAGATTCGGGATCGACAACGATCGGAATCCGTCAGTCACTTGGTTCATCCAAATTGTGCAACTGGAGAACATGTCAGGTGCATGACCTTTGGTGGAACCATAGAATATTATCCAACTGCTATTATACATATTGATACACCTTTTTTCACAGGCAACGTTAAAGTATGCATGTTAAGAAACCCAATTGCCGACCTTATGGTGGGATGCATACACGGAAGTAAAGATTGCACACCAGAAGAGATTATTGAATGGGAAAAAAATAATCTATGCATCGGAAATGCAGTAATAACCAGAGCACATACAAAAAAAATTAGAAACTATGGACACTGAAAACAAGGAAACAGACAAACATGAAAGTATCGAGGTTCATTCTGCTATTGACCGAGTATCCTTTGCTGCAAAACAGAAGGAAGACAGGTCATTAACAAAATTTTTTGCACTGGTAGACAAAGTTGGCAATCTTGCTATGAACAATAATAATAGTCATTGGTTTATTATTAAAAATGACATTCTACTAAGATGTTTTATGGATAAAACTCATGTAAGACAACAGGTCATGGTACCTTTTGCTTTTAGACAGTACATACTTCAACACGCACATGATTCTAAGTGCGCAGGTCACATGGGATATACTCGGACACGTTCTCGAGTATTATCTTCTTTTTTTTTTGGCCAGGAGTGTCACGTGATATTTCACAGTACGTACGCTCCTGTACGATATGCCAAGAAGTGAAAGCACGAGGAGCCTTTCACACGGCGCCTATTCAGGCTTGTGACATATCTGTGAGACCCTTTGACAAGATGGCCATTGATATTATTGGCCCACTTTTACCATCAGCCAGAGGACATAGATTTATTCTCACGTGCATCGATTTATGCACACGATGGCCAGAAGCCATTCCATTGAAAACAACCACCACCACAGATGTAGCTGATGCACTACACCTGATCTTCTCTAGAGTAGGTTTTCCTAGTAAACTTTTGTCAGATCATGGATCTCAATTTATTTCTGAGACTATGACAGAAGTAATGAAGACTTGGAATATCGATAGAAATCTCAGCAGCATTTATCACCCAATGAGTAATGGTGCTGTAGAAAGACTTAACCGCACACTCAAACAAATGTTACATAAAGTTACAGTTAACCATCCACAGGACTGGGACAGAGTACTCCCAGCGGTGTTATTCGCTTATCGAGAGGTGCCACATGAACAAACTGGCTTCTCTCCGTTTCAATTAGTCTTTGGCGCTCCACCAAGAGGTCCTATGGGACTAATAAAAGACTTATTGATTGACTCCGAGATGACTCAGGATACCCAGTCATCCTATGAATACGTAATTAATCTCCGGAATAACATTATTGATGCCTGCAAAATGGCAACAGCGTCATCTGAGGCTGCTAAAGCGAAAGCTAGAACTTTCCAAAACAGTAGTAGACGATTACGTCAACTATTTCCAGGAGATCAAGCTTATGTGTTATTGCCACATAACAATAATAAACTACTCATCTCGTGGAACGGTCCATACCAGGTTATCAATAAGATTTCTGATGTTGATTATGTCCTGGACATTAAGGGACATCATAAAATATTCCACATAAATATGCTCAAACAATTTCATACTCGTCCTGAACATCTACAAGCTATTTTTCATGAACTAGATGACACTGTCGTACCTAGATGTCACTATTCTAATTTGTCTGTTATCCAGGAAGAAGAATCTTCTTTTCCTGAGGTACAGTTAGCTTTACCTGTACCTGTAGTACAGCCTAGTGAATCTTGGCGGGACGTAACCATCTCTTCGTCGGTTACACCGCAACAGCATCAACAGATTGCTGAACTTCTACAATCTTATCCAGATGTGTTGACCGACGTTCCAGGTCGCACATCAGTCATTACTCATGACATCACTCTTAACGATGATACTCCAATTCGGGTACATCCATATTCTGTTCCTCTACACTTTCTTACTAAAACTACTAAGGAACTTGAACAGATGTTATCTTTAGGAATTATTGAAACTAGTAATTCCCCATTTTCTTCTCCATTAGTTATTGTCCGAAAGAAGGACAATAACATTAGACTATGCGTCGACTATAGAAAATTAAATGCACAAACGATAGTTGATAGCGAACCACATCCACTTCTCGACGACTTACTGCCACGTCTATCGACCGCAACGATATTCACTAAGATAGACTTAACTAAAGGTTATTGGCAGATACCACTAACCGAAAAAGCTAAATACTACACAGCGTTTTCCACTCCGCAAGGTCTATACCAGTGGAATGTTATGCCTTTTGGGCTTGTTAACGCTCCAGCTACCTTTGTTCGCATGATGCGACACATTTTTTCAGGTAGACCAGACATTATTACATACATAGACGACATATGCTTATTTAGTTCATCTTTTGAGGAACATTTTTTGGGTCTTGAAAACGTTTTGGACACATTAAGAAGGAACAATTTAACTGCTAAACCCACAAAATTACAAGTAGCATTTCATGAAATAACTTTTTTGGGTCACATTATTGGAGCAGGATATATCCGAACACTACCCAGTACGGTTTCTAAAATTTTAAACATTTCCGTTCCTCAAACGAAGAAACAGGTTAGAAGCTTGTTAGGTCTAGTCCAATATTACAGTAGATTCGTACCTAACTTGTCATCTATCACGGCTGTCTTGTCCTCATTATTAAAGAAGGACATGCCAGTGAAGGTGACATGGACTAGTGAGTGTAATAATGTTTTCCTTAATATTATTAACATATTTTCAAACCCACCAATCTTGAGACTAACTGATGCTTCCAAAAAGTTTATTCTCCGAACAGATGCGAGTAGCTACGGAATTGGCGCATGTTTGCTCCAATATCATGACGACATCCTCCATCCAAACTTGTACGTCTCACGGAAACTGAAACCACCGGAAGTCAAATACTCAACTGTCGACCGCGAACTTTTAGCAGTGGTGTGGGCAATAACGAAGTTGGAAAAGTTCCTGCTGGGAGCCCCGTTCGTAGTACAGACAGACCAGAAAGCCGTAGCATCACTACGACGGGCGAATCATAAAAGTCCAAAGCTCACCAGATTCGCTATTCTCCTACAACCGTTCGACTTCTCAATCGAGTACATCACAGGATCAGATAACGTCTTGGCAGATACTCTGTCTCGAAATCCTACTGATGTCGAGTCCTGAACTATAGTAACGTCACAGATACTTACTCAAGAGCACTATCATTGCTGTTCTACATAGACAGAAACAATTGCCTACAATACACGTATCTGCTTACTAAAGACTTTATATACGAAATGAACGAAATCAATTGACTCTATGTTCGTATTTACGCCAGAACTTTGCTTGCTATCCTTTACTGATAAAACTATTGGACACATTTCCGTGCATCAAGTGAACATAATAGAAAACACTATCAAAGTAACTCAGTATGCGACATGAACTATTGTCAATAACGTCGATACTTATGAACTGAAACACTTAAACATTTGTTTGTTAATTGGAATTCACAAGGATCAAGCATACGTATGGATCATCTTATCCAACTTTAATTAATTTTAATTAAGTCGTTAAAATAATGGAAATTAAAATGAAAGGTGAGATAAATATGAAAAAAATGAAATGAAATTTAGAAAAAATGAAAGAAAGAAAAAAATAAAAACTCACATGATTCTTAGATAATGTTATTGTATGTAACTATTATATTATATAGTTAATAATTAGATTGATACATTACATACTACATTATTGTTTAAATTGGTTAATTTAGATAGCTATTAACAACTTAATACTAAACTTAATTAATGTCCAACACACATAACTAAGTTAAATTTATACATTACTTTTTTCTCTACTTTATTCTTTATTTATTTATTTCTCTCTTTAACATATCCTTTCATTTTTCTTACATTAGATTTTCAACAACTTTATTCTTATTCCACACTCAATATAATTAATTAGTTTAATTTTAACTCTTTAGATTAGTCTGACGTGACATTTCATTGCGACATATTTTAAGTTAATTAATTATTTAATTAGATATCAACATTAGCCATTCTCTTTTAGTTTATATAAAATTTATGTATAACATTTAGGTATAATATGATCATTAATATATTAGATGACTGTTAGTTAGTCGACATGACCACGACATTGGTTCTAGACAGAACGTCGTAGGCCATATGCCGCATTTTTGTTAATTTTTTTGATATTGTTAAATTTTTTGATATTCATTCAGATAGGTTTTTGAAAAAAAAAAATCTATCTAATAGATTTTTCCCCCCCGGTGGACAGGGAATTGTTACGGTAGATTAATTGGCATTGTCTGCTAGAGGTTAGCAGCATGCGATTTTAGGGGTTACAACGTTTAATGTAATGTAAAAAGTATTATTAGCCTAGTGAACGCTGTGACGTTTCAGCGTTGGTAGTCACGCACGGTGACCAAGTAACGGGACCCTTTTCCAAATGACCGTCAAACGGAGAAGACGTGTCTTTATATTCTTATAGTGTCGGGCAGGAAAGGCCACACGGTTATATTGTATTTTCTCATGGACATGGGTCAGTCCACTGTTATGATGAAGAAAGATGAAGTTACAGGTTAGTAGTTGACTAAACCTTGTCGAGATTAATTAACAGTCCTCTTTAGTTAATACTAGTGCCAGACGCATAATCTCACTGTCGGTCGTTGGATTACCAACCACGCGTGCATATAGTTATGTCGTTCTGCCTACAGTAGTTCAGATGTATGAGACAAGGACTGATTTGTAAAGGAATCATAGATGAAGTATGAACTGCAATTATTATGTATAATTCTTCATGATGACCATGTGTGAACTGTTCGTGTATGGAATTGATATATTAAATTTATATGGACTCAAGGAATGACTTATCAAGTCTCTGAACATTTTGGGAATTCAAATGATCATTATCATGGTCACAAGTTAATTTAAACCCACATTCGCGTACTTAACATCAAAGGCACGAAGCTCTAAAGAAGATGAACTGTAAACCCAGATTACACGATTGACTATCAAGCTCTCAACAATCCGTTGGGCTAATTTTACCGAACCGCCTGTAAAAACTGGTGGCCGCCCCTGCAACAGACGCTGACTTTTCAAAGAAATGGCCTCAGTTTTCCTGTGCTCTGCCCAGACTGTGAATATTTATCTATTATTTAAGTTTAAATTTATCACAGCTGATCTTAGCGTAACTGAATGAAAATTTTCTCAACTGGCACTGAGCAGCGAAAGCTTTTTGCTAATATTTTGTATCTCTGGCCAATCGAAACCTTCGACTACCAGAATTCAAATGCAGTTCTTTAAAAAAAAAATAATAATAATTCCCAACTCTGCGTCTGGTAGTCGATTGGCCAGCCTGCCTTAGTTATGCCAATACAAAAGATGTTTCGTTTTGAATTACATTTTTCCTACCGCCCCCCCCCCTTTCCCCCTATACTCTCTGTGTACCCAAGCGAATTTGAATGTACCTCAATGCCGCTATTTCTAAGCCGGCGTCCCTACTAACGTTAAAAAATTAACAAGCAGGAACAACCATCAGTCTGTTAGTGCGTCCGTAGACATTTAGTATTTCTTCAACAACTGGGCTAATATTGTGACTATCATATTATTTCAAACATATTCTTGCTCATTGAACTTTAAGCTATATTATCATATGATTTTTATGGTCGGTTTGATATTGGTTTAGATTTTACAATTTTTCCACTGACATTCGTCAAGTAAAATTTGCACAAGACGGCCATCTTTTCCTCTCTTTCATTCCGCCAGCATGTATTTTTCAAATAACTAACTTGTTTCAGTTACGTCAGAAATGCTACCGCAAGGATGAAAATAAATTTGTCTGCGTGGTTTTGCTTTGGCTGGCTTTGCTCGCGCGTGTATATCTGCATGGCAGAATGTGTCAAACGAAAAAGGGGAGGGGGGGGGGGGGGGGGGGCAGGGCGGGTAAGAATTGGCGTTAATAATTTGTATTGTATCGTGTAACACTACCAAAAAATGTAAGGATTACTACTAAATTTGCGTTAAAGTTGACAGAATACGTTAATTCAGATAGTTATTTTGCGGCACACTTCCTCCAAATCGTTAATTATAAGTCTTGCCACAGTCTCTATCAAATCGGGCAAAATGTTAAAAATGTACGCCACAAGGAACGCGAGTAGGTTTAAACAGGGGGAGCGGTTCTAAGCCGTTCCTATGCACTAAATTATCCGCTATGCTGGCGTGTGAGAGCATCCCCGTCAGACACAATAGGGCTGTTGTATTTATTATCATTTTATGACTAAAATCTTACTGAAATGAGCGATTATTCTCGCAGATTTTACTACACATACTAACATGCATGCAGCGTCTTAAAATCTAAAAAAGGCAATTCTGGGAAGATTTTCTGGAAAACTGAAACTGAGAGTAAACAAGCAGTTTTATTTTGTAAAGGACTAGACAGCAATAGTTTTTTTTTACATAGCCTTATATAGAAAATATTGTAATAATACAGGGTGACCCAAAAAAAGGGCCCGCGCGCGCACAAAAAGTGCGCGCTCGGGCCCGTTTTTTTTTGGGTCACCCTGTATTAATGAAATACAAAAATGTCTGTGTCTCAAAAACTAGAGCTGCTACAGACAAGTAAATGTGATATTTGGATTGAGCAGGCCTCATTTATGTACAATCAAGAGTAAAATGTTTGGCACCATGTCGTGGTTGAGTTAGAGTGTAGAGTATTTGTCGAGTTGGACAATAGTAGTGAAACCGACAAGGGATAGTGGACTGACAGAGTTATAGATTACACTTTAGATAAGGTGTAAATAGGAGATGGACTTGAGACAACCTGGAAGAAGATTTATTCAAAGGATCTCTCTCTCCAGGCCTCAACTCACTTTACTGTCTAAGCATCTCCTGCTCTCTCTCTCTTTTCTCTTATCATACATAGAGATTATAGTAAAGAGCTAAAAATACAAATATGGATGGAAAGGTCGTGAACAGCGCATTAATAAATGTGTAAAATTTATTAAAGAAGAAAAGCATGAAAATAATGCATATCATCACAACAACATAAAATTGCATCAATAATCAAATATTCATCAATAATCATATACACCAACAATCACACACACACATCACCATTCATAAATCCTGTAGAACACAAAGAGATAAATAAACTGTCTGCCAGTCTGTCGGTTTTCGTGGGACCAAGTACAATGCTTCAGACAGTGTCTTTTTTACGTAAAGATATACTCCATGGGTAATGGACTTGACCTGTATAAATCCACTGTAGTCGCTATTGTTGGTGGCATCCCTGATTTCGCGATGGGAACTGGAAGACTGTCTATCTCCTGCTGACCAAATAAACAAAACTGAGCTACAGTCCGTCCGCTTTCGTGGGACCAAATGGGATAGCTCCAATGTCTTTACGTAAAGATATACTCCATGGGTGATGGACTTGACCTGTAAATCCAATGTAGGCGCTATCTTTGGTGACCCCTAATTGCGCGAGGGGCTGGAACTCTGTATTTACCTCTGGTTTACCAAAATGAATAAGCTGCGTGTCAGTCCGTCCGCTTACGTGGGACCAAATGTAATAGCTCCGGAAAGTGTCTTTTTACGTAAAGATATACTCCATGGGTGATGGACTTGGCCTGTAAAAAAAACTTTCTTTGTTGGTGCTAACTGTTGGTGACCTCTAGTTTCGCGAGGGGACTGGAAGACGCTGTTTATCTTTGCTGGCCGCTCCGAAGTGCGAAGTTCTACATAGACCCAGAAATAAACCATGGGACGAAGTCACGTGAGGACAATTGATCCCAAGGCGTGCTTATCCGGCGCTAGAATTGGCTTTAAATCCGGTTTTGGCTGGTTGACTGTGGCTTGGCTGAGTGCCCCGTTTAGGCACAAAAAAGGCGGGTGATATGGAATTCTGCTATAGGCATGCTGGGCGGTTTTGAGATTTTGGAAGCCGCAATGCCCTGACTGGTAATCCAATAGGCGAGTAGGAAACTACTACTGCCATAGACGTTTCAAATTGTTGCGTTGGCTCATTTCACAATGCGTGAGCTGAACTCCCGTGAGAGGGAAATGGCGTTGACAAAAGGTTGTTGTTCCAGGTATGGCTGTGACACTCGTGGGGCTAGATATCCTCAGAATCCCTCTAGATCGAAGAGACGGTGACATTCTTCGTCTGACTGGAAACTAGACTAGCAATTCGGTATCCCCCTGAAACTGAGACCGAAAAGAGATACCCTTTTACATCAAGCAAATAATAAATCACACTAACTTTATACAGAAAGTTTCGCTCCACTATGGGATTAAATTTATTGTAGTTATTGCTATGATAGTTTAGGGCTGTCGTTAACCATGTCTCCTGTTCCTTAAAAATATCCATTATCAACACGCGCCCGCATAGACTTAATATCTTTTGCACACCCAGGTACCTGTCAGTAACTGTTCTGACAGCAACAATCTACTCCTCTTCTCCCAATCTCAATATACAGGAAACCTAACCAGTAGTTACAGTTAAATGGATATGCTTATTCATCTTACAACATTAAATGAATTTACATAAACAGATTACAGCATTTGACATTACCCAAATAAATCGTATGTCCCCTTTGGGAAATATATTAGCATTTCCACAAAATGAGTACAAAGAAAATGCAATGTTCTTGCTATAATAATACAGTTGTGGCTAGATCATACGATATAATTATATCTATGCCTGGTGACTGCTTTCAGTGAAAGTTATAGACTAGTGCCTAGCCACACAAGTAAGCATAAAATGATTCTCCCTTGCCACTAAAAATATCTATCAAAAAGGAATAAGTGACTATTTCCTATAATCCAGAGTTATTACCTGCATCTCACTATTCAGTTTTTAAGTGAACAATCCACACCTGGCATTATCTTACAGAAATGACAGTTAATTTTGCTGACTCTTAACCCAATGGTAAGCATTCGTGGACTGATTCTACGCCTAATATCTGTTATTGTAAGTTTAACATTTAACCCATGATAAACCGTAACAGTTTAAGCACCACTTAATAGGCCGTAGACAGCGCTACCTTATCACTGAATAAATTACTAGGAGAAGTCCTCAGAAATAAATTCACTTTCCTAACAGATATATATAAAAGCTAACATGAATCTAATATAATAATTATAAGATATGTTTACTCACCCCCGAGAAATGCCAAGAAATAGGCGAAAAACATTTAGTTCTGTGTTAATGTTTGCCTTATTTCCATAATGGTCTATCTCGGGCCAGGAATCTTCTACGAGTGTGTTTGACGTAGTAAAATTTCAAATCTTATAGCTTACAAAGGACGCTCCCCCCCGGACCCTAACCTGATTCTACAGATGTATTGGCGTAATGCGTCATACCGGGTCATACACAGGTTTTCAGAAGCAACAACTTTGCGAAAAACCCCCAGAGAGACAATCATAATATGTGTGCTCTTTGCTCATCTAAGGGCAAACAACAAAGGCTAGCAGCGGGTTTATCTCCCCCTGTTTCAAGGATGCATAATATTATGATCACTAGCAGCGTTCTGACGGCCAAACACCGGGACCCTTTCGCTCGTTCAAACACTTTACGCGTAAGAGAAATTCTTCATATCAGGCCAGCGCCAGGTGCGTTTGATGTAATATTACCGCTGCGCTGACCGTTTCTGACCAGTGGGGGATTTCCACTGAAAGCCTGAACGTAAACACCTCGGGTGGGGTTTGAGAAGGAGAAAATGAAAGAAAATGAGAATACAAATGATAAGGAAAACAAAACATTAAAATGGCAAAATAAATTTCTGTCTACGTGACAAGATAGCCCCCTTTTTTAAAGTGCGTGAAACACGAACTAAATGACAGTAATTTATCTTTTCCATCAATGTCCATTACATGTCCTAGAACATCCTATAATCATAATACAAATTTGTTTCCAACTTCTGTCAGTACTTAGCTATTGGGAGGATTGGTTACTATCATTCGAATGAACACCCTCCCTTGGTACAAATGCAAGCTAGTAACTGACTGTCTGTAGCTTCTTATCTCAGATTAAAGAGCTACTCCTGAAAAAAATTAACCCTTAAAAAAAAATTTCTGACTTTTACAACAATAGTCGTCAGATTTGTCAACCAAAAACTCAGCAGTGGTACCATCAACCTTTACCAGCTGTCTCATGTGTAGCATGAACAATAAATGTAACTTAATATTTATGACTGCTGTGGAGTAAAACGCTGTTCAGACTTCCTCCCAAAAGAAATAGTTCGTTATGTCTAGGGATATCGATTCCTATAATCTGCCGAACACTAAACTCTAAGAATCAAGATATAATCTTGTGAGAGATTCATCCTCGGATCGAGCACATATTAAATGTCGTACTAGATGGGTTCTAGAATCTCAGACGGGCTCCCAATTGTCGTGGTTGAGTTAGAGTAGAGTATTTGTCGAGTTGGACAATAGTAGTGAAACCGACAAGGGATAGTGGACTGACAGAGTTATAGATTACACTTTAGATAAGGTGTAAATAGGAGATGGACTTGAGACAACCTGGAAGAAGATTTATTCAAAGGATCTCTCTCTCCAGGCCTCAACTCACTTTACTGTCTAAGCATCTCCTGCTCTCTCTCTCTTTTCTCTTATCATACATAGAGATTATAGTAAAGAGCTAAAAATACAAATATGGATGGAAAGGTCGTGAACAGCGCATTAATAAATGTGTAAAATTTATTAAAGAAGAAAAGCATGAAAATAATGCATATCATCACAACAACATAAAATTACATCAATAATCAAATATTCATCAATAATCATATACACCAACAATCACACACACACATCACCATTCATAAAACCTGTAGAACACAAAGAGATAAATAAACTGTCTGCCAGTCTGTCGGTTTTCGTGGGACCAAGTACAATGCTTCAGACAGTGTCTTTTTTACGTAAAGATATACTCCATGGGTAATGGACTTGACCTGTATAAATCCACTGTAGTCGCTATTGTTGGTGGCATCCCTGATTTCGCGATGGGAACTGGAAGACTGTCTATCTCCTGCTGACCAAATAAACAAAACTGAGCTACAGTCCGTCCGCTTTCGTGGGACCAAATGGGATAGCTCCAATGTCTTTACGTAAAGATATACTCCATGGGTGATGGACTTGACCTGTAAATCCAATGTAGGCGCTATCTTTGGTGACCCCTAATTGCGCGAGGGGCTGGAACTCTGTATTTACCTCTGGTTTACCAAAATGAATAAGCTGCGTGTCAGTCCGTCCGCTTACGTGGGACCAAATGTAATAGCTCCGGAAAGTGTCTTTTTACGTAAAGATATACTCCATGGGTGATGGACTTGGCCTGTAAAAAACTTTCTTTGTTGGTGCTAACTGTTGGTGACCTCTAGTTTCGCGAGGGTACTGGAAGACGCTGTTTATCTTTGCTGGCCGCTCCGAAGTGCGAAGTTCTACATAGACCCAGAAATAAACCATGGGACGAAGTCACGTGAGGACAATTGATCCCAAGGCGTGCTTATCCGGCGCTAGAATTGGCTTTAAATCCGGTTTTGGCTGGTTGACTGTGGCTTGGCTGAGTGCCCCGTTTAGGCACAAAAAAGGCGGGTGATATGGAATTCTGCTATAGGCATGCTGGGCGGTTTTGAGATTTTGGAAGCCGCAATGCCCTGACTGGTAATCCAATAGGCGAGTAGGAAACTACTACTGCCATAGACGTTTCAGATTGTTGCGTTGGCTCATTTCACAATGCGTGAGCTGAACTCCCGTGAGAGGGAAATGGCGTTGACAAAAGGTTGTTGTTCCAGGTATGGCTGTGACACTCGTGGGGCTAGATATCCTCAGAATCCCTCTAGATCGAAGAGACGGTGACATTCTTCGTCTGACTGGAAACTAGACTAGCAATTCGGTATCCCCCTGAAACTGAGACCGAAAAGAGACACCCTTTTACATCAAGCAAATAATAAATCACACTAACTTTATACAGAAAGTTTCGCTCCACTATGGGATTAAATTTATTGTAGTTATTGCTATGATAGTTTAGGGCTGTCGTTAACCATGTCTCCTGTTCCTTAAAAATATCCATTATCAACACGCGCCCGCATAGACTTAATATCTTTTGCACACCCAGGTACCTGTCAGTAACTGTTCTGACAGCAACAATCTACTCCTCTTCTCCCAATCTCAATATACAGGAAACCTAACCAGTAGTTACAGTTAAATGGATATGCTTATTCATCTTACAACATTAAATGAATTTACATAAACAGATTACAGCATTTGACATTACCCAAATAAATCGTATGTCCCCTTTGGGAAATATATTAGCATTTCCACAAAATGAGTACAAAGAAAATGCAATGTTCTTGCTATAATAATACAGTTGTGGCTAGATCATACGATATAATTATATCTATGCCTGGTGACTGCTTTCAGTGAAAGTTATAGACTAGTGCCTAGCCACACAAGTAAGCATAAAATGATTCTCCCTTGCCACTAAAAATATCTATCAAAAAGGAATAAGTGACTATTTCCTATAATCCAGAGTTATTACCTGCATCTCACTATTCAGTTTTTAAGTGAACAATCCACACCTGGCATTATCTTACAGAAATGACAGTTAATTTTGCTGACTCTTAACCCAATGGTAAGCATTCGTGGACTGATTCTACGCCTAATATCTGTTATTGTAAGTTTAACATTTAACCCATGATAAACCGTAACAGTTTAAGCACCACTTAATAGGCCGTAGACAGCGCTACCTTATCACTGAATAAATTACTAGGAGAAGTCCTCAGAAATAAATTCACTTTCCTAACAGATATATATAAAAGCTAACATGAATCTAATATAATAATTATAAGATATGTTTACTCACCCCGAGAAAATGCCAAGAAATAGGCCAAAAAACATTTAGTTCTGTGTTAATGTTTGCCTTATTTCCATAATGGTCTATCTCGGGCCAGGAATCTTCTACGAGTGTGTTTGACGTAGTAAAATTGCAAATATTATAGCTTACAAAGGACGCTCACCCCCACACACCTGCCTAACCTGATTCTACAGATGTATTGGCGTAATGCGTAATACCGGGTAATACACAGGTTTTCAGAAGCAACAACTTTGCGAAAATTCCCCCAGAGAGACAATCATAATATGTGTGCTCTTTGCTCATCTAAGGGCAAACAACAAAGGCTAGCAGCGGGTTTATCTCCCCCTGTTTCAAGGATGCATAATATTATGATCACTAGCAGCGTTCTGACGGCCAAACACCGGGACCCTTTCGCTCGTTCAAACACTTTACGCGTAAGAGAAATTCTTCATATCAGGCCAGCGCCAGGTGCGTTTGATGTAATATTACCGCTGCGCTGACCGTTTCTGACCAGTGGGGGATTTCCACTGAAAGCCTGAACGTAAACACCTCGGGTGGGGTTTGAGAAGGAGAAAATGAAAGAAAATGAGAATACAAATGATTAGGAAAACAAAACATTAAAATGGCAAAATAAATTTCTGTCTACGTGACACACCACAAAAAAAATTTTTTTTGTAGGGCTGTGAATTATTAACTTAACAAGTGTTTCTTTTCTTCTTTGTAATACAGGCAGGTAACCCCGTGTTGTTCCCGGGTATCTGTGCAGCCTTAGAAGTAGTAGTAGTTGTTGTAAAAGTAGTGGTCGTAGTAGTAGCAGCAGTAGTAGTAATAGTAGTAGTATTAGTGGTATTCAGGGCCAGATTATCCATTAGGCTAAGTAAGCTGAAGCCTAGAGGTCCTGAGTTCTTGAGGACCCGTGCATAAGTTTAAAATATTAAAAAATGCATAAACCTTTCAATAAAATGTGTTTATTGTGTGTAAACCGTTAATAAAAAATAATTACTAATGAACGAGGTAAGCAATGCTAACAAACTAACATACCAGTCTATTTATGATATTAGTTAGTATATACCATCCCCACGCTAAGAGGTTTGAAAAAAAAAAATATCAAAATTATTGCCTATTAGGCGAAAAAAATGGGGCGGTAAAAACCAAAAAGCCTAGATGCCCTTCTTTGCTTAATTCCGCTCTGGTGGTATTAGTTTTATTAGTTGTGTTTGTGGTAGTATTAGCAGCACTTAGCACTACCATTTCATTAAAAGCAAAAAGTAAGACCAAATTCAAGTTTTCATCACGAAAAGGAAAACAAAGGAGAACACTATAATGAAAAAGTAGCACCAAAAAAGAAGGACATATTTATTTTAATAAATATATGGCAGTCAAACTTATTTTTTTATATATCAGATAATGATTTCATCGGACAACACTGATTGTGGGTCTACTGATATGCTAAGATGGAAAAATTATTCGTTACCTTAGCTGAATTACTTTTTAAATACACATAGAAACACATTGTCATTCTCTGCATTAGATACAGTCTTAAATAACCTTTGTTGAAATTAACCCAAGTAAATTCAATATATTTCTCTGAGGATGTCATATTTTACAAGCGTTTCAATTAGATATTTTGAAAATGTTTCTATTCCCTTATTTAGTGTATTTTGCGCTTCAATTTGTATGGGAGACCTCCAACGTTTCAGCCAAAATACTCACTTTTTATTTGAAACATGTTGCCTCAGACGTGATTGTTGCCTCAGACGTGATTGTTCACATCAGTGGGAATTCCATATTAACCAGTGCTGTTTTCTTCCGCTTTTTTCAAAAATGTATAAATCCAGTGCTTTGCCGTGACAGAAATTACAATAACGGTTGTTTTTACTCTGGCGTAGACAATTTTGTTGGTAATTTCTGAATCACGAAAAGTGTTTTGAAGCACAGTCCATTGATTTCTTCTTCTTCTTCCTCGTTCGTCCTGAAAAGGACGTTGGTTGCGTTGTGTCTGTTTACAGCAACGTTGCGATATCTGCACCTTTCGGCCGACACATCAGACTTCAGCACGGCATTTTTTAGGACCGGGTTTGCCTTCCTACTTCGATCCCTACTCTCTCAGCTAGACTGCAGTGATGCAGCCTGTTTCCAGGACCACCACTTGGAGGTGGAGTAGGGTCTTGGTCAGCTCTGGTTCGCTGACCCTGACGCAAGCAGTCAAGCTATGGGTCGCTGACTACATTCTCTATTTCTGCATCTTTTGGTCCCAGTCCCTTGATTTTAAACTGTTGTGATGTTTAACAGCCTTCTGTAGCAGCAACTTTATTCTGTTCCATACTTGTTATTTCACTGAGGAGACCTTTTGATAGCATTACAAGTCAGTCCTTGTTCTGGAACCCCCAGGGCAAGAGAGGCAGAGGTAGACCAAGAAGCACATGGAGAAGAGAGCTGGAAACAGAGGTGAAAATGATGAAGAGAACGTGGAAAGAACTCGAGATGATGGCACGTGACAGGAGGACTTGGCATGTGTTTGTTGAAGGCCTATGCTCCTTTGGGAGTGGAGGGTTATGATATGATATGATACTTGTTATTTGTTGTTGTTGTTGTTGTTATTTTTTTAAAATGTCAGTTCTCATTCAAAACTTTCAGGCGCAAATGCTTTCTTGGGGCTTTTCTGTTTTCGTGTTTGCTTGTATGTTTGTGTGAATGTATGTGAGGGTGTGTATCAATGTGTGTCTGTTTTTTTTTTTTATCAGCAGCTCTTGTATTTGCTACTTTCTCAAATGCACCATATCTGGACAAAAGACATTTTGTCTGTTGCCGATCAATTACAAAACATTGAACTCGCTGCTCCAGTCATCTGTGAAGACAAATTGTCCTTCTAACATTAAGAGCAGGTTTGTGTAATAAATATAAAATGTCATTAACTAATACTTTAGTCAGTACTGAAGTTAAAATTATTTATAATTTGCGATACAAACAGGTTTTAATTGACTAAGCTTATTACCGCGATATGATTCAAAGAGTGGTTTTCAATTAACAGGTGGAAATAAACAAACATAGCGATAACTACAAAACGTGAGTTAAAATATGATGATAATCTACAACAAACAATCCAACAACATGAAATATTACAGGAGTGTTCATAATTATTTCTCGACTCTGTGAGGATGACTATTTTAATTCAGTCGTTGGAACTAAAATTCAAATGTGTTATTTATACACGTATCCTTTTTGTTATAATTTCAGAATGTCTTGTTTAGACAGTACAGCCAACACAAGTGGGAGTGTCCCGACTAGCAGCAGGGAAGGAGGAACTGGTGGCACCACTGCAATAAATCCTGCAGTTTTAATTGCTGCGTCAGCGTCAGCTTCGGACACAGGAAGGAGTCTCATTGTGGACGAGAGATTTTTTGAAGAGCAGTTCCTTCGGTGCCAGATTTGTCATGAAAAGTTTGACCAATCAGAACGGTCACCCAAATCGTTACCTTGTAACCATACATTTTGTTTGCCTTGCTTGACACAGATTTTTGACCACGCCCAGCCACCTACAAGACGAACATTAGTATGGGCTTCAGCGACATTAGATGGAACCTTGAAGTGTCCTACATGTCGAGTGGAAATTTTCTTGGGCAGAAATAAAATCAAGGAATTACCAAACGACCACCGTGTTGTCCAGATGATGGACTTTTTCTCTCAAGCGGTGACTAAATCTCAGAACGTATGTTCAAAACATGATGGGCAACCTTTGAGCTTTTTCTGCAAGAAATGTTTAACTCCTGTTTGCAGAGACTGCACCGTTCTTGATCACAAGGAATCAGACGGCCATAAGATCGTTGACCTGTCAGAAGCTTTAAATGAAAACTCAGATGAGTTCAATGACATCGAAACTAAAAGCAGAGAAACATTAGAAGGAATGAAAACCAGATCAGACTGCTTAGCTAACGCATCGAAACGACTAGATATTCTTGAACGTCGCTTGAACAATGAAATTAAAGAAACATTTATTGAGTATCGCCTGCTCATTGAGAAGCGACAAGAAGCTTTGACCTCAATGGTACATCAGATTGTCAAAGAACAAAAAGCCAAAGTCAACGCCAAATTTGCATATGTTTGTGAGCACGGTACACAACTTCAGAAGCTGTATGACGAGTTCAAAGCGTCTAGAAACAGCAACGACATCCGTAAACTCTTCGCCATCAATCAACAAATGAAGGAGCACGAGAACCAATTTACCCAGATCGCGGCTCAAAATGACGCTGACCTATTTCAGTCTTGCGAGTTCGAGGCTCAAAACGAAGGCTCATTCTTGTCAGACATGAGTGGCTTGGGCGAAGTCCGAGCCAAACCCGACCCAGAGCTAGGAACGTCAATCAGTGCTCACCAGTTGATGTTTCTGGATATGGAGGAGCAAAGAGAGAGAGAGCGACTTTTCGAGAATGAATCTAGTAACAATTTCATTGATGATGACTATATTTCCCGAAGTGATGTAATGAATGTCTATCATAGCGATGACGCGGAGCCCACAGCTGACGAAGACGATCCCCAAACTTACTGGCCTAATCACTACGCTGTCATGTCTCACCTCATGTCAAACTATGCCAGATTTGCAAGCGATGCACCCGAGGCAATGGACGATACTGACGTGGCGGCTTTGGGAAGCCGTCAGTCCAGGCGAGGTCGGCGACCAAGGGATACAAACAGCTTTCAGGTAGATATCCAGAAACATTTTTTTTCCGCGAAATCGTCAGTTATGTAATCTATTAAAACATATCTTTCAATAGATGATGTCATAAGTCTGAACGAATAGTACATGACATATGTCCATACACTTACTTATCTGGCGTCATAATTGAGGTTATATTAGTGACATGTTGACGCCGTCTAGTTCTCTGAGGTCTCTGACGAGACAAAGACAGAATAGTACTAGTGCTTCCTCATACATGTCGTACGTGGCGACCGATAGGACATAACTCATGGTGCTGGCAACACCATGATTTTTTTTTTTTTTTTTTTTTTTTTTTTTTGCGTTCGCCCGCTAATACTCGAGGCGAAATCTCAGGTTATTATTTTATGTCTAACCTGACATTGATTTTACGTGAGTATCCCTTTATTTCTTGTACAGAGACAGGTGTCCCTCGCCATTCAGGCAAATACTCGCCGATTTCGGAGGTACCCATTGTAGCTGGGTCGGCTCAGGAGCCGCCAGTCCCTGGTCGACGACACTCCTTCAAATGTCCTCGCCAGGTCTCGAGTTAATCCAGTCCAAATCCCGGTCGACGAAAAATCCTCAAATGCCGTCGCCCGGGTTTGATCCTGTATCACCCGGTCGCCAGAGTGGTGTTGTAACCACTACGCTAGCGCGGCTCCCAACCATGATTTAAATTCACACTTCAGTAATCATCACTACAATAGAACATGAGTGTATTTGGCGCAGTCTTCCTGTAAGTGGACCAGCTACAGTGGTAGCTCTATGTTCTACAGGCAGGCAGCACCACGGGAAAAGAGAAAGAGAATGACATATAACGACATATAACGACTGACATATAACGACAGACATATAACGACATATAACGACAGACACATAACGACATATAACGACTTGTAACAAAATCCTTGACCTACGAAATGATTGACACAATCTAAATTCACATTTCCTGATCTTTTAGGAAGTACTAAGTATTAATATCATCATGTGGATTAGGAAAACGCAATACTGGCCAATAGACAATAACTATCTAGATTAATCATTGTATGGAGATCTAGCTTTGCTCAATACGGGACGGGAAGAAGAGAAAGGCGAAGATAAAGACAAAGCAGAGACATACTAGAAAAATAGAAGAAGAAAATAGTAAAGGAGATGAAGACGGTGATGAAGAATAGGGTGACGAGGAAGTTATTACTGTTGGACACATGAATGTGGTTGAAAGGGCTGTGAATAGAGGATGCCGAGCAAACAGTCGATCATTGAAAGAAAAAAGAACGGACCAATTGAAAAGTTCCATTTGTTTCTCTTTATGTAAACCTAATTTTCTATATTTTTTGTCACCTTCTAACTTCTTACCCAGAATTCCACATAATATATTCGGTCTTTGTTACTCAACCTCGACTCTTGAGGAGCATGCGTCCGTCATTACAGCTGGCTTCTGTGCATTAAAGCACATACTCTTGCAGCAATGGTTTCTGTAGCCATTTATCTTTCTAGATGAGGTTGCCAACCTCATTCAAAACCTCATTTTAGTCGCCTCTGACTACATGTTTTATTTTACTGCTGGCTTTTGTTGGTCACTTCTTGACTATTTGTGTTCATCCCATATGTATATATCACATATCGCACCCGAATCCAAAGGATAGTAAGATTAAAACTGATACTCCAATGGACTGGATCTTTTCTGAGCTCCGTAACATTTAAACTTTCAACTTTTGTCAACAGGTACATAGCTCAATAGCTCCCCAGAACCCCGAGTTCTTGAATTTCATAAGACCACGCCCTTCTGCTGCCAGCAGTGCAACACCCAGCGCAACGTCAGGTGCAGGTCGATCTGGCAGCCGTAGCAGAGCACCTGGTTCATCAGGGACAAACAACTTCAGAGTTGTCAGACACACAACTGCTTCATCTCTAAGAAATCAGCTGAATTTTGGGAATGATGATTCCCCTGACTGATTGTTCCAGTACAAACGGAGAAGGGATGATCTACTGACAGAGTGTATTCCAGCTTGCCATTAGTAAACTTGGTGTCCTTGCAATGTCAAACAATTTTAACGGAAGGGAGTTCACCACCCTTTCTTTTGTGTTTTTCTTGTTATTGTTTTTCTTGTTATTGTTCTTGTTTCTGTACCTCTTGTACCGAGCTTAGTTTTTGTATCTGTATCTTCTTGTAGTGTTTCTTATTTTACTTTTCATATTTTTTACTTCTTCACTAGGGTCTATCTTCTTGTTTAGGTTTTTCTTCTTCTTATTTTCTCTGCTTCTGTTTTCTCCTTCCTCTATGTCTTCTTTACCACTGTCTTCTAATTCTTCTTAATCTTCTTCTTTATCTTCTTCATCGACCTCTTCATCTTCGTTTTAATCTTCATCTTTTTTGTCGTTTCCTTTATCGTATGCGTTAGTATTATCATCTTCGTCTAGTTATTTGTATGTTTTCCTCTTCTTTGTCTGCTATGCATTTTTGTCTTTCTGCTTCTTCTTCTTTTTATTATTGTCAGTAATTTTATTTTGGCTTTTTATTAAGCGTATTTTATATATCCCTTTCCATTGCCATCTTTGCCATCTTCTTGTCCTTCGACACCTGCGCCTCTTTGTAGTTCATGGTCGTCTCCTTCTTCATCTGCATCGCCATTATCTTCTTTGTTCGCTCTCATTTTTTTTTCGTTCGTTTCTTCTTCTTTTTCTTCAGCTTCTTCTTCTGCTTTTATTATACTTCTGATTTTTTCCACTTTCTCCCCAATTTTTTTCTCTCAGTTTTTTTTCCTACTTCTTTCACCTCACCCATTTCAACGATGTCGCTTTAGTTTCTGTTGTTACAGCTCTCAGTGACCCGCCAGTCTTGTATTCAGTGTTTACTTTATCTGGTACTGATCTTGTGTCTGATTCCTCTTTATCATATGTCTGTCACTCTGGCTTCTCTCTCTGTCTCTCTCTCTCTCTCTCTCTCTCTCTCTCTCTCTCTCTCTTTCTCTGTCTGTCTCTCTCTCTTCTTCTTCTTCTTCTGCTGCTTCTTCTTTCTTACTTTCTTTCTTTCTTTCTTACTGTCTTTCTTCCTAACTAAAATATACACGCCTTATTAGTGAGGGTCAGGGCGCCCCATTATGTTATCATCTTTGTGTGGTTCCCTGTCGTCTCTGAGGAGACAAAGAATGAACAGGGAGACTACTCGATCAGCCATATTGTAAGAGGTTACTAACATGACCTTGAGCCTGCAGCTGACAATCTCATCATGTAAACAAACTGCAACAGAAACCATGGTGACAAGAACACACGAACGCTCTGGTGCAGGCTTCATACAAAGGAACGTGTTGTAGTTGTGCCTGTATGCTCCGTAAGGAACAAGGAGATACATGAGGAAAATCTTCTTGGAGACACCTTATCCTGGTAAACAAAAATTGTTTTTTAACATTTTTATTTCACTGCCGAAACATTTTAACTGAAAAAGAAAATAATCTTTACAATGCCTAGAGATGGTGAGTTTTACTCGTAATGTCGGTGTAGTTAAATTTACTACTGTATTAAGGGAGATAATTCTATTTTAAATTGAGCGGGTAAGTGATTATTTCCCGTGGTGTGTAAATATATTTCCAATGTTTGATAATATCTTTCTTCTTTGTACTGTTTGTGATCCTATCGTCTATGGCTGACTACGCCAGTGGTTCTCATCTCGGGCCAAATCCACCTCCTTCCCCCCGCCCCGCCAGGGGTCATGGCATATTTCTAGAGGTCTACAGTAAGTGCCGCATTTCTGTAACAGTACCTTTTGTCCAGCTAACAGCGACTATGAGGAAGGGGGGGGGGGGGGGGGCACAGAGGTAAATAAGGCTCAGAAAGGGGCATGAGCAAAAAATATAAAAAAAGGTTGAGAACCCCTATATTACAACACACTACACTCATCTACAGAATCATCATGTTCCTTTGCACTCCTCACGGATCAGGGCGCCACCACAGTATCTGCTCCCCTTACATGAAATCTGCGCCAAGCATCCACATACTCTTGTAGTTGTGGTTTATGTAGCAATTCGTTTTTCGCCAGCCCTATGTAGAGCCTCCTATTGGTCGCCTTGTACGACACGTCTTAGGGTGCCTTTTCATTCTGTGTCTCTACAGAGGCCCTCGTGCCCTGCACGGGTCGGTCTAAAGGTTGTTTCAATAATGCTAGAAGAAGGTTACCTGATAAATTTAATGAGGCATTGAAAAAAAAGAGTATATATTGTCTTATCAAAAGGAAATAGAATTAGCACTGAAACAAACATATTTATTGTTAGCAGTCCTTTTCAGGACTAGTCCTTATCAGGACGTCAGCATTTTAGATGACAAACACTATTCGTCCTTGTCATTGCCTAGTGTTTGTCAACATTGCATTAGAATTCATACAGAATTATTTTTCTTGAATGATAATTGCTCTGTGGTATAAGCGAAAGACCACTGTCTAGGCTGAAAAATCCGTGCCAAGCCACAAGAAGGTGAACACTTCAATGAAAAAATGTAAATAGAGTGTTATTATTATTCGTGTCTAGAAGAAAATTTAAACATATTAGAGCCCAGATGCAATTTTAAAAGGTTTAAACGAGTAAAAGATAATATGCAATACATAGAACGAGTGAAGTTGAATTAAAAGAAAGAATAATTTAAGAATCTTCTTCACAAAGTACCACACAGTTGGCATAGGCGATTATGTCTCTCCACACTGTCCTCTCCGCAGCGCTATTTATCATTTTGTTGCTGAACATTCTACATTCTATAATGTCAAACTGTCTGAACTTTCTCCGTGCCATAATGTCAAACTGTCTGACCTTTCTCCATGCCATAATGTTCAACTGTCTGAACTTTCTCCATGCCATAATGTCCAACTGTCTGAACTTTCTCCATGCCATAATGTTCAACTGTCTGAACTTTCTCCATGCCATAATGTCCAATTGTCTGGTATCTTCTCTCTTTGTTGTCCTCTATGTCTTGTTTCCGTCAGCCGTTCCTGTTATTGAAATAGATTTCAGCTTTCTTCTCCTCATAACAATGCCCAAAGAAAGTCGATTGATTCTTTCTAACATGAGTAAAACGTTTTATTTGCACTGGCTTCTTGCAGTACATCTTCATTGATCATTAACGCAGTACATCTTCATTGATCATTAACGCAGTACATCTTCATTGATCATTAACGCAGTACATCTTCATTGATCATTAACGCAGTACATCTTCATTGATCATTAACGCAGTACATCTTCATTGATCATTAACGCAGTACATCTTCATTGATCATTAACGCAGTACATCTTCATTGATCATTAACGCAGTACATCTTCATTGATCATTAACGCAGTACATCTTTATTGATCATTAACATTCCTCTGTAAAACAACATCTCTGCAGCTTCCAAGGATTTTCTTACTTGCTTAACAATTGTCCATAACTCACTTCAATATATTAGATTTGGTTTTATATCAGAATGAATTCAAAAATGTATTATTATATAACCATTATAAATCGAGGTATTCATATTACAAAACATTTTCCGACATCAGTGTTTCACATGTTCAATATTTTTGTGTTATAAATATACAATCAATGTTTACATTCGAATGTTTTCACTCACACCAATCCGAATTCAACTAAATCTGTATTTGGATGGAAAGTTTTCTTTATTCTGACCTAGCAATATTGTTAGATATTATTGTCTTGTTCGGAACATTTTTAATGATCTTTATTTGTCTCAGAGAAACAATAAAAAAGGAAAATAAATGCGTTCAAGAGTATTATTGTCATTTATTTTTTTATGTTTTCAAATTTCTCTGCGGCTCCCTAAATATTATAAACCATCAAGAAATTCATGTCAAGCGGCACCACCCCGTCAAGAAATTCATGTCCAGGGGCACCACCCCGTCAATGTCTTTCCTCGTCTTCTTTATCCCTTTCGTGTCCGTCTTCAGTTTAATTCTCCATGTGTTATAAGGTCTTTCTCTAACTGTCTTATCCTATGGATTCTAGAACAAGGACAGCCTTGTAATGCTATAGAAAAATGTCTTCGTTAAGTGTCCTACACAAAGCCACGGTCTTTTCACAACTTTTATTCCACTTGTAAAAATCTGTTTGACAGTAAGAGTTGGATTGCACGGAGACTGGAGATGTATAAGGTTGCTCAGTGTAAATGTACTGATGTAACGTACTGTTTTCTGTGTTATGAATGGTAGTACGTTGAGCATGTCATGTTGTCCTGGCCAGTACCAAGTAGTAGCAAGGAATCTAGGTCACTAGCGTGAGGTGCCGCTAGGGTTTAGTAGACACATACATAATGTCAGTATTCCTGCAGATTTAGACGTGTAATACTTGTATGACAATGTGGTTGATGGTGTAAGTGTGTAGATAACAGTGCTGATAACACGAAGGCCGTATAGGCTCTTGGACGTCTTCACATTAACTCACACAACCACAAGTAGAAGTCAGTGAAGTAGGGAATGCTGCTGACGTTTACAATGTTTATTTGTGACGTACGATAGATAATACGATGATGATGAACGAAACAGTCAATAGTATACAATCGGGTACATAATATGTGTAGTTACAAAGGTCAGCTTCAGACATCACATCCCAGACATATAACAATGTCTTGTAACAATGTTTACTGTTTATGCAATAGCTCTAATCCCTGACTGAGCCCCGTCAGGTAAGCCCTAGCAAATATATTGCGTAGTACGGGCGATATCATCTATATAAACAAAGTCAATGCCATTGTCCTACAATTAGCAAAAAGACTTCAGACTGGCCTCACATGCCAGATACTTCATTCTGGTGAAGAATAGATATGGTGACAACGAAATCAGGCCGCAGGTCGCGGGCCTCGATAATAAGGTCACTCTCAGTTTACACAGGCTCCTGAGATTAAATATACATTTTCTGCCAAATCATACTCCGCCTGCATTGCGGATCCATAAAGATGATTCATAGGTTTATGTGTGTAACAGGTCAACTAGACCTAGTCTTGTAGATATGAAGCCATACTGTAGTATGATAACTCCTTATGAGCTTCGCTCACCATGTCGCCATCAGCGATAAATGTACCTGTAAGATCTAAACGAGATGAAAAGATCGAATAGCGTTTTCAGTTACCTTTTTAAAGAATCCTGACACTCTTAATGTAACACAACACAGCCAATACTGGCATAAAGAAAACACTCAGGGACCGAAGAATGCCAAACGGCCATTCCCAGAATTTCCAATCCCTATCGAAAACTTGGCAGAGAGGAATCTACGGATCGGGACATCCGTTCTAAGCCACAGGTACGCACTCTCTCTGAATATCGGTCTCCCCGGCTTTTTCCGCCAAGTCCCCGCGCATGCCCAAAGAGCATGGACCAGATCGAGGCAAACCCAGACCAGGCGTTTCCGACCAAACGGGTGATAAAATACACCGTATGTGATCTTATAAATAGAACTAAGACATGTCAACTCTAAGACATGTCTAAGACAGGACAACATAAGACAGGATAAGATAATCACCAGTCAAACTTGTCACCGAAAGATAATAAACGTTTATCTCTCTTTGATTACATTAAACCAAACATACATTAGGTTGGTGATTTTTCTCACCGTCGAAAATGACGGTAACACCACTGCAGTACGGATAGGTTGTGAGTTATTTTTGGCCCGTCTGAGTAGAGTGGATGGTGATAGGTACGTGAGAAAAATGTGTGAGAAATAGATTTAACGAGTGGTAGTTTAAGGGAAAAGATATGTCCCTGGAATGAGAAAGCTTCTCTATTCCAGCCTATCTATACAACTGTAATTTAGTACAAGACAACCTTGCCCTCCTCATACATATATATAAGTTTAGCTGCACACATACACAACTATGTGACAACAAGACACACAAACGTGGAAAACTACGGTTGATTGAGTATGGGTCTGACCAACACACAAAGTTTAAGTTTCTTTGTTGTTTATTATCATTAAAACTTAACAACACCAATATCTAAAGACAGTTCAATTAAAAACATCAGATTTACATACATATGAAATAACAAAAAATATAGATGCTCCCTCCCCCTATGGAGAAAAGAACCCGAAGAGTTAATAACCCAAAGGTAGAAAGTAAAGTAACCAAGTTCCTACTATATGCTACCCAGTAAAGGAAACAAGTTTAAGCAGATCCAATGTTGGTAAATTCCCTGAAACAAAGAATAATACACACGTCCTCTTTCATACAGTGGCCACTCAATCACTCTTACCTACTCTTGGTGATATCCCTTGTAAATACAATTATCCCTGATTATAAAATTGTCAGGTTCACTTCTCAAATTGGCCCCAGTCCATCCTCTAACAAAGACTAGTCAGGTGAATGCCGAATCTGGTGTGGGTTTTTTCCTGGATGAACAAATTGTCACCGCCAATAGTTGATGTAGGAGCGTTCTCTTAGGGTTCACAGTTAAAAGAGGAAAATATTTCCAATATTGGGAAACATCTGGTTGCTAAAAACTTTTTACAAATGATGATGATGATAATCCTATCGGACAACTCTATGTTGAGCGACGATTCTGAAACAGCGTAAATTCTGGATGCTTCGCTTGAATACGACTGTCAGAAGTCGGGAATAAATGATAAGTTTTGTACACCCTAGTGGGCTGATAAATTTGAAAAAAATATTGCTGGGTTTGGTAAGTCCAGTTATATTACTTTTAGTTTCAGAACTGTTCTCATGTATCTTGGTCGAGTACACGCTTATAATGAAGATCGGTACCGCTCAAACCAATTTTAGGCACAGGTCTAACAAAGCAAAATTTCACAGACCAAAAACAAGCAAAAGAAAAGACCGCTGCACGCTCTTGATCATGTCTGCTAAGAAATAAGAAACAATATAGATAAAAATTATGCTAATCCTATATCTACACACAGACGGGGACAAGATGATCTCTTCTCCACTCTGTTAGTCCTGATTAAAGTTAAATGGCACACGTGTTTTCTTTTACGCCTACGCGGTCAGCCTTTCGCTAGCGCTGAGATTACGTCAGGTGGAGTTATGCAATTCTCCCGCCCCCTCTTGCACCGCAGTCAGCGTACAATGTTAATTATTATTCAATTATCCATACGCGCACTTACACAAAATATCGCCTGTCGTTAATAGCTATTAAATTGTCGGCGTCTGTTAGTCTTCGTATGGCATTAAATAATAGGCACTTGTCACATTATAGACATTCGCAGAAATCTTGAGTTGGTCACGCTGTAAGAGTGACAACATCGATATTCATTTTAAAAACCCGTTTGGCGAGTCGGGCCAAAGGGGAAGACGACACGAAACTTTTGGCGCAATTCATTCTACGAGATGTCTGCCGTCCTGTTCGGACGTTTGTTGCCTTTGTCAGCGGTTTTTGCTGGAGATTATATGAATGTCATTTTTGCTCATTGCTTGCCGATGGTTTCAGGTGTTCAGGATTATTGATAGATTACTAGATTGGTGATGTGATTTTCCTAGTAGTTCTTTCCTGGATATTATTTACGTAGAATCTTGCAATTATGTATTGCTTTACTTTGCTACTGGACTCCGCCTGTGATCGATAGTCAGTGTGTAGTTGCTGGTAAGATTATGTCGGTAACTATTTTTGCTATTATATTGAGCTACAGTGTTTAGCAGGTTATTTGGGCATTCTTAATTGCATTGTGTACTGCTTTTTCTTGCGTATTGATAGCCGTGTGTGGCTTTGTGTGTGTACAGTGTTCATTAAAAAGGTCAGTACCTGTTCCCAATGTTATGGGTTATTTAATGTCAGCTATTGTGTGCTGTGGTCATATCTGTAGATAACGAGCCAAAAGATTTAGACTGCCATGTGTTAAATCCACAGTACAGAGAGGGCTTGGTCCAGCAACATCAGTAGATTGTTGTTCTGACAGCTGCGGGCTCGTCCGTTCTTTGGGCCGTGAGGCTTGTTTTGTGATTTATATTTAATTCCCAGCTAGCTGACAACTAGTTGTCATATTATTGATAACACGGCCGTGGAGCCTGTGTTTGCCATAAATAGGCTAGTATTGTACACACAGTGTGTTAGGTGTGGGCAGCCGTGTTGGCGCACTCCTAGTTATCGTCAACTCACGGGTGTAAGTTGTTGTTGTTAGTCCAGCGGAAGGCGAGTGTGTGTGTCAGTCTGTTACGGTATTGTTTACGGTCTTTGACCTGACCTCAATTACGGGCTCTGACCTACTTTCAGCATCACAAGTGTAATGGCTATTTTTGAAATGTTTTCAGTCTTTTGCTGTGAAATAGGGTACAGATAAGTTTCATGGTGTTTGTTATAGTATCTTTGCAGGTCTAGGTACGAGTGTTGTAGTGTTAGGCTGATGTTACTGTGCGCGTTAGACGGGTCAGTTTGACGTATCTCTGAGTCTTTTGCGTAGTTGGCGACAGTGATCCTGGTAGAGCAGCGGAGCTTGGGGGTTGGTACTATTTAGTTAGGGCCCAGGTGGCAAGTGAAGATGTCAGATGGGATATAGCTTGGTCAACCTCGGTATTAGGATGGAAGGGGATGAGTGTTAGGAGTTTTTAGTCGATAGGAGGTTGTTAGGGTTGTTGGTACCCCAAGCCACTGTGTTGGACTTTTGGTCCTGTTTTGCTGCTAAGATGTGCCCACCCAGGGGTGAAAGTCTCTGATGTGACCTTCCTAAGCCAACGCCAGTGACATTGCCTGACAACTCAGACGTGCCCAACCAGGGGTGAATTCGGATGTGCTTTGTGCCCTGCCGACTTACCGGTGACTGTTGATAGTGGCTGTGCAGCTGAACTTAGAAGAAGTAGTCAGTGCAGAATGTGTTATGAACAGTGCTGTGTGAGCACCGTGGAGGATAGTGTGGTCATCACATAAGAGAGTATTACACCGTGACACTCAGATTTGACAGTGAAGTTATTCCTGGACTATATTCTGTTGGATTACACGTATTGTGGAGTCTAGTTTGTGCTGTTTCATCATTTATTGTCAGTGCTGAGAATTCTCCGTAATCAAGCGCCGTTGGAATTTCAGATAAGTTATTGTTTGTCTGCTTATGTATTATGTATTATATTGACATTTTCTTGTTTTTCCTGATAATGTAAATTTTCTTGTCTGTCTTCCTTACTGATACTACCTATCATATACTTTGACCTGTTGAGTAGTTTAGTGCCGTTTCTGTATTTGCTTCTTGGTTTGTTGTTGTTTGCTTTCCTTATGTATTGTCTTCTCCTTATTGTACCAGTATGACTTAGTATGTAGGTATGTGATTGCTAGTTAAATCTGATCTTCCCTTTTTTTCGTGGTAATTTAGGAATATTTTGATTATATATCTTTGTGACATTATGATATAATTTTACTGATAGTTTATTTAGTTTTTTTTTCACTGAAGTGATGATAGTGCTTGGTGGAAGAGTTAGCTTCTAGCACCTCATTGTTGCGTGTGGTTTTCGTGTGGTGTTTGGTGTTATAGTGTATTCGTGTGTTCAAGGGATGAAGGGTGGTGAGTTTAATCCATTTTGGCCTCTCGTGGGAAAAGAGTGGATTAGACCGATTCTTTTAGGGTGCGGCTGTGTTTGTTTTGTGGTGGAGTCTGGCAGACGGGATTTCCTGTGACTGTCCTGCTTAACATTCCAAGCCCTGTTGGTGTTAGCTGTATTTGTGGTGTATGTATTTATAGTGTCGTGTACATTTAGTAATTCTTTTGTGGTTTAAGTGGTGTTTTCTATTGTCTCATCTTACTATCTTGTAAATACGTTTACAGGTATCCCTTGTTTTTGTTCGTGCTCGGTCACGCAGTGTAGATATAAATCTACCTCTTCTCTTTGTGTTCTGTTATCTATTCACTCGTGACTGGAATTTTGTTTTCGTAATGTGATGTAGGTGTTTCTTTCATCTGTGTTGTGCTCATTTTTGCCATGGGTAGTACTTGCATAACAGGGATTATAGAGTTTAGAAGTAAGTGTAGTGTTATTTGAATATAGCACCAGTGTGGGTGTCAGTAAAAGACTTTGAAGTAAAATCTTATTTGTGACTAAGGTGATATAGTGGTGTCATAGCACCATAAAGTTTCATCAGTTGTAATTATACAACTGTCGACTATTGTAAGTTTGTGTGAGTATATCTCAGAGACTAAGTGGTCAGGAAGACCAAGTTTTCACAGTAATGAAAGAGTAGCCAGGTGGCAAAGTAAAACTATATACTATAAGAGATTAAGGTTGATGATGTGTATACAGTGAGAGGTGAGGTGTTATATACGTGCATATATATATATATATATATATATATATATATATATATGTGTGTGTGTGTGTGTAGTGAGAAGTGATATCTATATTCCTAATCATTACTACATCATTATAACCAGAGAGTTATCTACTGATATAAGTGAAGAGGTTACAGTACATACAATTGAGTAATTGTATTGTAAAGATTTATACCAAAGCTAATAGTGAGCATTCTAAGGGTACACCATGTACCTATAAGCTTTCATTTAGATTGGAAAAGAATGTGGGTACTCTGGCAAAGAATTAAATGAATATGCCAAAGCTGAATTTTATTCAGTTGAAAATCAAAAAGATTTAGAGAAGGACAGAATTGATAAACAGAATGCTCTAAGAGATGCTCGAGCTGAAGAGCTAAAGCTAAAAAGAACAGAATTTGAATTACAAGAAAGGAAGATGGAGGAAGATAAAGAGTTACAAGAAAGGAAGATGAAAGAAGATAAAGAGTTACAAGATAGGAAGATGAAGGAAGATAAAGAGTAACAAGAAAACAAGATGGAAGAAGAAAACGAGTGGAAGCAGAAAGAGTTTGAATTGAAAGAAAGGCAGTTGAGAGAAGATAAAGAGTTACAAGAAAAGAAGATAGAGAGAGAACTGCAAGAAAAGAAGAAAGAGAGAGACTTAGAATTAGAGAAGGAGAGAATGAGAATAGCTCTGGAAGAAAAAATGATGGATAAAGAAATACAATTGAAGAAGTTAGAAGTGGGTGCGAGTGGTCAGAACTCAACTTCTGGTGGGGCTCATCGTCCTTTTAGGCTGCGTCTACCAAATTTCAATGATAAAATAGACAGTTTAGATTTCTTCCTGGAAAGATTTGAGGCCGAATGTGTGGCTTATAAAGCTGATATGGATCAGTGGCCATCTCTTTTATCGACACTGCTAGTGGGGCCCGCGATGGAGACTTTTTATAGCCTCCCTGTAGAGGAAAGGGCCGATTATGACAAAGTGAAGGAGATATTGCTCCGGAAGTTCCGTCTGTCTGCTGACGGCTACCGGACGCGTTTTAAAAACGCGATGCTTAGTGCAGACCAAGACTTCGAGGATTTTATCTCGAAGATAAAACTTCTGCTGAATAGATGGATCAAAATGGAGGGAATTCCTAAGGATTATAATGGCTTGTTGGACTTAGTACTACGGGACAAAGCTTTGTCCTCGTGTTCCAGTGAGTTGGTGGCATTTTTCCAGGAACGTCAACCAAAGGACATTGAGTCCATGGCCCAATTGGGGCACCATTATGTCCTGGCGCATTCGGGCAAACCTATTCAGAAGTCGGGTCTGACAGAAGACTTATTTGCCAGTGTCGGCAAAGTGTCAATCAATGCAGACAGGAATCAAGAGCAAAAGTATGAGGAGCCCTCGAGCCCTTATCAACCATATAGAGGTAACTATGAGAATTTTCGTTCTCATAGGAATGGTAGGCCGAGGTGGCAGAACCGGCAATATGATAGTTATAGCGACAGAGAGGTTTGTCAAGCGCGAAAGCAGGTACGCTTTGAGGACTCGCGTGAGGAAGATCGATTTTAGTATAAAACCAAACATCACAAGCAGAAGAGTGGTTCCTCAGAGAGTCGTTCTTCTGACTCTGAGGCGGGGTCGTCGTCATCGAAGAGCTCCAGCAAAAGTACACGCGAGGAGAAGGAGAAAGAGCGTCTGTGTACCAATTGTGGTGGCAAAGGTCATTGTGCTGACGTATGCACTACCCCAATAGAACACGCGAACTCCGCGTTTGTATTAGATACAATCAACAGCGAGGACTGTGCAGGGTGTCGCCCTCTATTCCATACGAACGAGAGGTTGGTGCTTCAATGCGGGAATGCGGCACCATGTCTGTCAGCAGTCCATGAGACTGGCAAGGTGATTCTCTACAAAGGCATGGTAGAGAGGAAACTGGTCTCCGTGTTGAGGGACACGGGGTGCACGACAATTGGGGTGCGTCGATCGTGCATAGACGACTCCTGCCTTACAGGCAAAACGGTAAAGTGCACCACGTTAGGGGGCACAGTGGAATCTTACCCCCAAGCATGTATCAATGTGGACACTCCGTTCATAACCGGTAGAGTGAACGCTTTCGTTCTCGAGGATCCGATTGCCGATTTAATGGTCTGCAATGTACCGGGAGTTCATAAAGCCAAGGGTGCGGCTGAAGCAGAGGCTCAGCAGCACCAAACTCCTAAGGGGGAGGACCAAAAGGTACATCGTAGACGCGATTCGCGTCAAGTGCCAAAGGAACAGAGTAGAAGCAGTAGGTACTTATACAAGGGCCCGAACGCTAATAATCGCACAGTTTGAGTGCGTAACGTTCCCCAGAATACTAGTTGGCGCACTCTTAGGAGAGTATTTGATGAAGTCGCGCAGGTTAGGTTTGTGGAGGTAGTGTCGTTGCGCGATAACACCAAAATGGCACGGGTGACTTTTGCGAATAGTTGGGGTACACGTAAGGCAGTCAGGCAGAAGCATATGTCCTTGCTTCAGAACCATCTGCTGATAGTCCAGCAGTAGTAGGGGTAGATTTCGGGTTCGCGTTCAGTAAGAAGTTTCGGTTAATACGAGCCGAACCTGATTTGCTCTGACCTAAGCCCCCAGTTCTTTTCTGATAGGAATATCTGTGGAGTTTGAAAATTTGTAAACATTTTGAGATTCCTTGCAATCCGTGTTTATGCTATATTACGTCATGCTGTACAATGTTATAGTTTGTGGGACAGTTATAGTCTTTGAGACAGGTACTTCTGACAAGAGTACTTATTAGAATATATGTAAGGAATGTATTATGACTATTTCAATTGGTATTTCATGATGATATATTATGATATACAATGTATTTATTATGCTGCCATAAAGGCAATATCTATGAAGTTGTACCCAAAGTGTAGATATATCATATTATCTTATACTTACAGCTATATTATAAGAGATGATTGTTGATACGATGACTTGTTGTCGAGTGGTGACAATTAGTTATATAGAATTGGTGTAACATGCATTGTGTTTAGACTACTCCAGGATTAGTCAGTCGTTGTTATTTTTCACGACTGTCAATACCTGGTGTGGATCGGTACATGTTTCGTTGTAGTTAGTCTAGTGAGGAAAAGGCAATAGTATGGGACAACTCTGGCATTTTCTATCTACATGAGGAGGCGCTATCTCGGCATTTTGTTCGTCCATACTCCGAAGGGGGTTGGGCGTGTCTCCTCCGGTGGAAGAAAACTTCGTTTTCTTTCTTAAGGGGGGTGTGGATGTCACAGTATAGACATTCGCAGAAATCTTGAGTTGGTCACGCTGTAAGAGTGACAACATTGATACTCATTTTAAAAACCCGTTTGACGAGTCGGGCCAAAGGGGAAGACGACACGAAACTTTTGGCGCAATTCATTCTACGAGATGTCTGCCGTCCTGTTCGGACGTTTGTTGCCTTTGTCAGCAGTTTTTGCTGGGGATTATATGAATGCCATTTTTGCTCATTGCTTGCCGATGGTTTCATGTGTTCAGGATTATTGATAGATTACTAGATTGGTGATGTGATTTTCCTAGTATTCTTTCCTGGATATTATTTACGTAGAATCTTGCAATTATGTATTGCTTTACTTTGCTACTGGGCTCCGCCTGTGATCGATAGTCAGTGTGTAGTTGCTGGTTACATTATGTCGGTAACTAGTTTTACTATTATAATGAGCTACAGTGTTTAGCAGGTTATTTGGGCATTCTTCATTGCATTGTGTACTGCTTTTTCATGCATATTGATAGCCGTGTGTGGCTTTGTGTGTGTACAGTGTTCATTAAAAAGGTCAGTACCTGTTCTCAGTGTTATGGGTTATTTAATGTCAGCTATTGTGTGCTGTGGTCATATCTGTATATAACGAGCCAGAGGATTTAGACTGCCATGTGTTAAATCCACAGTACAGAGAGGGCTTGGTCCAGCAACATCAGTAGATTGTTGTTCTGACACACTTATAATAAAAACACAAAATGAAAGAAAGCGTGAATTCTTTTTCTGTCACTATAAGTCGCGTCTCATATATAAACCAGTCAGCTAAAACCGTCTCTTCTCGTGTGAGAAAGCGCGTGGTGAAAATCAACATTATACTGAACATCTGGTATAAAATAGCTACGCGTTATTTTAATTCACTAGGTTTTAACAGCGAGAAAAATCTAAGTGAGCTTTAATGGTAAAGCTAACACTTTTAAAACAAATCTGCACTATTTCTATTACCAGAAATCAGAATGAAAAATTCTCACCAATGCTAATAACACGTTTCCACAGAATGGTTCTAGAACTACGTTCTTAGAGTATTCAAAATTCTGAGCGACAACTGATAGTAGGTTTAAAACACAGTTTATATCATTATATTTCTCTGACCTAGAGATGTTGTTAATTTTTGCGTTACTGTATGTAACGAAGAATCAGAAACATGAGTTCGCAGATAACAGTTTACGGTCGGCTTCTGTCGAGGTTTCGACCATCATCAAAAGACTTTTATCCGTGTAACGGGGTTCTCTGTACGAAAGCCCGCTTCCGAAGATCAAAGAGCCCAGGGCTTTCTGACTTCCACCTGAGAACGAACTTCAAATGGTCTGTGGATTTCATGGGCTGTCTGTCAGGTATCGTATGATTGACAGATAAGCTGGCGTGAGGAGACTTGGTAAACAGACCTGATTCGCTACCTGTTATGACGGACAGGTCACGAAAGTTTGTAAACATTGCGTTTGCTCATGTTAAACAAAGAAGCACGTCAATAGAGGAGTAAGCTTGTGTAAATAAAGACAGACTGTATAGTGTGTGTTTTTAGCTAGCAATTGAGAGGGCAGCTATTAGGTGGCACTAAGCTGTCGGATTACTGTAGACTCTTTTTCCATTACACGTCACATCCACTACAACATGTCTCTGTCTTCTCATCGTGTTCACTACCACATGTCTCTGTCTTGTCATCATGCCCACTAGCACATGTCTCTGTCTTGTCATCATGCCCAATAGCACATGTCTCTGTCTTGTCATCCTGTCCACTGACACATGTCTCTGTCTTGTCATCATGTCCACTAGCAAATGACTCTGTCTTGTCATCATGTCCACTGGCACATGTCTCTGTCTTGTCATCATGTCCAATAGCACATGTCTCTGTCTTGTCATCATGTCCGCTGCCACATGTCTCTGTTTTGTCATCATGTCCACTAGCACATGTCTCTGTCCTGGCATCATGTCCACTAGCACGTGTCTCTGTCTTGTCAACATGTCTACTAGCACGTATCTATGTCTTGTCATCATGTCCACTGTCACGAGAGGGAAGCATAGTTTTAAAAGAAAGATATCCTGGACACAAAGTTGTATCAGGCGATACCAGGATAGTGCCAGATAATAGTCTGGTCTTATAAGAAATACCCCCTTATCTGAAAAGAGTAAGGGTGTATGAACATCAAAGGTAAGATCAAGCTGTATAAGTTCCTATGTATGATGATAGTGCATTATCCTAGGTTCTTAAATGCTCCTCTCAAGATCCTCCTCTGTTTATAGTGTTAGGCTCTGCTAGGGGTATTAAACTAAACTATTAACCAACAAGAACTGTCACTTAACTTAAATAATCCAACTAAGTCTGTTGGTAAAATGTACAATTTATTTTGTACAAGTTTTCTTTTCTTTGTGAAATTTTTCACTGAACTCAAAATGGATTTAGAAATAAAATTAATAAAATCACTTGTCAAATATTCACAACTAATTACAGTCTGTAAATTTTTAAGGACAGTTCTCCTTTCCTGGCTGATCTTAATCTTGTTGTAGACTGTCTTTAGTTAGGTTCAATAAGAATTCTTCACAGTTCATGAAATAAAATCAATCACTGATTTATGAATTTGCCTACCTAGATGCACTGACTTTTCATCATACTATCTTATTTGTGATACAGCTGGTTAAACACTGGACAGTAGCCTTGTATGGCCACTTATCTTCACCTTTTGTTTTGGAGTCTTCCACACTACTGTTCTGGACAGAAACTGTCACATGAGATTCTTCCAGGCATTAGGTACTAGGTTGCTGTCCCTCTAGACTTAAAGGGCGCTTGCACCACTAGCGCCTTCAGTTGTGGCTGGCTCTTTAAAGGTTGTCACAGATGGAAACAGTGCAGCAGTGATCATCCACTTTTGCCCATCCCCATCTATTTTATTTATTTGCTACATGAACGAAGGATTCACAAGTGGAATTTACACATGAGCCGTTTGGCAATTAAGCACGGTGGAACACACAGAGAGAGCGCGGAGCATGGCGTAATAGATTCTTTGATCAGGGGCGATGTTAAGTCTGAGACGGACCCTGGATTGTAAAACTTTCAAGGGAATTAATTGCGTAGCTGATATTCGGCAAGGCGGAGATGATGAAAGTCAAGCCAGAGAGGTTGTCGGCGGCAGAGGTGGCAAAATAACCTTTGATTCAAGAATCGAACGGCAAATGGGCTCGGGTCTGGCAGTAGGAGTTACTTTCGCAATAAAGAGCGATAGAATGGAATTTACAGATATATACCATGTCTCTCCGATAGCCATGATCAGTTGTTCAGAAATCTATCTGAAAGTCACTAGCTCGATATCTTAGATTTCTCGTACAGAGTGAAAATTATTAGATATTCGTGGAGTGTTTCATTTTTTGATTGCGGTAATTTATATACTAGCCTTTAAGTGATTTAGTGTGTTTAAAGTTTTCATTATATTTCACTGAGATTTTCTATGCTAATTAAATAACTTATAGCTAAATCTTTTTCAGCCGTAAAATGAATTTAATTACTCGCTATTTTCCCAGTAAGAGATGTTTTAAATTGACTAGTACATACATTAAATAACTGTCTACTGACGGTATATATTATTTACTTCTCTCCATTTTATGTAATTTTTCTTATATGACTAGTGTTCATATCACGCGTTAAAAACGATAGGATAAGCTAGACACGTGTGTTTTAAATCTAATTTATAACGGAGTGTTGAAGTGGTCCTATTTTAAAACAGTGTTAGAAATGATATTGATAATTTAGTTAAATATTTATATTTTCTTTCCTAAAATCTAGGCTGATCAACCTGAGTACTAGCGGTTTTTTAATGGCCATATGAACTTATGATCATACGAACTTGTAACATTATAAGCATCCAGGGATATTTAATATTTATGAGCTTCTTGCTGTGACCTGTGTGGTCCAATTTTCCTTATTTTCACGAGAGAAACCAGAATAGAACCATTACATTATAATATTAACTGGACCAGAACTATTGCCAGATTTACTTATAACAATTTCATCAGCCAGCTGCGGCGAAATATATTGTCAGCAACATTTGTGTAACTTAACCTAGCGTCTCAGCCACCTGACGCTAAACAACCTAGGAAATATATATATTCTATTCATCCTACGTCGGCGATCACCACGCATGAACCTTACTCCAACCAACTGAAGGCATAGATAACTTATTGTATCCAGGACAAATTAAATCACCGACTCTAGCGACTCCCGTGAAATTTGCAGTCAGTAACTACGACGAGTCTGGGGCTGGATTTGGCAAAACTGTAATTTGACACTAAATAGTCTTATTGCTTATTAGTGTATTTCCTTGGAATGCCTGCTATAACTACTGGGGTAAGCAGAAATCTGAAAGTGGCCACTGAATGGGTGTGAATTGAATGAACGGAGAAAGAAACTTATGTCGTTTGTTAACATCATATACTTATGTGGTTTTTCTTCCTTTTTTTATCTCACTAATTTGAGTAGTCACGGGATAGATTACATTAGGAACCTATTCTTTTCCCATACTGACTATTTCATAACTTATTGTTAACTTTTGATCTTTTGGGTTAATTAACCGCTGTTGGGATCGTCTTTTCTTTTCCTTAACCAAAGGGGGAGAACCTATTTGATTAATTTCTTCTTTTTGCAATTTTTGTCTGTAAACCATGATCTAGTAATGAATGTGCTTATTGTTGTGATCTTCTATTGATAATAAACTTTATTAACATTAAGTTATCGTGTCGGTCAACTCCGAACCTAGCTATGCAAGCGAATCACACTATCCTCCCTGCCATCTACGTATCACCAAAAAATGATGCTTCGATGACAGGTCATTAGTGTGAACCGCAAGACATAACACCGGAAGTTTACCATTTTACAGGCCTCGGGTTTCCCTTCCTTATGTGTTATAAACCTGAAATACAATTTCTTAACCACTGTATTGTCTATCTCTATCTCTCTATCACAGATGTAGGTGAGAAGAGACAGCTTCAGACAGTGCGCAGGTAGACGCACATGGCATAATAAATCAGTAGTAACACAATCCAGTTCACTGTGAATATAATCTTCCTCCAATTCCTTGGTCACAGCTCTCTGTCCATGATTCGCCTCCATACAGTTATTAGGCGTTGTGGAAAACACTATGTAATATCTTAATCAATACAATAATGCAATTCCTTTCATACTTTTGTTTGTTCCTGGTGTGTGTTCCATTCCTTCAAGAAATAATTCTTTAAATGCTTTTCTAAAACTATGAACACACTTCCCGCTTCCATTCTCAATTTTTCTGAATATACACAGGCTTGGATTGTTTCCAATAATTACACAGTGGTTTATAACACAGATATACACTTCCTAACGCGCAATTTGATTAATTAATTAGAAATATATACATTTATACATTCTTTCTTACCCTCAAGTACATGCAGTCGAGCTGTTAATGGTCATTCAATCTGCTCTCAGATGCAGAAGGCAACGGGAGTCTCAATGACAGAACTGGCGCTCCCTCGCTGTAGTTTGAAATATTATGGCCTCCTTTTAAAAGAGGGCAAGTCTTTATGTAGGTCATGGCCGAATTTATGGGAGAACAATAAGACTGAAGCATGTTTGCGTTCTCAAAGGCAGGCATAATTTTGTCGAGTTGTGCATTTATGGAAAAGTAGGAATCTCCATATCTCCTGTATTCCTGGACCGATTTCCTTCATCTTAGGCTTAAAGTGCGCCCTGGATTCTTCTTTATCTTTCTAGTTAATTGTCTTTTCCTTCCCTACGTCCCTCTTTTCATAGACGCAGCCTAAACAGCAAAATTGTCGACTTGTCTGATGTCTCGAAGCATTCCATTCAAATTTGCTCTCTTAGTATAACACTGTTCGTGGAAGTCTTTGCACACTCTTATAAAAGAACAGTCCTATTATAAAATTACTGACATCTTCCATGCGGTACGTCGCTCTGATAAGGTCTACCAGTGTTAAAGAGCAGTGTTGATAGGGTCTACCAATGTCGCTTGGGTGGTTGTGATCGTGTTCGAAGAGTGTCGATAGGTGTTGTCAAACATGAAGACAAACAAAAGGTCAACTCGACCTACGCAGTGGTGTATTGATTTATAGTGAGGATACAACAGTACGCGAATGCTGGAAAATGTTCTGAGAGTTGACAATAGGGCAATCTCACTCACTCGTGGCAGGAAGTGTAAGAGGAACTACTGTTTACGTTTTCTTGTATTTAATGGACACACACTTCGACGACACAGGAACAGGAAACAGGTTGGCATAAATCATAATAATGTTGATCAATGAAATACCCTATCACATGGGCATTCATGTTGCATAACAGTACAAATGGAATGTCAGTAGACAAGCACTCCGTAATACCAATATATATCGTCTGACTTTACTGACAGAGAACGTCAGTTCATAAACAAGGTTCAAGGTGGTTCCTAGACCTAACCTCGTCTAGCGAAGATTCATATAGATAAAGTTCAGCACATATTTCTTTGATAATAATATTGAACCACTAGTAGTGGGTTCTCTTCTGTAGCAGTGATCTCTGGACTCATCAGGTGATAGTAAGGGGGCATCCCTGTTCTCTCCTCGATGATTGGAAAATATAGAATTCAAAATGGCTTCTTCTCCCAGTGAGTTGTCGCTCACCCAGGATACAAACTATGAAGCACAATCAAAGCGGATAATACATCAAATGTCCTCATTGCTTTGAAGATTCTACCATAGATACTATTGACTTCCTCACATAATATGGTGCTGCTAGGTATGAATGTCATCTTCATCTGGTTAACATTCATCTAAACGTACAACCGTACGACTCTTCATCGAATACAATGCCTCAGGTGTCATGAAATATTCTAATCCACATATATAAATTATTAGGTAAATATGAAGCCTAACAAATAAAATTAATAAAGAGAAGAGCAATGGTAAAATGACAGTGCTGTCACAAGGAATGTACTCGAAATCCCCCTTGTTTTCTGCTTCGTCTGCAAATTGTAACGCTTTCACGTTGATATAAAAGCTTACTGTATTATTACCCGCCTTCTTCAATGAAACGTGTGCTGCATTTCTAAGAAAAACATTGAGACGTACTGCGTAATGACCTAAATTAATCCTAACATTAATTATATTACGTTACCAAAACGAACGAACAGATGGACAAAAGGATAGAGAGAGGGGAGGGCTGAAAATCAGGAACGCATGCAACACGCGACGCGCGATATACAAATGCTGCCATCACGCGTGTAAGTCTACAAGCACTAACTTTTTCAGACGGACAGTGATAAAATACACTACCCTTTCCCAGAGTTAGGTTTTAAAATCATAAAAAACGCTTATTGGGGAAACCTGACATTCTACTGTTTTATGTCCGAAATCCTGACATTAGTCTGACAGTACAGCAGGACAGGTGGCGGTTCTCACATAAAAAATAAAACAACTATACGACTATCCTAGAAATTGCATATTTTGAACGCAGCCACGTAGCTCCTTTAAATTAGTATTTTTGGGTTCCTTAGGGCTTGCTGACAAATAATATGTAAAACGTTACGCAAATAGTCCAGGAATTAATAAATTATACCCAAAATAAAATATTGGGGGTGCCTGACAGCCTAAAATCATTTCTGCTCATAAGATTTTTTTTTAACGTGTTTGAAAAAAATTTACGTTACAGAAATAGCCTACCATGTAAACTCCAAATTGATTGGAGCGCAACAAATGAAAGCCTAACCACGATTGGTCGGGCTATAAATACTATCTTGGTTGTTAGGGGAGACGGGAAAAGATAACATTTTTTCAAACACTTGTCGAAACGGGGCTCATTGGTCAGACTCGCTGATATACACACTTGGGAGCGTTAGTTCGAAACCACTTGTTTAAATACACTTGATAAAGCATCAGTGCGTTGAAGCCAGCATATATTTGGCTAAATTAAAAGCCTGGAAGATAAGCAGAAGGAAATTTGTGCCAGTTTGTGCCAGAATTCATTGCTAATCAACGTATCTGTGTTATTCGTATGAATTGTGGTAAGCTTGAACCATTTAATATCTTTTAATGAAAATTGAATGTGAATTGTTGATTTATGCCTGTATATATATGTGTAGTTCAGTGGCTAACGTGAGGTAAAGCCTAAAATGCTCCAGCCTGAACAGAGGGTGTCGGAGAGAAGTAAAACGGCATGGAATGGCCAAACAGTACACTGACACCTGGATGATTGACTAGAAAGAAATAATGCTGGAAGTGCAGAGGCGTAGTAACCATTAAGAAGGGTAATGCTGGTATAAAGTATTTCAGATGAAGCTGACTGTTGGCCTAACGCTCTGAACGCAATGTTTGTGCTGTATTGTGATCAGTGTAAAAGAGAATATAAATTAGTTATGAAGTAGAAGGTACATCCTTCTTGATTTCAGGGACAGTGGTCTTGATGGTACTGAGCAGCATCTGGTCAGAGATTTGCTGAATCCAGTGTCGGACAGCATACTCCTTGGTCTTTTTAGCTATCAGTGAGGTGTCTCCTGAGCCCAGAGGAGAATTCGAGCAGAGGAGTCCTCTCCTGCCGCCATCACTCAAGATAAGCAGAGTTGGCCAGCTGAGCTCAACATTATGCCCCCTCATCTTGAAATAACTTTATAAAAATACTATTCAGAGGGGAATTTACTTGTCTTAAAATCAGGAACTGTGAACATCTCCAATACTGGTCCCTAAAGACAAACTATTGAAGTCATGATGACAAATACCAACAGAGCTTGAACAAAACAAAACCAGTATTACCTCATTTTACTACTACAAAACTGACACACATAGAACATTTGTAATAATATATGTCACTACAATATTCATATTAAATACATTCTGTACATAACTTGTAATTTAAATTGATTGTGATTCCTGGTTCCCTTGTAGTTGAATCAGGACACATATTCATTCATGCTAGTAATGAATACATATTGTTATTTGAAACCGTTACGAGTGACTTCTTTAAGCTATTCTCATAGAGTGTTATATGTATGTGAGTGTCACAGTGTTGTTAAGAGTAGTGGATTAAATTAAATTGTTTATCTGTCTGTTGTTGTGACTTACACTTCACCATACTCATACCCTAGACGCATAACGTAGCATCACACTATTCCAGAATAATTCTGACTGAGATAAGAGATATGTGGTAGCAAGTAAGGTTATCTATAATACACTACTTTTAATAGATATAGATACCTTCACAGCTGATCTCAGTCAGTACACTAAGTCCCCTATAAATATTTATAACATCCCACTTCACCACATATATTGGGGTCTCGCTCTTGGGATTTTGAATCTTTAACTATTAAAAATATTGGGGGTAATTCACTTCAGGGAATATAAGAATTAAAAGGTATCCTTGGGTGGAATTAAATAAGGTTGAGCTCACGGTGCCTGTGTTGTCCATTAGAGATTGAATTGTTGGTTAGACATTGTATAAATTTACATAATAGACAATGGCGGACCTGGCCAAATTTCGATCTGCTGCGGTTCAGACTGCAAAAGAGTTAGGATTAGATGGGCAAGTTATGGTTGCCTATGTCACGACGGAATGTGACAAATTTATTGAACGCGAAGAAAGAAGGTTTGAAGCCGAAAGAAGGTTAGAGGCTGAAAGGGAAATTAAGAAGTTACAGTTTGAAGCTGAGGCTGAGACTAAGAGGTTGCAGATTGAGGCTGAGGTTAAGAAATTGGAGGCAGAAAGAGAAGACAAACGATTGGCTGCAGAAAGGGAAGAGAAGAAATTAGCTGCAGAAAGGGAAGAGAGGAAATTAGCTGCAGAAAGGGAAGCAGAAGATAAAAGATTACAAAGGGAACATGAGTTACGACTAAGGGAGTTTGAGTTTCAAGGCCATGCTCCTGAAAATGGTGCCAGTCCCTTTGCCTCTGATGCTACGGTTACTCAAGGAGCCTCAATCTCAGCTATGAATTTTCATTTAGATCATTTTGTTGAGAAAGACGATGATATTGAGAGCTATATAAATAGGTATGAGCTATTAGCTACCACGTATGGGTTAGAGAGAGAAAGGTGGAGCTTAAAGTTATCTCAGGGACTTCGGGGGGCAGCTTATGAAGTTTTTGCAAAAATGAGCAGAGGTGATCAGGAAAATTATGACATGCTAAAGCAGGCTCTTTTGTTAAGGTATGAAAAGAATGCAGAGTTTTACAGGAAAAAATTTAGGAATGCTAAACTACTGTCAGGTGAAACCTATCACCAGTTCTCTGCACGCATAGAGACATACTTGGAGAAATGGACTTCTCTGGGGAAAACCCAAGATCTTAAGGAAATGGTCCTTATAGAGCAACTAAGAGAGTCCATGGCTCCAGACCTGAGAAAGTTTCTCATGGAACAAGGTGCAGAGAGGCTGGGTGAGTTGCTAAATGTTGCTGAAAGGTATCAAGCAGCTCAAGCAGAGGTAACAGGTAATAAAAAGAAACAGGTGGATAACTTTAGGGCACCACAGAACTTTAATAAATTTGATCCTAGGGATCAAAATAAAGGTAAGCACCAATTTGATAGGCCACGGTATGAAAATAAAAATAAAGTCCCACAATTCGATGAAAGGAAATATGATGAAAGAAAATCTTTCAACCAAGGAAAAAGGTGGTGTAAAAATTGTCAGATGGACAATCATGACACTGACCGTTGCAGAAGGAAACCTGTGTATATGGCAACCCTTCAGGTCAGGTCGACCTCAAGACAGGAGGAGGATATTATGTTAGATACCACTCCAGAAGAGATGAGGAAGGCACAGGCTGGGGATAAAACACTCAAGCCTTGTTTCAGAAAATTGTCAACTTGTCATACAACTCCAGGCAAGGGAGATTTTTACATGAAAAACAAGTTGATGTATAGGAAGACTGGAGCTAGATCCAATGGTCACGGACAGCTGGTTCTTCCAAAAAGATACAGGACAGAATTAATAAGGAGCCTACATGTGAAACCAGATGGGGACCATGAGAAAATAGGTACCATCATTCAAAAGGTGGCTCACAATTATTATTGGCCCAAAGCAAGATGGGACATTGAGAATTTTGTAGAAAGGTGTAGCATAGCACATGAGGGAACACCCACAAGTGGGAACATGGATCAGGACCTGGACACGCCCCGGAGCAAAATTAGGCCTGACAATAAAAGGAAAAATAAATTTGATAAAGTGGACCAAATGGAATGGGAAGCCCCTTTTCACGGACAAGCTTCACTTAACTGTTTTACAATGGCCACTATGCGGAGAGTGCAAACAGATGTCTTACCCCAGGATAAGCCGACAATCCCTCAATCGGACTTAAACAAACTGGAGGAAGAAGATGTAGAGAGGAAATCTCTCATCAAGAATTTTAAGAGGGGAGAAAGCCCCAAAAGAAAAATTGGTAGCGGTCGTTTTGTGAATGATAATTCTGGGAGGAAAAATCATCACTATAAAGCTTCAAGTGGAAGAGACCATACCGGTGCATGGACAAATAGGTCCACACAATTAAAGGTCCATATGTAGCTTTGTTAAGAACGTGGACTGATGAAAAGGCAGAGGAAAACATTACATCTTCATACCAATATGTGAATGAGCTGACCACTCGGTTGAAAACTGGCTGGAAACTTGCCAATGAAAATTTGAAACAAGCCAGGAAGAAACATGCTGCCTATTATAACAGGAAGGCGAAAGACAGAAATTTGGCTGTGGGAGAGAAGGTACTGCTTCTTTTGCCCGGGAGTCAGAATAAGTTACAAATTGGATGGCAGGGTCCATATACAGTTCTAGAGAAGGTGTCTAGAACAAATTATAAGATAGATAAGAAGGGGAAAGAAAAAATCTATCATGTGAATCTCCTGAAGAAATATTTGGAAAGAGAACATCAGGAAGAGACACACTTGTTGACCTTCTCCATCGCCATGGAGATGAAAAAGGAACCACTTTCATCATTTGAATATCCATTACACCCCTGTGAGACAGCAGCACAGGTGAAAATCAGTACACATTTAACGAAAACTCAGAAAGAGAGAGTGCAACAGGTTCTAAAGAATCATGCAGAGGTGTTAACAGACCGACCAGGGCATACAAACCTATTGGAATATGATATGAAACTCATAGACTCCACACCTGTCTGTATGAAACCATATTCGATTCCGTTTGCTAAGGAAAAAGCTTTGAAGGAAGAGATAGACTATCTGTTGAAGGAAGGAATTATTTCGCACAGTGAGTCTTCGTATAGTTCCGGGGTGGTACTCTTAAGGAAGCCCTCTGGAGAACATAGACTCTGTATAGATTACAGGAGACTGAATGCTATTACAGAAGGACAGGTGGATCCATTGCCGGATACAAATCAGCTGTTTGCCAGGCTAAATAAAGCTAAATATTTCTCAAAAGTGGATCTGAGTAAAGGATACTATCAGATTCCAGTAAAGCCTGAGGTTAGACCATACCTAGCTTTTAGTACCTCAGAAGGACACTATGAGTTTAATAGATTGCCATTTGGATTGAAGAATGCGCCTAGTGTCTTCTCTAAAATGATGAGAAAATTATTGGATCCTCTGAATAATCCCTGTATAACAAATTTTATGGATGATATCCTTATAGCAACAGAAACATTTGAGGAACACATTGACTCTCTGAACATGCTGTTTGATCGACTTAGGGAGGCAAATTTAACAGCCCGTCCAACCAAATGTTGCGTTGGATGTAAAGAATTGGAATTTTTGGGACACACAGTTTATCAGGGAAACATGACCCCTGACCCAAAGAATTTAGAGAAACTACAGAAAGCCCCGAGACCACAAACCAAGAAGGACGTGAGATCCTTTGTCTCCTTATGTGGTTTCTACCAGAAGTATATCAAAAACTTTAATTCCATATGTGCACCGTTAACTGAATTGACACGTAAAGGACATCCAGATCGCATTACATGGACTCCACAATGTGAAATGACTTACCAAGAATTGAAGGAAAAGCTCACAAGTAAACCCATTTTGAAATTACCTGACTTAAGTCAAGAATTCATAGTAAGGACGGATGCAAGTAATATTGGGTTAGGTGCAACTTTACTACAGAAATCAGATGCATTGGATGGGGAATTAAGCCCAGTGGCATATGCTAGCAGAAAGTTGAATAAAGCTGAAATCAACTACTCAACTAGCGAAAAAGAATGTCTTGCAGTAATATGGGCAATAAAGAAATTCAATATTTATCTATATGGGAAGGCATTTAAGTTGCAAACTGACCACAAACCTTTATCGTTTTTAGCACAGGCTAAGCATGAGAACTCTAGGTTACTCCGATGGTCTTTGCTTCTGGCTCCATATAATTTTAGCATTGAATATATATCTGGAAAAACCAATCTGGGAGCGGATTTTTTAAGCCGCCATCCGTGTGATGAGAATCACCGTAAACCCCAGAAATAATAATAAATTTCTCTATGTGTATATAGAATAAAGGACTGACATATAATGTCTGTTTTAAGAGGGGAGGTGTCATGAAATATTCTAATCCACATATATAAATTATTAGGTAAATATGAAGCCTAACAAATAAAATTAATAAAGAGAAGAGCAATGGTAAAATGACAGTGCTGTCACAAGGAATGTACTCGAAATCCCCCTTGTTTTCTGCTTCGTCTGCAAATTGTAACGCTTTCACGTTGATATAAAAGCTTACTGTATTATTACCCGCCTTCTTCAATGAAACGTGTGCTGCATTTCTAAGAAAAACATTGAGACGTACTGCGTAATGACCTAAATTAATCCTAACATTAATTATATTACGTTACCAAAACGAACGAACAGATGGACAAAAGGATAGAGAGAGGGGAGGGCTGAAAATCAGGAACGCATGCAACACGCGACGCGCGATATACAAATGCTGCCATCACGCGTGTAAGTCTACAAGCACTAACTTTTTCAGACGGACAGTGATAAAATACACTACCCTTTCCCAGAGTTAGGTTTTAAAATCATAAAAAACGCTTATTGGGGAAACCTGACATTCTACTGTTTTATGTCCGAAATCCTGACATTAGTCTGACAGTACAGCAGGACAGGTGGCGGTTCTCACATAAAAAAATAAAACAACTATACGACTATCCTAGAAATTGCATATTTTGAACGCAGCCACGTAGCTCCTTTAAATTAGTATTTTTGGGTTCCTTAGGGCTTGCTGACAAATAATATGTAAAACGTTACGCAAATAGTCCAGGAATTAATAAATTATACCCAAAATAAAATATTGGGGGTGCCTGACAGCCTAAAATCATTTCTGCTCATAAGATTTTTTTTTAACGTGTTTGAAAAAAATTTACGTTACAGAAATAGCCTACCATGTAAACTCCAAATTGATTGGAGCGCAACAAATGAAAGCCTAACCACGATTGGTCGGGCTATAAATACTATCTTGGTTGTTAGGGGAGACGGGAAAAGATAACATTTTTTCAAACACTTGTCGAAACGTGGCTCATTGGTCAGACTCGCTGATATACACACTTGGGAGCGTTAGTTCGAAACCACTGTTTAAATACACTTGATAAAGCATCAGTGCGTTGAAGCCAGCATATATTTGGCTAAATTAAAAGCCTGGAAAATAAGCAGAAGGAAATTTGTGCCAGTTTGTGCCAGAATTCATTGCTAATCAACGTATCTGTGTTATTCGTATGAATTGTGGTAAGCTTGAACCATTTAATATCTTTTAATGAAAATTGAATGTGAATTGTTGATTTATGCCTGTATATATATGTGTAGTTCAGTGGCTAACGTGAGGTAAAGCCTAAAATGCTCCAGCCTGAACAGAGGGTGTCGGAGAGAAGTAAAACGGCATGGAATGGCCAAACAGTACACTGACACCTGGATGATTGACTAGAAAGAAATAATGCTGGAAGTGCAGAGGCGTAGTAACCATTAAGAAGGGTAATGCTGGTATAAAGTATTTCAGATGAAGCTGACTGTTGGCCTAACGCTCTGAACGCAATGTTTGTGCTGTATTGTGATCAGTGTAAAAGAGAATATAAATTAGTTATGAAGTAGAAGGTACATCCTTCTTGATTTCAGGGACAGTGGTCTTGATGGTACTGAGCAGCATCTGGTCAGAGATTTGCTGAATCCAGTGTCGGACAGCATACTCCTTGGTCTTTTTAGCTATCAGTGAGGTGTCTCCTGAGCCCAGAGGAGAATTCGAGCAGAGGAGTCCTCTCCTGCCGCCATCACTCAAGATAAGCAGAGTTGGCCAGCTGAGCTCAACATTATGCCCCCTCATCTTGAAATAACTTTATAAAAATACTATTCAGAGGGGAATTTACTTGTCTTAAAATCAGGAACTGTGAACATCTCCAATACTGGTCCCTAAAGACAAACTATTGAAGTCATGATGACAAATACCAACAGAGCTTGAACAAAACAAAACCAGTATTACCTCATTTTACTACTACAAAACTGACACACATAGAACATTTGTAATAATATATGTCACTACAATATTCATATTAAATACATTCTGTACATAACTTGTAATTTAAATTGATTGTGATTCCTGGTTCCCTTGTAGTTGAATCAGGACACATATTCATTCATGCTAGTAATGAATACATATTGTTATTTGAACCGTTACGAGTGACTTCTTTAAGCTATTCTCATAGAGTGTTATATGTATGTGAGTGTCACAGTGTTGTTAAGAGTAGTGGATTAAATTAAATTGTTTATCTGTCTGTTGTTGTGACTTACACTTCACCATACTCATACCCTAGACGCATAACGTAGCATCACACTATTCCAGAATAATTCTGACTGAGATAAGAGATATGTGGTAGCAAGTAAGGTTATCTATATTACACTACTTTTAATAGATATAGATACCTTCACAGCTGATCTCAGTCAGTACACTAAGTCCCCTATAAATATTTATAACATCCCACTTCACCACATCAGGAAAAGTTCATAAGAAATTCGTCTTTACCTTGGTATCAGAAATACACTAGAATATGATTCTGCCATTCCTTGGCAGTAAGAATAAACACTGGGGTGAATAATACATGGTATGTCTAAAGAGACTACCTCTTTCCCCACTAATATAGAGATCACTTTTTCGGCGACAGGCCGCTACAATAACTCAGCACCCCATCAGGGCGGAACCTTCTCACCTCCACTCTGCGACACATCCGCCGAACAACCTATGACCCCGAGTTCGACACCGAAGATATAGTTCGACTTAGACGTACAAAGATATTAAGATATAAGACAGACTCGTCCTACATAGACAAGAAATACACATAGATTCGGGTCATAAACATCCCTGCCTAAACCTAAGCAAGAATAATCTGTTTCTGGCCATACCAGACACAAAATATGACATAAGTCTAGATTCATACGCCAAGTTCGATATTCAGGAAAAATACAAGAACAGATAACTCACAGAATGAATACACATCGACTGATCTGAGTTCTGTCCCTTAGACTGAAAATCGTGAATTCAAAGATAAATATATTTTTATCAGACAAATAAATACATTTTTCATTTGTATGCGTACTTACAGTAATCTGTGCGCCACACAAAAGAATATGTGCGCAACACGCTCATAATTCTGCAGCTTCTGTTCAAATTCAACTAGGTTACACAGATTTGAAGTCCGGTCATGTTTAGATGCCTAATACTTTTGTAAACAACGTGAATAAGGATGCCGTTTCATTGGTCCGTCTGGCCTACACATTTATATAGTATGGCGTACTGTTTTGGTATGAATGACGTGTTGTGAATCAGAATTCACGACATCCACTAGCACATGTCTCTGTCTTGTCCTAATTTCAACTAGCACATGTCTCTGTCTTGTCATCTTGTCCATTAGCACATGTCTCTGTCTTGTCATCATGTCCACTGGCACATGTCTCTGTCTTGTCATCATGTCCACTAGCACAAGTCTCTGTCTTGTCATCATGTCCACTGCCACATGTCTCTGTCTTATCATCATGCCCACTAGAAAATGTCTCTGTCTTACCATCTTGTCCTTTAGCCCATGTCTCTGTCTTGTCATCATGTCCACTAGCAAATGTCTCTGTCTTATCATCATGCCACTAGCACATGTCTCTGTCTTGTCATCATGCCCACTAGCACAAGTCTCTGCCTTGTCATCATGCCCACTAGCACATGTCTCTGTCCTGTCATCATGACCACTAGCACATGTCTCTGTCTTATCATCGTGTCCACAACCACATGTCTCGGTCTTGTTATCATGTCCACTAGCACATGTATCTGTCTTGTCATCATGTCCACTGGCACAAGTCTCTGTCTTGTCATCATGTCCACTAGCAAATATCTCTGTCTTGTCATCATGCCCACTAGCACATGTCTCTGTCTTGTCATCATGTCCACAAAAACATGTCTCTGTCTTGTCATCATGCACACTAGCACATGTCTCTGTCTTGTCTTCATGTCCACTAGCACATGTTTCTGTCTTGTCATTATATCCACTAGCACATGTTTCTGTCTTGTCATCATATCCACTAGCACATGTCTCTGTCTTGTCATCATGCCCACTAGCACATGTCTCTGTCTTTCAAATATACAGCGTGTCTGGCAGAATCACTACCAATAACAAATGTCAATATTTCCTCATCCATGTAAGTTAGAATTATTTTTTTAATGGTTACCTCGTATAGAAGCCATCACATTTTTAGGAGCAGTGAGATAATTGATAAATTGTCCGATAATGTGCAGATAATGCATACGTAATGCGAAGCCGCGGAATGTGATAACGCGTGTAGTGAAAATGGCGGAGTTCACGGTTCAGCAGAAAGTGCAATGCTGTTATTGGCTTGCGGAATTAAAGTTTCCCATTGTTGTGCAAAGGAGATTCAGGCAGGAATATGGCCAGAAACCTCCAGACCGACATACCATAGTGAAATGGCACAAGCAACTGTTGGAAATAGGTTCTTTGTTGAGAAAGAAGGGAAGCGGCAATGAAGCGTTGTCTCCAGATAGAGTTGAAGCAGTTAGCGAAGCTTTTCAACATAGCCGGCGGAAATCCATTCGACCTGCAAGTGGGGAATTGGGTATTCCAAAATCTACTGTTCACGACATTGTGCACAAAAGATTGCGGCTGAGAGCCTACAAGATCCAGCTAGTGCAGAAGTTTACAGCCAAATGATAAACCCAGACGGGCCGAGTTCACAAATGCAATGCTATGTCACCACGATGATGACAATGAATTTCTCAATCGTGTGATATTCTCCGATGAAGCGACCTTTCACACTTGTGGCAAAGTTCACCGGCATAATTGTAGGATATGGGGAAATGAAAACCCACATGTCGTAATGGAGCATGAGCGAGACAGCCCTAAACTTAACATGTGGTGTGCCTTAACCTTGAATTATGTGATCGGGCCATTTTTCTTCGCCGAAGCCACAGTTAGAGGAGCAACATACCGAAACATGCTGCAAAATGTTGCAGTTCCTTGGATACCAGAAGGATTCATATTCCAGCAAGATGGAACACCTCCACACTATGCCAATGAAATAAGAAACTACCTTCATCAACAATTTCCAGACAGATGGATTGGAAGATTAGGTCCCATTGAGTGTCCACCAAGTTCACCAGATTTGACCCCCTTAGATTTCTTTCTATGGGGATACGTAAAAAGCTTTGTCTATCAAACTCCGGTGCAGGGACTGGATAATCTTCGGCAGCGAATAATTGACGCTTGTGCATCCGTCACACCTCAGATGCTGCAAAACACGTGGAGAGAGATAGAATACCGTCTTGACATTCTTCGAGCCACTGAAGGCGCTCATGTGGAGATCTACTGAAACTTGGTGGAGATCTACTGAAACTTGATGAGTTACTACTGAAACTTAATGAGTTTGCCTAACAGAAAATCAAAATCCGGTCGGTCTGCTATTATTAGTATAAGAAATATTAACATTTGTTATTGGTAGTGATTCTGCCGGACACACTGTTTATTATGTATATCAGAGATGTTTATTAGTTAAAGTTTGGGAGAGCATGAAATGTGATTTTGAACAACACAGTACGTCAGTACTAAGTGTATTAATGACTAGCACATAGTTAAGTGCAAAGCTAAGCAAGTCCGTATCAACTAAGCGTACCTGCCGATAGGTAAGATAATCTATCGTGTGACGTACTCGTAGAAAAACAAGATAACATGTTGTGATAAGATTGTACCAGCCAACTTCATTTGTGGTAAATAGTGTGCACAGCTGAGCAAAAAACTGTATGATGACGAGAGAAGCCTGAGGTAGACATCCAGCTTCATAAGAAAGGTATGGTGGTTATGTGAGAACGAACGTCGAAGAAGAAGAATTCATCCATTTTAATCTGTAGCAACTTTAGTGAACAGCTGTTGTAGATATCCACAATTAAACCTTGAGTACAGGTAATAATCATTCCATTATGATAAATCCTTTTTAATTTATGAATGTGTAATGGGAATAATTCTGATTGTTAATTTATTGCACAACGACATATATTTATAATAATATTTTTGATTATGATGTCACTGTTCCTAAAATGAGACAGCCAGGAACCGAACCTGAATATTTAATACTGATAACAACAAGTTATTGGCGAATGGCTGCTGGAAGAAAAGTATGAAACAAGAATTAGCAAAAATCTCACTACCTCATATGGTTTCTGTTAGGATTCTTTGAGAATAAACAGAATAATAGGAGCACGGAATAATAGAAACTGTAATATAGGGTTCTACTTTAGGCTGGAGCGTCCGATTGACAGAGTGGTTAGAGCATTGATCTCTCGCTGTAAAAGTGCTGGGTTCGAATCATGGTACCGACACGCTCCAGTCTACCCAGCTGTAAATGGGTACCTGACTCGTCTCTTTGAGTTAGGGACAGAAATGGCAGCGACGAAGAGAACTGGTCACCCTGACCTCTCGATGCTGGACCTAGTCTGGTCAAGTCTTTAACACTTCACTCCCCTATTGCAGTATCTGCTATGTGGCTACCTTTAACCTTTTACTTTAGGCTGACAGCCTCATGACGTAAAACAGATTACTAAAGTAACTATCACTGCAAAAACACATGGAGTGCCTTGGCGTAGTATTCTAGCTTCTGGCTTCAGCTCAAAGACTCAAATATGAACCTGGAACAAGGAGTAATATGTGTCTATTCTGGGGTATGGAGCACACATATTTCCTATTGTACATGAGGCGAGGATGTCTCAGTGTATGTATATTGGATGAATGATACATGGTTCAGTGTAGTCAGATATAGTATAAGACAAGTGTTTACTTGTGGAACATTTTTTAAAAATAATACATAAATAAATCAAATGTTATGATTAAATGGGTATGATGCGACCTTTTCCTTCTACACATACATGCCAAGTCAGTGATGTACTTGCTGGTAGGTTATAATATCCCAGGCAAGTACTAACATGATTATATAGTCCTGACAAGAACTGGTTAGGTTAGCCCTGACAAGGACTGCTTAGGTTATATGGTTGGTTTCAATGTTCATCAAGCTTTACGCATATAGATCAATGTTATTTATGTTAGACTCTAATTTCTAAACAAAACCTGAAATAAAATTGATATTATTTACACAAATATCTCTAGTAAACCTACAAACCCTATAATATCGATATAAGCACAGATTTAGACTTGGTTTAGGGAAGCAGTCCGCACGGCATCCATCTAGGAAAGTATCAGCTTTGGCAGCTCTCTTCTTTTGTCTATCGCTCTGGCCTGTCTTCGTGTTAAAGTGTGTTTTTAAACCTAGTGCTGTTTCTTTATATAGGGCAAGCGCGGGCGTATCGGAAAGCTTCCTCGGTTTGGTACAATTTTGTCCTCAAGAATCCATCGTTCTGAGTGCATATGTGCAAATATCCTGAGAAATTTTCCTCTTCTTGATAGTCCTAGATGTGAAGACTAAGTAAAACTTTAAATTTCTCCAATACTACTTACGTCTTCGCATCTTCCCTCTAGACTTCCATTAATACATATATCCTTTCAAGAATTAAAGCACTTTTGATAGTATTACACACTGCATGCTCTTGTAGCTTTAAATTTACTTTCCAACAGATACGATTTCGATATCGCCATGTTTCAATTTCTCCTTACAACACTTTCCCTTAAAGAACCGTATCTGCTTTGGCTAATATTTGCATCCTTGCGTTAATCTCCAAAGCAAAACAAAAAAAAAAAATCCACGCCGTGTCACACCCTAGTATGCGGCGTTCCCTCTTGCTTTCACGAAACGAGGCATGTGTTGACAAATTACGCCACAGACTGTGTTATCATCGTATCTCAAGTTGTGTATATTATGTCCGCCGAATGATATTCCTGGCATGTCCTCTAGAGATCTCATTATATTTTCAATGTAGAGATTGAACAGATCCGGTGACAGCACACATCCCTGCCTGACACCCTTTTTTACTTGCTGAAACGTTCCTATTTTGCTGCTAATTCTTACAGCTGCTGTTTGTTGCCAGTACATGTTCTTTATTATCCTCAGGTGTTGTCCATCAATGTTGATGCTGTCTAAAATTTCGATAATTTCCTTATATTTCACTTTGTCAAATGCCTTAGTGTAATCTATATGGCACAAGTACAGATCTGTCTTCACCTCTATGGCTCTTTCTATTAATGTTGTTAATATTATTATATATGGCATTGTTTTTGCCTTTACCTTCTACAAATCCACACTGTTCATCACTGATATTGGGTTTAATTTTATTTCTCACTCTTCTCGTGATAATTAAATTTGTAAAAATTAGGAAAACAAACCGAAGAACTAATTAGAGGCTACTGCAACAGTTTCTACAACAAGATTAAGATAGAAGACTACAACAAACACAATTATGATACAAATATTTTTTTTTTTAATCAGCTAAACTGCAAGGAAAACCAGATGTCACGAATATTTTAAGTAAACAAAACGTATGCAAGACAAAATGGAAATATTAGATGAGAGGTCACAGCAAAGATAATGAGAATAAATGCAAGAAACGATAACATATTGCACAAGATGTAGTAGAATCGTACATTTATTTAGGCAGTAATCTTATCTAATCTATATTTTAGAACCTTCGTGTGCGCGTGTATGTATGTGTCGATCTGTGTTTCAAGGAACGCAACAATATATTTTGTTTGAAAGTTAGATATTAATTGCATTGTTTCCCTTATATCAGTGTTTTTTTCCATTTTAAAATAAAAAGTACAGTACTTAAAAATAAATCTAATCTATATTTTAGGACCTCTGTGTGTCTGTCTATCTGTCTGTGTGTCTTTAGAGAAGTCACTGGTAAGTTATTGATTCAGAAGATTAACAGGTTATTTTGGTACTGAAAATTAGATGTTAGTTGCTTGTTTCCCTTATTCCAGTTGATTTTCTATTTAAAAAAAATAAAAGAAACAAAAGTACTTAAAATATATTATTTTTTTAAAAACATGAAAGAATGCAAGAATCACGTCTTGGTTCGTTTTAAAACAATTTTTGTTTTTGTCGTTCCGTTTCAGTTTTCGAACAAAAGCACATCTTTTTTCGTTTTCGATCAGCTTTTGTTTTTGTCGTTTCGTTTCAGTTTTCGAACGAAGTTTTTGATTTTGTTGTTCCAAGACCTGTTTTCAAAATATAAATATAAACAAGCGATATTTTTGGCGATTTTGGGGTACGTCGGGTGACTTTGGACTGCTTCGAGCTATGATGGGCTGCTTTTAGTGATATTGTGGGCTACTTCGAGCGATACTTTGGGCTACTCTGGGCAATATCTACGTCTGGCGATTTTTGGGCGACTTCGGGCGACATCTACTTCGAGCGACTTTGGGCGATTTTTGGGCATATTGGGACGATACTTGGGCGACTTTTGCGTGTTGTTTGGGTGACCTCGGGCGATAATTTTGGCACAGGGCGAACTTTTGTAGGATTTTTGAGCAACAGGAGTGATTTTTGCGGCTATTTTGGGTGATATTTTGGGCGGCTTTAGACTACATCGGGCGATATATTGGGTGACTTTGGGACATTTAGGGCGATTTTTGGGCTATTTCGGGCAATGTTTTTTGTGGACTTTGGGCTAATTCGGGCGATTTTAGGCTACTTTGGGCGATATTTTGTGCGTTTTTTTTTTTTATTCGGGCAATTCCGGGTATATTCGCCAGTTATATATAATAAGAGATGCGTATTTTCCGTCCATCTGTCCGCGTGAAAGTCTAAGAATTGGCATGCTGATAGGTCTTAAACTTTGATACTTTAGAAACATCCGAAACACCAAAAATTTAATACCACAACGCCGTAATTAGGCCAGCAACGTTTAGCGCCAAAGGACATAATTTTATAATACGTTATTGTGTTAAAAGGACGTTAGCAGCTAATTATAAAATTAAAGATTATATGTCATTTATAATATAAAATTTTCTTTTTTTTACAACGCAACTGTTAAAAATTAAGCAAGTAATTTTGAAATATAAATGTGTAAAAACAATATTTAAGATTTGTTGTTGTAAATATTAATATTGGTGCACAATTATAAAGTAGTTCATTTTAGAAAGCATATTGTCATTATCCATAAAAATTACGTTTGCTTTGTAGTGTATATCTGTACGTGGGACAGCAGGTATTTATATAATAAATATATACAGAGCATGCATACATTTAAATTGCAATTAGGTCGCTGTAAACGAGGCTGTTTGTAGCACGGTTAAAGGGACATTTTCCGAAAATGCAGATAATGTCAAGCAATAGCAGTGAAAAGAGGACTGCAAAAAAAGAAATTGATGCCATTTGAAATTTTACAACTGATGGACGCAGGACCAAAAACTAAGCAAGGCAGATAAGAATACCATAAGCTAAATAACAAAATAATAGGCAAATGAAGCATGGCTAAACCAGAAGTATAAAGACTGGTACGGTACTGCAGCACAGAAAAGACACAATACCAATTAGGGGTGTAGAGCGTGGTTCTGGAGACGGTAAAGGTACATCAAAAGGCAAATATATTATTAGAACATGAATCGAGAGGGCCACAGAATTGAAAACAGATCTACATTTTGAGTTTTATAGACTATACTCCTGTGTCCTAAAAGTAAGTGTACTGATTTTTTATTTAAATGTATATAAGACTCACCTGAAATTACAAGTTATTTCCTTCAAAGTACGACCCTTGGGAAGTTACACAGTGGTTCCAACTTTTTTCCACTGATCGTAGCAGTACTGAAAGTCATTTTCTGTAAGAGTGCTTAGTTCACCGGTTACAACTTTTTGGATGTTTTCCACAGTCCCGTAATGATGTCATTTCAACTTAGATTTCAACTTAGGGAACAGGTAGAAATCGCACGGAGCTAGGTCCTGGCTGTAGGGAGGTTGTGGAAGTGTGGGGATGTTTTTCTTCGCCAAAAACTCTCGAATTGAAAGCGCTGTGTGAGCAGGCGCGTTATCGTGGTGCAGCACCCAATCATCTCCAATGTCCATTCGGACTCGCTGGACCCGTTTTCGAAGTCGTTCCAAGACATCTTTGTAGAAGGCCTGATTAACTCTCTGTCATGGAGGTACAATTTCTTTGTGCACAATTCCACTGCTGTCGAAAAAAACGATAATCATCGTTTTCATCCTGGATCTGCTCATGCATGCTGTCTTCGGACGAGGAGAATTTATCGTGTGCCATTCCTCACTTTGTCGTTTGGTCTCAGGATCATACTCGAACATCCATGATTCGTCTCCTGTAATTACTTTATCCAAGAAATGTGGTTCAATGACGAGTCTTCCCAGCAAATCCTGACAAATTTCTAACCGGTTCTCTTTTCCCTCCACAGACAAGTCTTTGGGCACCAGTTGTGCACAAATTTTTCGCATGTGCAAAACGTTTGTTAAAATTCTATGAACTGCATTTTTATCCAAGCCAGTTTCTTCTGCAATCATCCTGACACTCAACCGGCGGTCTTTCGCCATCACAGCTCGCACAACTTCCACATTTTGATCGTTTGTTAACAAGATTGGCCTTCCGGAACGAGGTTCGTCTTCAACATTTTCTCGGCCCTCTTACAATATTATACATTGGTATTCTTGTTATCTTCGCAAATATTTTGAAAGCAAAATAGTGCTTAAGGGAAAGTCATTATTGTGTTACTTCCCTTGAAAGTTGTGTCGGCTCTTTCGATCAAACTCCGCGGATAAATCCATTTTACTGCGATTTATTCGTTGTTTGGGTAATAATAGATTGTTCTTGCTTCAGAATATCTATGGCCTGAATTTATGTGTATTGTTTGTCTGAGTAGGACGAGTCTGTCTTATATCTGTATATCTTTACATATCTAAGTCGAACTATATGTTCTGTTGTCTCTAGAGAGGTCGAAGGCTATTCGGCGGATGTGTCGCTAGAGGGTGGTGTGATTTGGCTTCGTCCTGATAGGGACTGTGTGTTTTCCATGTCGGCCTGTCGCCGGGGAAAAAGTGATCTCAGTATTTGTGGGGAAGGTGATAGTCGTCTAAACCTATCGTGTATGCTTTACCCCAGTGTTTAGTCGTATTGCCAAGGAATGGCAGTTTCATATTTCCTATACCAAGGTAATCAAAGATACTCTTATGAACTCTCGATCGAAGCCACCATTTTCGATAGTTACGATTTGAATGTCTAAGAGAATATATTTGACTCGATGAAAACGACTTCGATTCCTAGCAGCACTATATCCTGTAGATTGCAGTCAATTGTTCATGATCAAATCTACAGAGCAATGAAATGTTTTATGAATGACTAACTTTAGGACAGATTCATTATCTGTATCCAAACGTGAGTGACAGCTCACGAGTGAAGCCATCTTGGAACCAAAACATGTAGTGACTTTCAAGAAGAGAAAAGGGATGCCCGTATTATCGCTTGATCAGTCCAGAGATCACTGCTACACATGAGAACCCATTGCTAGCGGTTCAATATTATTATATGGAAAAATATGTGCTGAACATTATGTTGAAGAATCGTCGCTAGACGAGATTAGGTTTAGAAGCCATCTGAAATATTGTTTATAAGCTGACGTGCTCAGTCAGTGAAGTCAGATGATATATGTATGGGCGATACTGAGTGCTTGGCTACTGACAGTCCATTATACACTTATTCTACATGAGTGCCCATGTAACATTGCAAGACCATTTATCCACTGTACTATGATGTATTATGGCAACCTGTGATTTGTCACTATCTGTGCTGTCGAGTGTGTACGTCCAATTAAACTTTAGAAAAGGTACACAGTCGTTGGTGTCGATGACTTCCAGCCATACATGAGTGTGAGAAAAGAACATTTTTTGTCAACACCACGAACCTTTATCATCATTCGCACATTATACACTCAATCCATGTCTACACACCACTGCGTAGGTCAAGTTGACATTCCATACACTACAGTGGAGCAAACAACACCATAGAGATCTTATCAACTGATGATGATGATGATGTCTGCTTCCATCCACTTATATCTATCTTTTGGTGGATATCATTAACGGGAATAAAAATCCAACTTTATCAACCTTATCAACTGGTGGACCAGCTTTCTGGGTTTGACCTCGCAGAAGTTCAGAAGTCAACAGATTACCGATACCAGACCGTTTCCTGTGGCTGATACGACACACTTGCAGTATTGGTTTGCTCTTTGTCAACACTTCGTCACGTGACCTGTCAGGTGAATGCAGTATGTAGGTCAGCGTTGTTGACATTTTTTACATTAGACATTATAGAGTTTCACAGAACAGTTGGATCAATTCTTCTCAATGTTAACAGGAAGACAGTATGAGTGAACTAAGAAGTCCTATTTTCATCGATGGATCTTCTTGTTTTCCATATATGAACTTTAATATTTAAGGCCAGAATGTTTAATTGAATAAAGTGGCAGTTTGTTTATTTTCATAAAAATAACTTTGCCATTACTGTAAGACTGAGCCTATTTTGCAACACATACTATCATACACATAATTTATATATATTTATGTTTGCATGTTATTTGTTTGTATAGTATGTTAGTTTCTATGTCAGCGGGTTGTGTTTAAGGTTGGGCGGCGTCCTCACAACAGAATATCCCACGTCATAGAGGGTCCGTTGTGGGCGTTTTCTATAGGTGCAATTTTCTTGATTGAAAATTTGCTGCGACAACTGTTGCTTTTGTGTTAGCTGTGAAGTCTGTAATTATTGTTATTTTTGTAATATTTCTTTGTTCTTTAGTTTTGTTTTGATTTGTTTGTAATTTGTTGGTCTAACCTTTTCTATCTTTCAGTTCTATTCACAATTTATATTCATATATTGTGACGTCATTTGTGTTGTTATTCTTTGCAGATTCAGTGATTATTTCATTGATTTCCCTATTTGATTTATTTTGATTTCTGCAAACGTTCTTGTATTGTCAGTCCTATTTGTACTTTATGTATTCTGTTGGTTGACATATGTTTTATATAGGTATATTTCATAAGACACAATTGCCTGTGCACTGCACTTGGATTATGGTATAAACCAGTACCTGATTATTATTACTATTATACAAGACCTTATTAAAGGCTTGTGACCCACAGATATTGGGATAGTATACTGATTAATCAAGTCATTGAGAACTTGTGGTATTATTATTGATTCAGGTGATTAGTATTATTGTTAGACATCATGGCTACATTAGAATACTTCATTACACAAGGGAAAGCCCTTGATAAGACTGGTCAACAATTAGAACAATGGGCAGTTGCTCAATATGACAAAGCATTAGCTGCAGAAGAGAGAAGAGCTATGGCAGAAGAGAAAAGATTAGCTGCAGATGAAAGAAAAGCTATGGCGGAAGAGAAAAGATTAGAAAGAGAAGCTGAGGCTGCTGCTGAACAAAAGAAATTGCAGATGCAGGTAGAGGAAAGGAGATTTGAAGCTGAACAAAAAAAAATTGGAAAGAGAAGCTGCGGCTGAACAAAAAAGATTAGACAGTGAAGCTGAACAAAAAAGATTAGACAGTGAAGCTGAACAAAAAAGATTAGACAGTGAAGCTGAACAAAAAAGATTAGACAGGGAAGCTGAACAAAAAAAAGATTAGACAGGGAAGCTGAACAAAAAAGATTAGACAGAGAGGCTGAAGAAAAAAAAGCAATAAGAGAACATGAATTTGAGTTGGAGAAATTAAGATTGACAAGTATGAGTAATGTTAATCAGGCATCTAGTGGTAATGATAAACCTTCTACTTACAAGGTTAAGGTTCCACCGTTCAATCAGTCCAGTGACGATATTACATTCTGGCTGGATAGATTTGAACGTTCTTGTCGTACACATAATGTGGATAAATCACAATACGCTAATCAATTATCAGAAAACTTGAAAGGTGAATCTTTGACTAGATTATGCCTTGTAGGAGAAGCAGATAAGGATAATTATGATGTCATTAGGGCGGCTTTGATAAAAAAATATCAGCTAAGTGAGGAAGGCTATCGCCTTTTATTTAAAACGATGGTACCTGAGACGGGTGTAGAATTCTCAGAATTCACTGCAAAGGCACGTCTCACAGTTGATCGTTGGATTGAGCTTTCCAAAACAGAAAAAACGTATGAAGGACTTATGGATTTGTTGCTCAGAGATAAGATTATGTCATGTGTGAACAAACCTTTCCTTGAATTTATACATGAGCGTAAACCTAAATCTCTAAAAGAAATGGAAGAATATTGTTCCCAATATGTCACTGCACACCCCGACGTGACTTTTGGCAACACTAAGATTAAGGAGAGTATGCCAGTTGCTTCAGCAACACCATACAATCCCAATTATTCACACAGATTTCAGGGACCTCAAAACAGATTTGATAAAAAAGGTAACCATAATAGTTATCAAAACCAAGGTAACCAATCATTTCAGGGTTCTTCTTCAAAGAACTGGAGACGACCTGATAGCTCTCGACACAGGGGTGGTCATAATTATAGGAATTTCCGTAGAGGAAGTAATTATAGAAACTATCAGGGTTATCCGTCTTGGAGTCAACAAGATCATAATTACAGAGATACTCATTATAATGAATATGATAATGGTAACCAAGGGAACTATGACTCAAACCCAAATAGGGGTTACAATAGAGGTAACAATAACTACAGAGGTGATAATAACCGAGGTAGATCTCAAAACAAAAGACATAAACCACATTTTCAGGCAAACTCTGCACAACAAGAGTCCCATGAAGCCTATAAACAGAGTAAAGATAATAATGATGCTAGTAATATGGCATGTGCCGCTTTTGATTTTGGGAGAGCATCTCAGTGCCCCCAATGCAAAACGTTATTTGAGCCAACCACAGTGTCTACTTTAAGCTGTGGCCATCCTCTTCCTGCTCTTCCAGCATCAGTCGCGCATGATGGAAGAGGTTCTCTTGTCTTACATAAGGGTTTAGTGAATAACAATCCAGTCTCTGTGCTATTTGATTCTGGATGCACCACAATTGGTGTTAGGCAGTCACTCGTAGATCCTTCCCGTGCCACTGGACAAGTAGTCAAATGTGTAACATTTGGCGGCACATTAGAGAAATACTCTACTGCTATCATTAGGATTGCTACTCCTTTCTTTACAGGAGATGTACACGCATGTCTTCTTCCGAATCCGATCGCTGACCTCATCATCGGTCGCATTCATGGAGTCAAGGAATGCACTCCGCAACAAATTTCCACGTGGGAAAGGCAAAACATGCAGATTGCTAACGCTGTAGTCACTAGAGCTCAGGCTCTTAATATGCCTCAAACTTCATCTACTGAAGATAATGAAGTGCATAACCAAGATAATCCCTTGGTAATTTCTCGTGACTCGTTTATAAAACAGCAAGAAGATGATCCCACTCTGAAGAAATTCTTCATTCTTGCAACTAAAGGTGATCCGAATAAAGACACAAGTCGTAAATCGTGGATTACAAAGAAGAATGGCGTACTTGTACGTATGGTTCAAGACTCCATTACGTCAAGTCATTCTCAAATCCTGGTTCCCAAGAATTTGAGAGTTAAAATTTTGCAGCACGCTCACGACTCTCAGTGTGCTGGACACATGGGTTTTTCCCGTACTAAGTCAAGAGTCCTTGCGGCTTTCTTTTGGCCATTGGTAAACAAGGACATACGTATTTATTGTCGATCTTGTAAAGTATGTCAGGAAGTTAAATCCAAAGGTCCACGGCATGCTGCACCCATTCAGGCGGCGGACATTCCTATTCGGCCGTTTCAAAAAATGGCCATAGACATTATTGGTCCATTTAAGATCAAGTCTGCCAGAGGACATCAGTTTATCTTGACGTGTGTTGATATGTGCACACGTTGGCCAGAGGCTATTCCTCTGAAGAGCATTACTACTGCTGATATTGCAGATGCTCTTTGGCTTATATTTTCTCGTCTGGGGTTCCCCGGAGAGATATTGTCAGACCATGGCACCCAACTAATATCAGATACCATGTCTCAAGTAATGTCTACTCTGCAGATAGATAGATCTTTAAGTAGTATCTACCATCCAATGTCTAATGGTATGGTCGAACGCCTTAATAGAACACTTAAAAACTTACTGGGGAAGATAACTGAGGATCATCCTCAAGACTGGGACAGAGTTTTACCTGCGGCCCTCTTCGCTTACAGAGAGGTACCCAATGAACATACGGGATTTTCTCCCTTTGAACTCGTCTTTGGCGCGCGTCCGCGTGGCCCTATGTCGTTGCTTCACGATCTCATAACATCTGACAATATTGACGATGACACAAAGTCATCCTACGAATATGTCATCGCGTTGAGACAAAAAATTATCGAAGCATGCAAATTAGCAACTTCTTCTTCTGAATTTGCGAAACAGAAGGCAAGGCAATTTGCCAATAAGAAGAGATGCTTACGACAACTTTGTCCTGGTGACAAAGCATTTGTATTACTACCTTGTAGGGAAAACAGATTACTTATTTCTTGGAAAGGTCCGTACGATATAATATCGAAAATTTCCGATGTCGACTATATTGTCGATATTGATGGGAAGCATAAAACCTTCCACATCAATATGCTTACTGAATTCCATGAACGTCCGGATTATTTGCAACCCATTTTCCAAGCAACGGACAATTCTCCAGTACAACATGGTCATTACTCATCACTGTCCGTGATACAGGATGAGGAAACAAGTTTTTCAGATGTAAATCTTCCTCTTCCAATGATCCCACTTCATTCCAGTGAATCATGGAAGAACGTTACTGTCTCTCCTGATTTGTCTCTAGGAGAACAGCGACAAGTTTCAACTATGTTGCAAACATTTCAGGATGTACTCACTGACATCCCTGGACAAACGAATGTCATTCAACATGACATTGTTCTAACTGACCATACTCCTATTAGGGTTAGACCTTATCCTATACCTATACATTTTCAAGCACAGGTCGAGAAAGAGTTGGATGAGATGATAGATTTGAAAATAATCGAACCATCCACCTCTGCATATTCTTCGCCGATGGTTATTGTGCGTAAAAAAGACAATAACATACGTCTTTGCGTTGACTATCGAAAATTGAATCAAGTAACTAAGTTCGATGCCGAACCTATGCCTTTACTGGAAGAGCTACTTACTCGACTCTCCAAATCTCATTTTTTCACTAAACTTGATTTGTCTAAAGGATATTGGCAAGTTCCTTTATCTGAACGCGCCAAACCTCTCACGGCTTTTTCAACACCTAGAGGTTTGTTCCAATGGAATTTTATGCCTTTCGGTCTTATGAACGCACCAGCTACGTTCGTACGCATGATGCGCCGAATCCTATCTTATCGGTCAGATGTCATTGCATATCTAGACGACATCTGTCTTTTCAGCGATACTTGGGAAGATCACTATTCAGGGTTAGATGAATTGCTGTCTACTTTGCGTGAGCACAACCTGACAGCGAAACCCTCTAAAGCCTATATTGGTTTTAGCGAAATTTCTTTCCTAGGCCACCGAGTTGGTCATGGTTTCCTAAAGACAGAGGACCATAATACTAGTAAGATACTTAACATCTCAATCCCTAAGACTAAAAAACAGGTGAGAAGTCTGTTAGGTCTTATTCAATTTTATGGCAGATTCATTCAGAATCTATCCTCTATCATGGCACCTCTCTCAACACTTCTAAAGAAAGGTTCGCCTAATGTGGTCCACTGGTCTCAGGAATGCCAATGCTCTCTGGATAAGATTAAAACATTGTTTTCAACACCACCTATTTTAGTGCTACCTACTAAAGATAAGACATTCGTTCTTCGTAGTGACGCTTCATCCACTGGGATTGGAGCGCCACTAATGCAAGAGTACTCTGGAACTCTGCATCCTGTAATGTATATTTCCAGAAAACTTAATGCGGCAGAAAGGAATTATTCGGTTTTAGACCGTGAGCTATTAGCTATGGTTTGGTCGATCCTCAAACTACAGAGATTCCTTCTAGGCGCACATTTCATAGTAGAAACCGACCAAAAAGCTCTTACTGCTATACAGAGTAAGAATTTGAAGAGCTCGAGGTCTACTCGATATGCAATTGCTCTTCAACCTTTTCATTTCTCTGTGCGAGCTATTCGTGGATCAGATAATGTGATGGCAGACATTCTGTCAAGATGCCCACATGATTCCACATAACTATTAGGGCTTAGACTTCTTGATATGTCTAGTTCTATAGTAGTTCCTTTTCTATATCATGATAGATACACATTTGTAATTTAATAATATAATGATTGTATCACTACATAGCGGTTCATTGATGTTTATTCACCGCTGTGCTTTGATGATTTTTTCTTCATAATCATAAATTTAAGATATCTAATACGAAATGATGATATGAATTTTTTAGGCATTGTGTAATTGCCAGAATTGTATTATACTTTGATGACACCTTCCTGGAAAAATATACTTGTAGAGAAATAATTTCTCTCAGTTTATGAGACACATTCTCACCAGTCGCTCCATAAGTCGACTTAGCCTCATATTAGGCGTTATAGGTATTCCTGATATTTTCATCTGCGCATTATTCATGCGTTGTGAGCCTATTGTACGTTGCTCCTAGATGTATTTCAAAAAGAAAAAAAAAATGTTCCATTTTTTTTTTCCCGGGAGGTGTGGTAAGACTGTTACGTGCAGTCTTTGATATCTTACAATATTATACATTGGTATTCTTGTTATCTTCGCAAATATTTTGAAAGCAAAATAGTGCTTAAGGGAAAGTCATTATTGTGTTACTTCCCTTGAAAGTTGTGTCGGCTCTTTCGATCAAACTCCGCGGATAAATCCATTTTACTGCGATTTATTCGTTGTTTGGGTAATAATAGATTGTTCTTGCTTCAGAATATCTATGGCCTGAATTTATGTGTATTGTTTGTCTGAGTAGGACGAGTCTGTCTTATATCTGTATATCTTTACATATCTAAGTCGAACTATATGTTCTGTTGTCTCTAGAGAGGTCGAAGGCTATTCGGCGGATGTGTCGCTAGAGTGTGGTGTGATTTGGCTTCGTCCTGATAGGGACTGTGTGTTTTTCCATGTCGGCCTGTCGCCGGGGAAAAAGTGATCTCAGTATTTGTGGGGAAGGTGATAGTCGTCTAAACCTATCGTGTATGCTTTACCCCAGTGTTTAGTCGTATTGCCAAGGAATGGCAGTTTCATATTTCCTATACCAAGGTAATCAAAGATACTCTTATGAACTCTCGATCGAAGCCACCATTTTCGATAGTTACGATTTGAATGTCTAAGAGAATATATTTGACTCGATGAAAACGACTTCGATTCCTAGCAGCGCTATATCCTGTAGATTGCAGTCAATTGTTCATGATCAAATCTACAGAGCAATGAAATGTTTTATGAATGACTAACTTTAGGACAGATTCATTATCTGTATCCAAACGTGAGTGACAGCTCACGAGTGAAGCCATCTTGGAACCAAAACATGTAGTGACTTTCAAGAAGAGAAAAGGGATGCCCGTATTATCGCTTGATCAGTCCAGAGATCACTGCTACACATGAGAACCCATTGCTAGCGGTTCAATATTATTATATGGAAAAATATGTGCTGAACATTATGTTGAAGAATCGTCGCTAGACGAGATTAGGTTTAGAAGCCATCTGAAATATTGTTTATAAGCTGACGTGCTCAGTCAGTGAAGTCAGATGATATATGTATGGGCGATACTGAGTGCTTGGCTACTGACAGTCCATTATACACTTATTCTACATGAGTGCCCATGTAACATTGCAAGACCATTTATCCACTGTACTATGATGTATTATGGCAACCTGTGATTTGTCACTATCTGTGCTGTCGAGTGTGTACGTCCAATTAAACTTTAGAAAAGGTACACAGTCGTTGGTGTCGATGACTTCCAGCCATACATGAGTGTGAGAAAAGAACATTTTTTGTCAACACCACGAACCTTTATCATCATTCGCACATTATACACTCAATCCATGTCTACACACCACTGCGTAGGTCAAGTTGACATTCCATACACTACAGTGGAGCAAACAACACCATAGAGATCTTATCAACTGATGATGATGATGATGTCTGCTTCCATCCACTTATATCTATCTTTTGGTGGATATCATTAACGGGAATAAAAATCCAACTTTATCAACCTTATCAACTGGTGGACCAGCTTTCTGGGTTTGACCTCGCAGAAGTTCAGAAGTCAACAGATTACCGATACCAGACCGTTTCCTGTGGCTGATACGACACACTTGCAGTATTGGTTTGCTCTTTGTCAACACTTCGTCACGTGACCTGTCAGGTGAATGCAGTATGTAGGTCAGCGTTGTTGACATTTTTTACATTAGACATTATAGAGTTTCACAGAACAGTTGGATCAATTCTTCTCAATGTTAACAGGAAGACAGTATGAGTGAACTAAGAAGTCCTATTTTCATCGATGGATCTTCTTGTTTTCCATATATGAACTTTAATATTTAAGGCCAGAATGTTTAATTGAATAAAGTGGCAGTTTGTTTATTTTCATAAAAATAACTTTGCCATTACTGTAAGACTGAGCCTATTTTGCAACACATACTATCATACACATAATTTATATATATTTATGTTTACATGTTATTTGTTTGTATAGTATGTTAGTTTCTATGTCAGCGGGTTGTGTTTAAGGTTGGGCGGCGTCCTCACAACAGAATATCCCACGTCATAGAGGGTCCGTTGTGGGCGTTTTCTATAGGTGCAATTTTCTTGATTGAAAATTTGCTGCGACAACTGTTGCTTTTGTGTTAGCTGTGAAGTCTGTAATTATTGTTATTTTTGTAATATTTCTTTGTTCTTTAGTTTTGTTTTGATTTGTTTGTAATTTGTTGGTCTAACCTTTTCTATCTTTCAGTTCTATTCACAATTTATATTCATATATTGTGACGTCATTTGTGTTGTTATTCTTTGCAGATTCAGTGATTATTTTCATTGATTTCCCTATTTGATTTATTTTGATTTCTGCAAACGTTCTTGTATTGTCAGTCCTATTTGTACTTTATGTATTCTGTTGGTTGACATATGTTTTATATAGGTATATTTCATAAGACACAATTGCCTGTGCACTGCACTTGGATTATGGTATAAACCAGTACCTGATTATTATTACTATTATACAAGACCTTATTAAAGGCTTGTGACCCACAGATATTGGGATAGTATACTGATTAATCAAGTCATTGAGAACTTGTGGTATTATTATTGATTCAGGTGATTAGTATTATTGTTAGACATCATGGCTACATTAGAATACTTCATTACACAAGGGAAAGCCCTTGATAAGACTGGTCAACAATTAGAACAATGGGCAGTTGCTCAATATGACAAAGCATTAGCTGCAGAAGAGAGAAGAGCTATGGCAGAAGAGAAAAGATTAGCTGCAGATGAAAGAAAAGCTATGGCGGAAGAGAAAAGATTAGAAAGAGAAGCTGAGGCTGCTGCTGAACAAAAGAAATTGCAGATGCAGGTAGAGGAAAGGAGATTTGAAGCTGAACAAAAAAAATTGGAAAGAGAAGCTGCGGCTGAACAAAAAAGATTAGACAGTGAAGCTGAACAAAAAAGATTAGACAGGGAAGCTGAACAAAAAAGATTAGACAGTGAAGCTGAACAAAAAAGATTAGACAGGGAAGCTGAACAAAAAAGATTAGACAGGGAAGCTGAACAAAAAAGATTAGACAGAGAGGCTGAAGAAAAAAAAGCAATAAGAGAACATGAATTTGAGTTGGAGAAATTAAGATTGACAAGTATGAGTAATGTTAATCAGGCATCTAGTGGTAATGATAAACCTTCTACTTACAAGGTTAAGGTTCCACCGTTCAATCAGTCCAGTGACGATATTACATTCTGGCTGGATAGATTTGAACGTTCTTGTCGTACACATAATGTGGATAAATCACAATACGCTAATCAATTATCAGAAAACTTGAAAGGTGAATCTTTGACTAGATTATGCCTTGTAGGAGAAGCAGATAAGGATAATTATGATGTCATTAGGGCGGCTTTGATAAAAAAATATCAGCTAAGTGAGGAAGGCTATCGCCTTTTATTTAAAACGATGGTACCTGAGACGGGTGTAGAATTCTCAGAATTCACTGCAAAGGCACGTCTCACAGTTGATCGTTGGATTGAGCTTTCCAAAACAGAAAAAACGTATGAAGGACTTATGGATTTGTTGCTCAGAGATAAGATTATGTCATGTGTGAACAAACCTTTCCTTGAATTTATACATGAGCGTAAACCTAAATCTCTAAAAGAAATGGAAGAATATTGTTCCCAATATGTCACTGCACACCCCGACGTGACTTTTGGCAACACTAAGATTAAGGAGAGTATGCCAGTTGCTTCAGCAACACCATACAATCCCAATTATTCACACAGATTTCAGGGACCTCAAAACAGATTTGATAAAAAAGGTAACCATAATAGTTATCAAAACCAAGGTAACCAATCATTTCAGGGTTCTTCTTCAAAGAACTGGAGACGACCTGATAGCTCTCGACACAGGGGTGGTCATAATTATAGGAATTTCCGTAGAGGAAGTAATTATAGAAACTATCAGGGTTATCCGTCTTGGAGTCAACAAGATCATAATTACAGAGATACTCATTATAATGAATATGATAATGGTAACCAAGGGAACTATGACTCAAACCCAAATAGGGGTTACAATAGAGGTAACAATAACTACAGAGGTGATAATAACCGAGGTAGATCTCAAAACAAAAGACATAAACCACATTTTCAGGCAAACTCTGCACAACAAGAGTCCCATGAAGCCTATAAACAGAGTAAAGATAATAATGATGCTAGTAATATGGCATGTGCCGCTTTTGATTTTGGGAGAGCATCTCAGTGCCCCCAATGCAAAACGTTATTTGAGCCAACCACAGTGTCTACTTTAAGCTGTGGCCATCCTCTTCCTGCTCTTCCAGCATCAGTCGCGCATGATGGAAGAGGTTCTCTTGTCTTACATAAGGGTTTAGTGAATAACAATCCAGTCTCTGTGCTATTTGATTCTGGATGCACCACAATTGGTGTTAGGCAGTCACTCGTAGATCCTTCCCGTGCCACTGGACAAGTAGTCAAATGTGTAACATTTGGCGGCACATTAGAGAAATACTCTACTGCTATCATTAGGATTGCTACTCCTTTCTTTACAGGAGATGTACACGCATGTCTTCTTCCGAATCCGATCGCTGACCTCATCATCGGTCGCATTCATGGAGTCAAGGAATGCACTCCGCAACAAATTTCCACGTGGGAAAGGCAAAACATGCAGATTGCTAACGCTGTAGTCACTAGAGCTCAGGCTCTTAATATGCCTCAAACTTCATCTACTGAAGATAATGAAGTGCATAACCAAGATAATCCCTTGGTAATTTCTCGTGACTCGTTTATAAAACAGCAAGAAGATGATCCCACTCTGAAGAAATTCTTCATTCTTGCAACTAAAGGTGATCCGAATAAAGACACAAGTCGTAAATCGTGGATTACAAAGAAGAATGGCGTACTTGTACGTATGGTTCAAGACTCCATTACGTCAAGTCATTCTCAAATCCTGGTTCCCAAGAATTTGAGAGTTAAAATTTTGCAGCACGCTCACGACTCTCAGTGTGCTGGACACATGGGTTTTTCCCGTACTAAGTCAAGAGTCCTTGCGGCTTTCTTTTGGCCATTGGTAAACAAGGACATACGTATTTATTGTCGATCTTGTAAAGTATGTCAGGAAGTTAAATCCAAAGGTCCACGGCATGCTGCACCCATTCAGGCGGCGGACATTCCTATTCGGCCGTTTCAAAAAATGGCCATAGACATTATTGGTCCATTTAAGATCAAGTCTGCCAGAGGACATCAGTTTATCTTGACGTGTGTTGATATGTGCACACGTTGGCCAGAGGCTATTCCTCTGAAGAGCATTACTACTGCTGATATTGCAGATGCTCTTTGGCTTATATTTTCTCGTCTGGGGTTCCCCGGAGAGATATTGTCAGACCATGGCACCCAACTAATATCAGATACCATGTCTCAAGTAATGTCTACTCTGCAGATAGATAGATCTTTAAGTAGTATCTACCATCCAATGTCTAATGGTATGGTCGAACGCCTTAATAGAACACTTAAAAACTTACTGGGGAAGATAACTGAGGATCATCCTCAAGACTGGGACAGAGTTTTACCTGCGGCCCTCTTCGCTTACAGAGAGGTACCCAATGAACATACGGGATTTTCTCCCTTTGAACTCGTCTTTGGCGCGCGTCCGCGTGGCCCTATGTCGTTGCTTCACGATCTCATAACATCTGACAATATTGACGATGACACAAAGTCATCCTACGAATATGTCATCGCGTTGAGACAAAAAATTATCGAAGCATGCAAATTAGCAACTTCTTCTTCTGAATTTGCGAAACAGAAGGCAAGGCAATTTGCCAATAAGAAGAGATGCTTACGACAACTTTGTCCTGGTGACAAAGCATTTGTATTACTACCTTGTAGGGAAAACAGATTACTTATTTCTTGGAAAGGTCCGTACGATATAATATCGAAAATTTCCGATGTCGACTATATTGTCGATATTGATGGGAAGCATAAAACCTTCCACATCAATATGCTTACTGAATTCCATGAACGTCCGGATTATTTGCAACCCATTTTCCAAGCAACGGACAATTCTCCAGTACAACATGGTCATTACTCATCACTGTCCGTGATACAGGATGAGGAAACAAGTTTTTCAGATGTAAATCTTCCTCTTCCAATGATCCCACTTCATTCCAGTGAATCATGGAAGAACGTTACTGTCTCTCCTGATTTGTCTCTAGGAGAACAGCGACAAGTTTCAACTATGTTGCAAACATTTCAGGATGTACTCACTGACATCCCTGGACAAACGAATGTCATTCAACATGACATTGTTCTAACTGACCATACTCCTATTAGGGTTAGACCTTATCCTATACCTATACATTTTCAAGCACAGGTCGAGAAAGAGTTGGATGAGATGATAGATTTGAAAATAATCGAACCATCCACCTCTGCATATTCTTCGCCGATGGTTATTGTGCGTAAAAAAGACAATACACATACGTCTTTGCGTTGACTATCGAAAATTGAATCAAGTAACTAAGTTCGATGCCGAACCTATGCCTTTACTGGAAGAGCTACTTACTCGACTCTCCAAATCTCATTTTTTCACTAAACTTGATTTGTCTAAAGGATATTGGCAAGTTCCTTTATCTGAACGCGCCAAACCTCTCACGGCTTTTTCAACACCTAGAGGTTTGTTCCAATGGAATTTTATGCCTTTCGGTCTTATGAACGCACCAGCTACGTTCGTACGCATGATGCGCCGAATCCTATCTTATCGGTCAGATGTCATTGCATATCTAGACGACATCTGTCTTTTCAGCGATACTTGGGAAGATCACTATTCAGGGTTAGATGAATTGCTGTCTACTTTGCGTGAGCACAACCTGACAGCGAAACCCTCTAAAGCCTATATTGGTTTTAGCGAAATTTCTTTCCTAGGCCACCGAGTTGGTCATGGTTTCCTAAAGACAGAGGACCATAATACTAGTAAGATACTTAACATCTCAATCCCTAAGACTAAAAAACAGGTGAGAAGTCTGTTAGGTCTTATTCAATTTTATGGCAGATTCATTCAGAATCTATCCTCTATCATGGCACCTCTCTCAACACTTCTAAAGAAAGGTTCGCCTAATGTGGTCCACTGGTCTCAGGAATGCCAATGCTCTCTGGATAAGATTAAAACATTGTTTTCAACACCACCTATTTTAGTGCTACCTACTAAAGATAAGACATTCGTTCTTCGTAGTGACGCTTCATCCACTGGGATTGGAGCGGCACTAATGCAAGAGTACTCTGGAACTCTGCATCCTGTAATGTATATTTCCAGAAAACTTAATGCGGCAGAAAGGAATTATTCGGTTTTAGACCGTGAGCTATTAGCTATGGTTTGGTCGATCCTCAAACTACAGAGATTCCTTCTAGGCGCACATTTCATAGTAGAAACCGACCAAAAAGCTCTTACTGCTATACAGAGTAAGAATTTGAAGAGCTCGAGGTCTACTCGATATGCAATTGCTCTTCAACCTTTTCATTTCTCTGTGCGAGCTATTCGTGGATCAGATAATGTGATGGCAGACATTCTGTCAAGATGCCCACATGATTCCACATAACTATTAGGGCTTAGACTTCTTGATATGTCTAGTTCTATAGTAGTTCCTTTTCTATATCATGATAGATACACATTTGTAATTTAATAATATAATGATTGTATCACTACATAGCGGTTCATTGATGTTTATTCACCGCTGTGCTTTGATGATTTTTTCTTCATAAATCATAAATTTAAGATATCTAATACGAAATGATGATATGAATTTTTTTTAGGCATTGTGTAATTGCCAGAATTGTATTATACTTTGATGACACCTTCCTGGAAAAATATACTTGTAGAGAAATAATTTCTCTCAGTTTATGAGACACATTCTCACCAGTCGCTCCATAAGTCGACTTAGCCTCATATTAGGCGTTATAGGTATTCCTGATATTTTCATCTGCGCATTATTCATGCGTTGTGAGCCTATTGTACGTTGCTCCTAGATGTATTTCAAAAAGGAAAAAAAAAATGTTCCATTTTTTTTTTTCCCGGGAGGTGTGGTAAGACTGTTACGTGCAGTCTTTGATATCTTACAATATTATACATTGGTATTCTTGTTATCTTCGCAAATATTTTGAAAGCAAAATAGTGCTTAAGGGAAAGTCATTATTGTGTTACTTCCCTTGAAAGTTGTGTCGGCTCTTTCGATCAAACTCCGCGGATAAATCCATTTTACTGCGATTTATTCGTTGTTTGGGTAATAATAGATTGTTCTTGCTTCAGAATATCTATGGCCTGAATTTATGTGTATTGTTTGTCTGAGTAGGACGAGTCTGTCTTATATCTGTATATCTTTACATATCTAAGTCGAACTATATGTTCTGTTGTCTCTAGAGAGGTCGAAGGCTATTCGGCGGATGTGTCGCTAGAGAGTGTGGTGTGATTTGGCTTCGTCCTGATAGGGACTGTGTGTTTTTCCATGTCGGCCTGTCGCCGGGGAAAAAGTGATCTCAGTATTTGTGGGGAAGGTGATAGTCGTCTAAACCTATCGTGTATGCTTTACCCCAGTGTTTAGTCGTATTGCCAAGGAATGGCAGTTTCATATTTCCTATACCAAGGTAATCAAAGATACTCTTATGAACTCTCGATCGAAGCCACCATTTTCGATAGTTACGATTTGAATGTCTAAGAGAATATATTTGACTCGATGAAAACGACTTCGATTCCTAGCAGCACTATATCCTGTAGATTGCAGTCAATTGTTCATGATCAAATCTACAGAGCAATGAAATGTTTTATGAATGACTAACTTTAGGACAGATTCATTATCTGTATCCAAACGTGAGTGACAGCTCACGAGTGAAGCCATCTTGGAACCAAAACATGTAGTGACTTTCAAGAAGAGAAAAGGGATGCCCGTATTATCGCTTGATCAGTCCAGAGATCACTGCTACACATGAGAACCCATTGCTAGCGGTTCAATATTATTATATGGAAAAATATGTGCTGAACATTATGTTGAAGAATCGTCGCTAGACGAGATTAGGTTTAGAAGCCATCTGAAATATTGTTTATAAGCTGACGTGCTCAGTCAGTGAAGTCAGATGATATATGTATGGGCGATACTGAGTGCTTGGCTACTGACAGTCCATTATACACTTATTCTACATGAGTGCCCATGTAACATTGCAAGACCATTTATCCACTGTACTATGATGTATTATGGCAACCTGTGATTTGTCACTATCTGTGCTGTCGAGTGTGTACGTCCAATTAAACTTTAGAAAAGGTACACAGTCGTTGGTGTCGATGACTTCCAGCCATACATGAGTGTGAGAAAAGAACATTTTTTGTCAACACCACGAACCTTTATCATCATTCGCACATTATACACTCAATCCATGTCTACACACCACTGCGTAGGTCAAGTTGACATTCCATACACTACAGTGGAGCAAACAACACCATAGAGATCTTATCAACTGATGATGATGATGATGTCTGCTTCCATCCACTTATATCTATCTTTTGGTGGATATCATTAACGGGAATAAAAATCCAACTTTATCAACCTTATCAATGACCTTACACAAACTGCAGTAGCCATGCGCCGATATCCACCAATGAGGTGTTACATTGTCTAGTCGCACATAGGCAAATCAGTACACTTACTTTTGGGACAGAGTAGTACTTGTACATTTAACAAAGTGAATCACGAGTAAATTATCAAAATGTTATAAAACATAAACAAATATGGTAAGGACCTGAGAATAATAAAGTACATGTGTTGGCAACAAACAGCAGCTTTAAGAATCAGCAGTCAAATAGGAACGTTTCAACATGTTAAAAAAGAAATTGTTAGACAGGGATGTGTGCTGTAACCAGATCTTTTCAATTTGTACAGTGGGGAAAATGAAATCCACATAGGACATGCCAGAAATATCAGTGTGTGGACATAATATAAATAACTTGAGGAACGCTGATGAGAAAGTCTTAAATGACAAAAAGAGAAAATGAGTAGCTGGAAATGATTGATACTGAAGTGACAGAAAGTTAAAATAAAGTCCTTAGCCTTAATAGTAAAAAAGACATCTTGAAGAAAACATCTTCTCCGGGAAGCGTTTTAAAAGTAAACTGAACAGTTGTAAAAATGGTCAATTGATTGAAATATCTGGGCACACTAATAAAATCGGATGTAAAATGTATCTCAGAAGTGATATGTAGAATAGATCAAGTAAAAGCAGCGTTCTATTTAAAATGAAAAGCATTTTATGCAACAACTCTTTGTTCGGTGGAATTAAGAAAGAGAGCTCCAGAGTTATATAGGAACAATCCTGATACATGGAAGTGAGTTACGGACAATTAGTAACCAACTAAGAAAAGCGCTATATACCACACCGATGTAGTTTTATAGAAGAATGTTAACGTGGGCAGCTAAAATGGGGATATTTTGAAAGATACCATTGTGAAACGGAATTTTATTGCTCCGGTTAGAAAGAAGCAATCCACTTTCATTTGATCATCATTTATATGAAAAAGGAAGCTGAAGTATATCGGGACAAAGGGAAAGATAGAAAGAAAAAGAGATAAGGGACGACAAAGAAAAAAAGATTCTGGACAGTTTGAAATCATTGCATGGAAAGAAGTCAACAACATATTTGATCATTAGTACTGTAGATTGGAAAGTTGTGTTATATAAAGGTACGTCACACAGTTTAAATAAATATCGGATTAATATTTAAACAAGAATTTTGGATTTAGTTACGTTTTTCCTTTATTTACTTTTATCTTTGGAAACAGAAAGAAAATATTTACAGATTCCCTGAACAAAGAACAGGTAAGATCTCTAGTATAGACTAAGTAGGAGGGAAAAACAGCGATATCAAAATACGAATACAAACATTAAGCTAAGCTTTTACTGCATAGGACAATCCTTGGTACAGGTAAGCGAAGTAGAGGGAGAACGAAGAACACATGGAGAAGGGAACTGGTGACAGACATGAAAGGAATGAGTAAGACATGGACAGACCTTGAGCTGGTGGCACGGACAGGTCGACCTAGCACACGTTTGTTGCAGGCCTATGCTCCTTCTGGAGATAAAAGATGATGATTTTTAACAAGCTAGACCGGACAACAAGAATTTTATAGGCAAGCTATTACGGATGACAAGAGTAGTTTAGTCTAGAAAGACCGGATGACAAGAGTAGTTTAGTCTAGAAAGACCGGATGACAAGAGTAGTTTAGTCTAGAAAGACCGGATGACAAGAGTAGTTTAGTCTAGAAAGACCGGATGACAAGAGTGGTTTAGTCTAAAAAGACCAGATGACAACAATAGTTTTTATACGAGGAGTACTGGATGACAAGAATCTTTAAAACATGCAAGGCTGGATGACAAGAACAGTTTAGTCTAGAAAGACTGGATAATAAGACTTTTTAAGCAAACAACCATCTCATCTCAACCCGTAACCCGTCATGGGTCGTAGGGGTGCCATGGTGGAAGCATCAGCAGAAAGGGTCCTCCACTGCTCTCTATCCTCAGCAATGCGTACAATTGTGGAAAAACCGTGCTCTGCCCATTCTTTGATGTTATCAGCCCAGGACTTTCTTTCCCTTCCTCTCCTCCGTTTACCTTCGACTGTTCCCTGGAGGATCGTTTTCGAAAGGGAGTCATGACGAGTTACATGCCCAAACCAGGCAAGCTTTCGACGTTTCACTACTGACAAAAGTGGTTCTTGGTGGCCTGCATACGTGTTTATTTTCTCTCTAACATAGACATTTGTTTTGTGCTCTTTATAGCAAATGTGCAAAATTCTTCTAAAACATTTATACTCGAAAGCCTGAATCCTTCGCTCCGTATTTGCAGTGAGTGCCCAGAGAATAGATAATACAAGTGATGTGTATAATTTGATCTTCACAGGAAACCTGATGTTACTTTTCCAGATCACATTCAGCCTTGTCATGGCAGCTGAGGCCATCTCAAGTCTTGTCTTGATTTCTTCACTTGATCTTCCATCACTGCATATAGTGGACACCAGATATTTAAAGGTGTTCACTTCTTCTAACGTTTGCCCATTTAAAGTAATGTTGGTCGAAACATGTTTGTTATGGCTATTTACCAATATCTTGCTTTTTTATATATTAATTTCCATCCCATACGTTCTTGTTACTTTCTCCAGTCTAGAGGTAAGGTCTTGAAGTTCTGATTCTGTTCCAGCTATATCATCAGCAAAACATAGATTGCAAAGAGGTCTGCCTCCAATCGATATGGTTGTTTTATAATCGTAGAGAGCCTCCTGTATAACGTGTTCTAGATATATATTAAAGAGCACTGGGGACAGGATACATCCCTGACAAACTCCTACAGTTGTTTTGAAAAATTCTCCAATGTCATTGTTTGCAAAAACAGCACTGCTTGCGTCCTTGTTTAGTGCTTCAATGATATTTATGATGTTGGTATCAAAATTGAATTTTCTCATTATTTGCCATAAGCGTTCATGCCAGACTCGGTCGAAGGCTTTTGTGAAATCGATAAAGTTATGGTATAAATCGCGTTGATGCTGGAGATGTTTTTCAATAAGTAATCTAATATTGAAGATTTGTTCTGAAGTACTTCTTTTTGGTCTAAAGCCAGACTGTTCTTCGGACAAGCTTTCTTGTGATTTCTGTTTTATTCTGTTCAAAAGTATCCTTAACATCACTTTACTTTGATGACTAATAAGGCTAATGGTTCTATAATTCTTGCACATTTTTAGATTTCCTTTCTTTGTGTGACGTGAACTGGAAAAGAGCCTACAGTAATCTAACAGCTTATTTCAACCTTATAGCTGCTCTCTGATTTCCTAGCTAAACATGCATTAGGCCAACTGTCTATTTCGGCAACTCACCCTTTTGTCCTCGCCTTCTTTCTTTAAACACTAGCCAATGCTGTGTTTACAATCTTCTTAGAACTGTCAGTCAAGCAGGAAACAAATCACGCTTCTATTTACCACGTTCCACTCACGCGAGCTTATCTGTCAATCATATAATACTTGACAGACAGCACGTGAGAGAGAGAGAAAGAGACAGAGAGTGAGAGAGAGAAAGATAACAGACTTCTTTGAAGTTGCTCAGGGGAAATCTAAAAATATCCAACATCCTTTGATCTCGGAACACGGGCATTCTACAAGGAAACCCACAAGTCGAACAGAAAGTCTTTTGATGTCGGTCAAAGCCCCAGACCGACACGAAGTCTTTTATCTTGGAACCCCCAGCTTCTGAATTTTTGGTCTCGCACAGGAGTGCGAAATAACGCATTAGAGATCAAGAGGAGTTTAATGATATATATATATATATATATATATATATATATATATATATATATATATATATATATATATATATATATATATATATATATATATGTGTGTGTGTATATATATATATACTACTGTTTCTTTAACCCAACTATCAGTCGTCACTCAGAATTTGATAAGAATCTAGCGCTCAGCCTTAAACCATTTCTTTTGGATTGTTATAAGTGATTCACGGAGATTTAATTCTGTATTTCTGGTAAACAACGCTAAGTGTTAGAATTATTTTACAGTGATAGCATTTAAAGTGAAATACTTAAAACTTTAAACATACAGTTTAATACTTCACTTAGATCTGTTTTCTTGCTAGTAAGGCGAATTAAATAAAATAACGGGTAGCAATTTCATAACCAGATATTCAATTAAAATGTTAGACCACGTCCCTGACCGCAACCTAGCTGAGACGAGACGGTAAATTTTATTTACAGTGTAGACCGACGCATCACTAAACTCTCCAGGAGAGAGAGAGAGAGATAAATAAGACGGTTAACCAGACGGGACTTAGAATCTAAACGACTGATAGTGGGAGGGAAATAAATACTGTTTACATTTCATTTTTTAAATTATTGTTATTAAAGCGTATATTATTTTTTTTAATGTCATACGACAAATTAACAGACACCGACAATTTACTAGATACTAAATGATATGTGATAATTTGTATGTGGCGCACTGTGAGAAGAAAATAATAAATAACACACTGTGCGTGTGACTGCCAGCCGCAAGAACGGTTAGAGAGTCTTCATTGACTCAGTCCGACCCACCTCCGCGACCACCGGTGTCTGTGTGTAAGGCGTAGGGAAAAACACCGTGTATCTTATAAATTCGTCAGGATTTGACAGAGCAGAAGAGAGACTATCGTGTTCCCGTCTATACATATTTATACAAGGGGATTGACATAAGTCTTGTGCCTGACCATGAAGGAGTCACAGGAGGAAGATGAAACTTGGCACATTTAAAGTTCATCATATTTACACTGAAGGTGTGAAGTAAGCGTTTGTTTCTTCAATGGGTTTTCCCGCTACGGTGCACGGCGCAATGTACCATATTGACCAGATCTGCTGCTCCAAAGATTTGACAAAACAATGGAAAAGAAGGAGGCCAGAGCTGTGATAAAATTTCTGATGTTTTAGGGAAAAACACCTACAGAAATACACAGGGAGATGGAACCAATGTTTCGTGATTCTTGTCCTTCATAAACTTCGGTAAAAAACTGGTGTCAACACTTTAAGTGCGGCCGCTCAAATGTTGCTGATCTGCAAAGATCTGGTAACCAGCCTCAGAGTGCAACGATGAAAATGCAACAAGAGTGAAGAAAATCATTGACCAGGTTCGAAAAATGACAATTGTGGAGATAGCTAGTAGAGTAAAACTAAATGAAAGAACAGTTTATAGAATTTTACACAACAGACTGAACATGAGAAAAGTGTGTGCACGCTGGGTTCCGCGACTGTTGACACGTGAACAGAAGCAAACGAGGGTAAATTGCTGTCAACAGTTGCTCAAAAAGTTTCAGTCAAAAAAAATTATGGAGACCATGGTGACAGTAGATGAGACTTGCGTACACCATTATGACCCCGAATCCAAAATTGCCAGCATGCAATGGAAAACCCCGGGCTCCCCAACACCCGTCAAGCCGAGAGCGCAGAAATCTGCAGGAAAAGTGATGCTGACTGTTTTTTTGGGACGGCAAAGGTGTCCTTTTGAAAGATTATCTGCCTCGTGGCAACACAGTTAATGGACAGTACTGTGCAGATCTTCTCACCAAACTAAGAAAGGCTGTGACCAAGAAACGAGGGATAACGTGCACTCAAAATCTTCCTTTGCTTCAAGACAACGCGCCTTCTCACAAAGCACGGCTTGTGCAGCTAGCAGCCAACGATTTGAATATTGAAATTCTTCCACACCCACCATATTCTCCAGATTTGGCTCCATCAGACTTTTTTCTATTCCCAAATCTTAAAAAAACAGCTAAAAGAAAATCATTTTGACAGCGATGAAGAGGTTATACTGCTTGTATTTACATAGAGTGGTAGCATGTTCCCATAAAATGTTTCTTGTATTTTTAGCAGACCTGATCCCAAGTGGGCGGATCAGCAGTCTTTTCTTTTTCTTTTCCATTTCCATGGTTAAGCGTGTACAAGCCGAAGATACTGTATGACTATAAATTATAATACTGGACTTACCAAATCCAGGATACTATTTTTATCAGCCAACAGTGGCGTATACCGGGAAACATTATTATTATTTTCCCCAACACCTGACAGTTGTAATCCAAGTGGAGTACTAAAAAATACACTGTGCAGGACTGGCACTTTGACAAAGAGTCGGCCGATAGAAAATCCATCATCATCATTTGTAACATTTGTAACACCGGATTACTCCAGAACTCTAGAAGTGATCCCCTCTCTTAAATGGTAAACCACCAAGGACCCTCACATATTCAATATTTGTAGTAAACCCTATATCCAAATAGACGTTCCAGCCGAGCGGGAAACAAGACTGTTTTCTCCGCCCGCCCTCAACACTGCAAGATTTGTCGCAACGAAATTATTCAGTTGTAGTTCCTGTATCTAGAATCACATTCCCCTATGCACACATCGGAGGAACAGTGTTATTTTTTTTTACAACAGTGAAGACAACCCTTTATGATTTATATTATTTCCAGTATTCATCGCAGACCTTAACTTATTCGGTGTTCACCTCATTAGTTTTTTTTTTCTGGGGGGGGGGGGGGGGGGGGGGGGATGAACTGGGGCCAATTTGTGTTCTCGACAGCTGGTGGTGATACACTAATCAACAGTAAAATAGGGATTATGTTCATGGAATAAATGTACCAAGGTATACCATATACCCAAGGGAAGAAATACAAAAGTGGGCAAGAGTGTGAGAGGTGGCCACATGAATGAGAGAGCGTGTGTTGATTTTATTGTTGCTGGAAATTATCTATTAATCTTTGGTGGTTTGATTTGATTCTGTTTAATTTACTTGGTCTTTTATTGTACCCATTTTGTTATTTTGTAAACCTAGTCCTAACCTTCAACCTTTGGGTAAATATTTTCTTTGGGTTATTGTTCCTATCCGGTGAAGGCGCACCATTCTTCTTTACTTCTTCTATATGTAAATGCTTTTTTTCTTGATATCTTTGGGTAACTTGATGTTGTAAAGTAGTTTAGTGATTATAAACAAGAAAAACTTAACTTTGTGTGTTGGTGTCATATATGAAAAAGTGCAGCAAGTTTTTATTCACTCCCCTCCCCCCCACCCCCCCCCCCCCCCCCCACCCCCCCCCCCCCCACCCCCCCCCCCCCCCCAGTATATTTTTGCTATATGAACGCCGGTTTCACAAGTGCAATAAACACGTGAGCTGTTTGAGCAATTAGCACGCTGAAACAGACAGCAGAGCGGGGAGCATGGCGTAATTGATTCTTTGACCAGGGGAACACACGGGATGAGTCCAGGCGTTTAATAGTTTCTTTGAAGATTCAAGGGGGCGATCAGTCTGAGACGTATATTGGAGTGTTACATTTTCAGTGTAATTAAACTTACGAGTTTGAGACGCGGCAGAGGTGGTATTATTTCCTTTCATACAAAAATCGAACGGCAAATTGGCCGGGGTCTGGCAGGAGGTGTGACTTTTGCATTAAAGAGAGATAGATGGGAATCTATCAATATATACCATGTCTCTCCAATAGCCATTTATCAGTTGCTCAGATATCTATCCGAAACCACTAGCTCGAACATTCTAGTATTTCTCGTACAGAGTGAAAATTATTAGATTTTCGTGGAGTGTTTCATTTTTCTGATTGCGGTAATTTATATTTCTAGCCTTAAGTGATTTAGTGTGTTTAAAGTTTCATTATATTTCTGTGCTAATTAAATAACTTATAGCTAAATTTTCCAGCTGTAAAGTAAATTTAATTACTCGCTAATTTCACAGTAAGAGATGTTTTAAACTGACTAGTGCATACAATAAATAATTGTCTACTGACGGCATATATTATATACTGATATCCATTCTATGTATTTTATGAATGACTAGCGTTCATATCACGCGTTAAATAAACGACAGGTTAAGCTAGCCACGTGTGTTTTAAATCTAATTTATAACAGAGCGGTGAAGCGGTCCTATTTTAACACGTGTTAGATATGATATTGATAATTTGGTTACATGTTTATATATTCTTTTGTTTAATCTAGGCTGATCAAACCTGAGTACTAGTGGCTTTCTTATGGCAATATGAACTTACGATCACGATCACATGAACTTATAACATCATATAAGCATCCAGATATATTTAATGAGCTTCTTGCTGTGACCTGTGCGGTCCTTTTTCCTCATTTTCCATGAGAGAAACCAGAATAAAAACATTAATTATAATATTAACTGGACCAGAACTATTACCAGATTTATTTATGTCAATCTCATCAGCCAGATATGGTAAAATGTAATGTCAGCAACATTTGTGTAACTTAACCTAGTTTATCAGCCAATTGAAGCTAGACACATAGGAACTATCTATGTTTTATTCATCTGTCGTGAGAAATTCTAATCCACATATATAAATTATCAGGTAAATGTAAAGCCTAACAAATAACTTCAATAAAAGGAAAGAAGAATGGTAAAGAACAGTGCTGTCACAATGACTGTACTCGAAATCCCCCTTGTTTTCTAATTCGTCTGCAAATTATAACGTTTCTCGTTGATAGTAAAAGCCTTCTGCAGCATACACGCGTTTCCACAACACAATAAAACGTGTACTCCCTTTCTAAGAAAAACCTTGAGATACGCAAGCTGACCTATATTTAATATTCCATTCATGTCATTTTATACACTAAGTTACCATAAACGAAAGACAGATGGAATTAGGATAGAGAGAAGGGAGGGCTGAAAGCCGGAACGCATGCAACACTAAACACGCGTCTCGCTATACAATTACTACCATCACGCGTGTAAGGCCACATGCACTAACTTTTTTTTCAAATCGACAGTGATACAAAACACTACCCATACGAGAGTTATGTTTAAAAAACTTACAAAACGCTTATTAGGAAACATGACATTCTACTGTTTTATGTCTAAAATCCTGACATTAGTCTGACAGTACAGCAGGACAGGTGGCGGTTCTAAACATAAAAAATTAAAAAAACAACTACACGACTATCCTAGAAAATACATATTTTGAACGCAGCCACTTGGCCCCATTAAGTTTATATATTTGGGTTCCTTAGGACTTGCTGACCAAGAATATGTTAAACGTTACGCAAATAGTCTAGGAATTAACAAATTATAGCCAAAAGAAATAGTGAGGGTGTCAGACAACACCAAGATCAGAATCGCTCAGTGGCAGATTTTGACACCACCATTGTACGGGAAATAGGTCCCCATGTTAAATCCTATTTGATTGGAGCGCAATAAATGTAAGGCTAAACACGATTAGTCGGGCTACAAATACTATCTTTTGTTGTTAGGGGAGACTGAAGGAAGGGTACTTTTTTTTAAACACTTGTGTAAACATGGCTCGATTGGTTAGACCCGCCAATATAGTCAATTAGGAGCGTCAGGTCAGCACCACATTTTCAAATAAACTTTCTAAAGCAACAGTGCGTTGAGAATCAGCTTATATTTTTCTAAATAAAAGCCTGAGACAGTGGCAGGTCGGATTGTGTGCCTATTCATTGCCAGTCAACGTAATTCTGTATTATTTCCATGAATTGTGGTAAGCTTGAAATATTTGATATCTTTTTAATGAATATTGAATGTAAATTGATAATTTATGTCTGTATATGTGTGTGGTTCAGTAGCGAACATGAGGCAAAGCCTATATAGTGCTCCAACCTGACAGAAGGTGTCGGAGGAAAGTAAAACTACATGGAATTGCCAAACAGTACACTGACACCTATCTTATTGACTAGAAAGAACTTATGCTGGAATTGCAGAGGCGTAGTAACCATTAGGGAGGAGTATACTGGTGAAAATTGTTTCAGATGAAGATAGCAGTTGGCCTACCGCTCTGAACTCAGTGTTTGTTATGTGTTGTGTTGAGTCTGGAAATGGATTATAAATTAGTTATGAAATAGGAGGTACAACCTTCTTGTTTCAGGGACTGTGGTCCTAAAGTTATTGAGCAGCACCTGGTCTGAGCTTTGCTGAATCTGGAGGCTGACAGCATACTCCTGGGTCCAGATAGCGACTAGTGAGGTGTCTCCAGAACACAGGGGAGCAATCGAGCAGAGGAGTCTTTTCCTGCCACCATCACGAAAGTTAAGCCTCTGTGGCCAGTGGAGCTCAACATTATGTGTCCCCTCAAAAATTGACATTTTAGTAAAAAAAGAGGGACAATACCTTGTTTAAATTGACAGGAACTGTGAACCTTTCCCCGATACTATTTCCCAGATAAACAAACACTTGAAGTCATGATGACAAATAACAACATAGCTTGAAAAACAAAACCAGTATTACCTCATAGTACCACTACACAACTGACACACATAGGATAATATTATTAAAATATGTCACTACAAGGTTCATATTTATAAATTATGTATATATAAATTGTGATTACATTTGATTGTGATTCCTGGTTCACTTTGTAGTTGAATCAGGATATATAATAGTGAAAGTAATTAATACATATATATTTGAAAATTTACCAGTGACTCATTTAAGATAGTCTTATAGAGTGTTACATGTGTGTGAGTGTCACAGTGTTGTCAAGTGTGGTGGAATAAATTAAATTGTTTATCTGTCTGTTGTTGTTGTGACTTACACTGCATCATTTACATAACCCTAGACATTTAACGTAGTCATCACTATATTCCAGAATAATTCTGGCTGAGGTATAATGTGGTAGCAAGTAAGGTTATCTGTAAAACACTACACCTATTAGATACAGATACCTTCACAGCTGATCTCAGTCAGTACACTAAGTCCCCTATAAATATTTATATCATCCCATTTTACCACATATATTGGGGTCTCGCTCTCGGGATTTTGAATCTTTCCCTATTAAAAATATTGGGGGTAATTCACTTCAGGGAATAATAGAAATTAAAAAGGTATCCTTGGGTGAAAATAAATAACGTTGAGCTCTCAGTGCCTGTGGTGTCTTTGAATATGTAATATCAGATTGTATTGTTTAGTTAGACATTATATAAATTTACCTGTTAGAAAATGGCGGACCTGGCCAAATTTCGATCTGCTGCTGTACAGACTGCGAAAGAGTTAGGAATGGACGGGCAAATTATGATTGCTTATGTCACTGCTGAATGTGACAAATATATTGAACGGGAAGAAAGAAGATTAGAAAAAGAGGCCGAAAGAAAATTAGAGGCTGAGACTAAGAGGTTGCAGATTGAGGCTGAGGCTAAGAGGTTGCAGATAGAGGCTGAGGCTAAGAGGTTGCAGATTGAGGATGACAAAGAGGCTAAAGCATTGGAAGCCGAGGAAAGAAGACAGGCTGCAGAAAGGGAAGAGAAGAGATTAGCTGCAGAGAGGGAAGCAGAAAAGGAGGAGAAGAGATTACAAAGGGAGCACGAGTTACGACTAAGGGAGTTTGAGTTTCAAGGCCATGCTCCTGAAAATGGTGCCAGTCCCTTTGCCTCTGGTGCCACTGCTAGCCAGGGAGCCTCAACCTCAGCTATGAATTTTCATTTAGATCATTTTGTTGAGAAAGACGATGATATTGAGAGCTATCTAAATAGATATGAACTATTAGCTACCACATATGGGTTAGAGAGAGAAAGGTGGAGCTTAAAGTTATCTCAAGGGCTTCGTGGGGCAGCTTATGAAGTTTTTGCCAAAATGAGCAGAGGTGATCAGGAAATTTATGACATTCTAAAGCAGGCTCTTTTGTTAAGATATGAAAAGAACGCAGAATTTTATAGGAAAAAATTTAGGAATGCTAAACTACTATCAGGTGAAACCTATCACCAGTTCTCTGCACGGTTAGAGACATACTTGGAGAAATGGACTTCTCTGGGGAAAACCCAAGATCTTAAGGAAATGGTCCTTATAGAACAATTAAGAGAGTCCATGGCTCCAGACCTGAGAAAGTTTCTCATGGAACAAGGTGCAGAGAGGCTGGGTGAGTTGCTAAATGTTGCAGAAAGGTATCAAGCGGCTCAGGCAGAGGTATCAGGTAATAAAAAGAAACAGGTGGATAATTTTAGGGCACCACAGAACTTTAATAAATTTGATCCTAGAGATCAAAACAAAGGTAAGCACCAATTTGATAGGCCACGGTATGACAATAAAAATAAAACCCCACAATTCGATGAAAGGAAATATGATGAAAGAAAATCTTTCAACCAAGGGAAAAGGTGGTGTAAAAATTGTAAGATGAACAATCATGACACTGACCGTTGCAGAAGGAACCCTATAGTTATGGCCACCCTTCAGGTCAGGTCGACCTCAAGAAAGGAGGAGGATATTATGTTAGATACCACTCCAGAAGAGATGAGGAAGGCACAGGCTGGGGATAAGACCCTCAAGCCTTGTTTCAGGAAATTGTCAACTTGTCATACAACTCCAGGCAAGGGAGATTTTTACATGAAAAACAAGTTGATGTATAGGAAGACTGGAGCTAGATCCAAAGGTCAGGGACAGCTGGTACTTCCTAAAAGATATAGGGCAGAATTAATAAGGAGCCTACATGTGAAACCAGATGGGGACCATGAAAAAATAGGTACCATCATCCAAAAGGTGGCTCACAATTATTATTGGCCCAAGGCAAGGTGGGACATTGAGAATTTTGTAGAAAGGTGTAGCATAGCACATGAGGGAACACCCACAAGTGGGAACATTGATCAGGACCTGGACACGCCAAGGGGCAAAATTAGGCCTGATAATAAAAAGAAAAATAAATTTGATAAAGTGGACCAAATGGAATGGGAAGCCCCTTTTCACGGACAAGCTTCAATTAACTGTTTTACAATGGCCACTATGCGGAGAGTGCAAAAAGATGTCTTACCCCAGGATAAGCCGAAAATCCCTCAATCGGACTTAAACAAACTGGAGGAAGAGGATGTAGAGAGGAAATCTCTCATCAAGAATTTTAAGTGGGGAGAAAGCCCCAAGAGAAAAATTGGTAGCGGTCGTTTTGTGCATGATAATTCTGGGAAGAAAAATCATCACTATAGCGCTTCTAGTGGAAGAGACCATACCGGTGCATGGACAAATAGGTCCACACAATTAAAGGTCCATATGTAACGCTGTTAAGAACGTGGACTGATGAAAAGGCAGAGGAAAATATTACATCCTCATACCAATATGTGAATGAGCTGACCACTCGTTTAAAAAACTGGCTGGAAACTTGCCAATGAAAATTTGAAACAAGCCAGGAAGAAACATGCTGCCTATTATAACAGGAAAGCTAAAGACAGAGATTTGGCTGTGGGAGAGAAGGTACTGCTTCTTCTCCCCGGTAGTCAGAATAAGTTACAAATTGGATGGCAAGGTCCATATACAGTTCTAGAGAAGGTGTCTAGAACCAATTATAAGATAGATAAGAAGGGGAAAGAAAAAATCTATCATGTGAATCTCCTGAAGAAATATTTGGAAAGAGAACATCAGGAAGAGACACACTTGTTGACCTTGTCCATTGCCATGGAGATGAAAAAGGAACCACTTTCATCATTTGAATATCCATTACATCCCTGTGAGACAGCGGCACAGGTGAAAATCAGTACACATTTAACGAAAACTCAGAAAGAGAGAGTACAACAGGTTCTAGATACTCATACAGAGGTGTTAACAGACCGACCAGGGCATACAAACCTATTGGAATATGATATGAAGCTGATAGACCCCACACCTGTATGTATGAAACCCTATTCGATTCCTTTTGCTAAGGAGAAAGCTTTGAAGGAAGAGATAGACTATTTGTTGAAGGAAGGAATTATTTCACACAGTGAATCTTCGTATAGTTCCGGTGTTGTACTTTAAGGAAACCCTCTGGAGAACATAGACTCTGTATAGATTACAGGAGACTGAATGCTATTACAGAAGGACAGGTGGATCCATTGCCGGATACAAATCAGTTGTTTGCCAGGCTAAATAAAGCTAAATATTTCTCAAAAGTGGATCTGAGTAAAGGATACTATCAGATTCCAGTAAAGCCTGAGGTTAGACCATACCTAGCTTTTAGTACCTCAGAAGGACACTATGAGTTTAACAGATTGCCATTTGGATTGAAGAATGCGCCTAGTGTCTTCTCTAGAATGATGAGAAAATTATTGGACCCTCTGAATAATCCATGTATCACAAATTTCATGGATGATATCCTTATAGCAACAGAAACATTTGAGGAACACATTGACTCTCTGAACATGCTGTTTAATCGACTTAGGGAAGCGAATTTAACAGCCCGACCAACCAAATGTTGCGTTGGATGTAAAGAATTAGAATTCTTGGGACACACAGTTTATCAGGGAAACATGACCCCTGACCCAAAGAATTTAGAGAAACTAAAGAAAGCCCCGAGACCACAAACCAAGAAAGACGTGAGATCCTTTGTCTCATTATGTGGTTTCTACCAAAAGTATATCAAAAACTTTAATTCCATATGTGCACCGTTAACTGATTTGACACGTAAAGGACATCCAGATCGAATTACATGGACACCACAATGTGAAATGGCTTACCAGGAATTGAAGGAAAAGCTCACAAGTAAACCTATTTTGAAATTACCTGACTTAAGTCAAGAATTCATAGTAAGGACAGATGCCAGTAATATTGGGTTAGGTGCAACTCTGCTACAGAAATCAGATGCATTGGATGGGGAATTAAGCCCAGTGGCATATGCTAGCAGAAAGTTGAATAAAGCTGAAACCAATTACTCAACTAGCGAAAAAGAATGTCTTGCAGTAATATGGGCGATAAAGAAATTCAATATTTACCTGTATGGGAAGGCATTTAAGTTGCAAACGGATCACAAACCCTTGTCGTTTCTAGCGCAGGCTAGACATGAAAATTCTAGATTACTCCGTTGGTCATTACTGATGCAGCCATTTGAGTTTAGCATAGAGTATATAAGTGGAAAAACAAATCTGGGAGCGGACTTTTTAAGCCGCCATCCGTGTGATGAGAATCACCCTAAACTCCAGAAAAAATAATAAATTTCTCTATGTGTATATAGAATTATAGACTGACATATAACGTCTGTTTAAGTGGGGAGAATTTGTCGTGAGAAATTCTAATCCACATATATAAATTATCAGGTAAATGTAAAGCCTAACAAATAACTTCAATAAAAGGAAAGAAGAATGGTAAAGAACAGTGCTGTCACAATGACTGTACTCGAAATCCCCCTTGTTTTCTACTTCGTCTGCAAATTATAACGTTTCACGTTGATAGTAAAAGCCTTCTGCAGCATACACGCGTTTCCACAACACAATAAAACGTGTACTCCCTTTCTAAGAAAAACCTTGAGATACGCAAGCTGACCTATATTTAATATTCCATTCATGTCATTTTATACACTAAGTTACCATAAACGAAAGACAGATGGAATTAGGATAGAGAGAAGGGAGGGCTGAAAGCCGGAACGCATGCAACACTAAACACGCGTCTCGCTATACAATTACTACCATCACGCGTGTAAGGCCACATGCACTAACTTTTTTTTCAAATCGACAGTGATAAAAAACACTACCCATACGAGAGTTAGGTTTAAAAAACTTACAAAACGCTTATTAGGAAACATGACATTCTACTGTTTTATGTCTAAAATCCTGACATTAGTCTGACAGTACAGCAGGACAGGTGGCGGTTCTAAACATAAAAAAATAAAAAACAACTACACGACTATCCTAGAAAATACATATTTTGAACGCAGCCCCTTAGCCCCATTAAATTTATATATTTGGGTTCCTTAGGACTTGCTGACAAAGAATATGTTAAACGTTACGCAAATAGTCTAGGAATTAACAAATTATAGCCAAAAGAAATAGTGAGGGTGTCAGACAACACCAAAATCAGAATCGCTCAGTGGCAGATTTTGACACCACCATTGTACGGGAAATAGGTCCCCATGTTAAATCCTATTTGATTGGAGCGCAATAAATGTAAGGCTAAACACGATTAGTCGGGCTACAAATACTATCTTTTGTTGTTAGGGGAGACGGAAGGAAGGGTACTTTTTTTCAAACGCTTGTGTAAACATGGCTCGATTGGTTAGACCCGCCAATATAGTCAATTAGGAGCGTCAGGTCAGCACCACATTTTCAAATAAACTTTCTAAAGCAACAGTGCGTTGAGATTCAGCTTATATTTTTCTAAATAAAAGCCTGAGACAGTGGCAGGTCGGATTTTGTGCCTATTCATTGCCAGTCAACGTAATTCTGTATTATTTCCATGAATTGTGGTAAGCTTGAAATATTTGATATCTTTTTAATGAAAATTGAATGTAAATTGATAATTTATGTCTGTATATGTGTGTGTGGTTCAGTAGCGAACATGAGGCAAAGCCTATATAGTGCTCCAACCTGAACAGAAGGTGTCGGAGGAAAGTAAAACTACATGGAATTGCCAAACAGTACACTGACACCTATCTTATTGACTAGAAAGAACTTATGCTGGAATTGCAGAGGCGTAGTAACCATTAGGGAGGAGTATACTGGTGAAAATTGTTTCAGATGAAGATAGCAGTTGGCCTACCGCTCTGAACTCAGTGTTTGTTATGTGTTGTGTTGAGTCTGGAAATAGATTATAAATTAGTTATGAAATAGGAGGTACAACCTTCTTGTTTCAGGGACTGTGGTCCTAAAGTTATTGAGCAGCACCTGGTCTGAGCTTTGCTGAATCTGGAGGCTGACAGCATACTCCTGGGTCCAGATAGCGACTAGTGAGGTGTCTCCAGAACACAGGGGAGCAATCGAGCAGAGGAGTCTTTTCCTGCCACCATCACGAAAGTTAAGCCTCTGTGGCCAGTGGAGCTCAACATTATGTGTCCCCTCAAAAATTGACATTTTAGTAAAAAAAGAGGGACAATACCTTGTTTAAATTGACAGGAACTGTGGACTTTTTCCCCCATACTATTTCCCAGATAAACAAACACTTGAAGTCATGATGACAAATAACAACATAGCTTGAAAAACAAAACCAGTATTACCTCATAGTACTACTACACAACTGACACACATAGGATAATATTAATAAAATATGTCACTACAAGGTTCATATTTATAAATTATGTATATATAAATTGTGATTACAATTGATTGTGATTCCTGGTTCACTTTGTAGTTGAATCAGGATATATATATTAGTGAAAGTAATTAATACATATATATTTGAAAATTTACCAGTGACTCATTTAAGATAGTCTTATAGAGTGTTAAATGTGTGTGAGTGTCACAGTGTTGTCAAGTGTGGTGGAATAAATTAAATTGTTTATCTGTCTGTTGTTGTTGTGACTTACACTTCATCATTTACATAACCCTAGACATTTAACGTAGTCATCACTATATTCCAGAATAATTCTGACTGAGGTATAATGTGGTAGCAAGTAAGGTTATCTGTAAAACACTACACCTATTAGATACAGATACCTTCACAGCTGACCTCAGTCAGTACACTAAGTCCCCTATAAATATTTATATCATCCCACTTTACCACATATATTGGGGTCTCGCTCTCGGGATTTTGAATCTTTCCCTATTAAAAATATTGGGGGTAATTCACTTCAGGGAATAATAGAAATTAAAAAGGTATCCTTGGGTGAAAATAAATAACGTTGAGCTCTCAGTGCCTGTGGTGTCTTTGGATAAGTAATATCAGATTGTATTGTTTAGTTAGACATTATATAAATTTACCTGTTAGAAAATGGCGGACCTGGCCAAATTTCGATCTGCTGCTGTACAGACTGCGAAAGAGTTAGGAATGGACGGGCAAATTATGATTGCTTATGTCACTGCTGAATGTGACAAATATATTGAACGGGAAGAAAGAAGATTAGAAAAAGAGGCCGAAAGAAAATTAGAGGCTGAGACTAAGAGGCTGCAGATAGAGGCTGAGACTAAGAGGCTGCAGATTGAGGCTGAGGCTAAGAGGTTGCAGATTGAGGCTGAGGCTAAGAGGTTGCAGATTGAGGCTGAGGCTAAGAGGTTGCAGATTGAGGCTGACAAAGAGGCTAAAGCATAGGAGGCAGAAAGAGAAGAGAAGAAATTAGCTGCAGAAAGAGAAGAGAAGAAATTAGCTGCAGAAAGAGAGGAAAGAAGATTGACTGCAGAGAGGGAAGCAGAAAAGGAGGAGAAGAGATTACAAAGGGAACATGAGTTACGACTAAGGGAGTTTGAGTTTCAAGGCCATGCTCCTGAAAATGGTGCCAGTCCCTTTACCTCTGATGCCACTGCTAGCCAGGGAGCCTCAACCTCAGCTATGAATTTTCATTTAGATCATTTTGTTGAGAAAGACGATGATATTGAGAGCTATCTAAATAGATATGAACTATTAGCTACCACATATGGGTTAGAGAGAGAAAGGTGGAGCTTAAAGTTATCTCAAGGGCTTCGTGGGGCAGCTTATGAAGTTTTTGCCAAAATGAGCAGAGGTGATCAGGAAAATTATGACATGCTAAAGCAGGCTCTTTTGTTAAGATATGAAAAGAACGCAGAATTTTATAGGAAAAAATTTAGGAATGCTAAACTACTGTCAGGTGAAACCTATCACCAGTTCTCTGCACGGTTAGAGACATACTTGGAGAAATGGACTTCTCTGGGGAAAACCCAAGATCTTAAGGAAATGGTCCTTATAGAACAATTAAGAGAGTCCATGGCTCCAGACCTGAGAAAGTTTCTCATGGAACAAGGTGCAGAGAGGCTGGGTGAGTTGCTAAATGTTGCAGAAAGGTATCAAGCAGCTCAGGCAGAGGTATCAGGTAATAAAAAGAAACAGGTGGATAATTTTAGGGCACCACAGAACTTTAATAAATTTGATCCTAGAGATCAAAACAAAGGTAAGCACCATTTGATAGGCCACGGTATGACAATAAAAATAAAACCCCACAATTCGATGAAAGGAAATATGATGAAAGAAAATCTTTCAACCAAGGGAAAAGGTGGTGTAAAAATTGTAAGATGAACAATCATGACACTGACCGTTGCAGAAGGAACCCTATAGTTATGGCCACCCTTCAGGTCAGGTCGACCTCAAGAAAGGAGGAGGATATTATGTTAGATACCACTCCAGAAGAGATGAGGAAGGCACAGGCTGGGGATAAGACCCTCAAGCCTTGTTTCAGGAAATTGTCAACTTGTCATACAACTCCAGGCAAGGGAGATTTTTACATGAAAAACAAGTTGATGTATAGGAAGACTGGAGCTAGATCCAAAGGTCAGGGACAGCTGGTACTTCCTAAAAGATATAGGGCAGAATTAATAAGGAGCCTACATGTGAAACCAGATGGGGACCATGAAAAAATTGGTACCATCATCCAAAAGGTGGCTCACAATTATTATTGGCCCAAGGCAAGATGGGACATTGAGAATTTTGTAGAAAGGTGTAGCATAGCACATGAGGGAACACCCACAAGTGGGAACATTGATCAGGACCGGGACACGCCACGGGGCAAAATTAGGCCTGATAATAAAAAGAAAAATAAATTTGATAAAGTGGACCAAAGGGAATGGGAAGCCCCTTTTCACGGACAAGCTTCACTTAACTGTTTTACAATGGCCACTATGCGGCGAGTGCAAAAAGATGTCTTACCCCAGGATAGGCCGAAAATCCCTCAATCGGACTTATGTAAACTGGAGGAAGAGGATGTAGAGAGGAAATCTCTCATCCAGAATTTTAAGTGGGGAGAAAGCCCCAAGAGAAAAATTGGTAGCGGTCGTTTTGTGCATGATAATTCTAGGAAGAAAAATCATCACTATAGAGCTTCTAGTGGAAGAGACCATACCGGTGCATGGACAAATAGGTCCACACAATTAAAGGTCCATATGTAACGCTGTTAAGAACGTGGACTGATGAAAAGGCAGAGGAAAATATTACATCCTCATACCAATATGTGAATGAGCTGACCACTCGTTTAAAAACTGGCTGGAAACTTGCCAATGAAAATTTGAAACAAGCCAGGAAGAAACATGCTGCCTATTATAACAGGAAAGCTAAAGACAGAGATTTGGCTGTGGGAGAGAAGGTACTGCTTCTTCTCCCCGGTAGTCAGAATAAGTTACAAATTGGATGGCAAGGTCCATATACAGTTCTAGAGAAGGTGTCTAGAACCAATTATAAGATAGATAAGAAGGGGAAAGAAAAAAAAATCTATCATGTGAATCTCCTGAAGAAATATTTGGAAAGAGAAAATCAGGAAGAGACACACTTGTTGACCTTGTCCATTGCCATGGAGATGAAAAAGGAACCACTTTCATCATTTGAATATCCATTACACCCCTGTGAGACAGCGGCACAGGTGAAAATCAGTACACATTTAACGAAAACTCAGAAAGAGAGAGTGCAACAGGTTCTAGATACTCATACAGAGGTGTTAACAGACCGACCAGGGCATACAAACCTATTGGAATATGATATGAAGCTGATAGACCCCACACCTGTATGTATGAAACCCTATTCGATTCCTTTTGCTAAGGAGAAAGCTTTGAAGGAAGAGATAGACTATTTGTTGAAGGAAGGAATTATTTCACACAGTGAATCTTCGTATAGTTCCGGTGTTGTACTTTTAAGGAAACCCTCTGGAGAACATAGACTCTGTATAGATTACAGGAGACTGAATGCTATTACAGAAGGACAGGTGGATCCATTGCCGGATACAAATCAGTTGTTTGCCAGGCTAAATAAAGCTAAATATTTCTCAAAAGTGGATCTGAGTAAAGGATACTATCAGATTCCAGTAAAGCCTGAGGTTAGACCATACCTAGCTTTTAGTACCTCAGAAGGACACTATGAGTTTAATAGATTGCCATTTGGATTGAAGAATGCGCCTAGTGTCTTCTCTAGAATGATGAGAAAATTATTGGACCCTCTGAATAATCCATGTATCACAAATTTCATGGATGATATCCTTATAGCAACAGAAACATTTGAGGAACACATTGACTCTCTGAACATGCTGTTTAATCGACTTAGGGAAGCGAATTTAACAGCCCGACCAACCAAATGTTGCGTTGGATGTAAAAAAATTAGAATTCTTGGGACACACAGTTTATCAGGGAAACATGACCCCTGACCCAAAGAATTTAGAGAAACTAAAGAAAGCCCCGAGACCACAAACCAAGAAAGACGTGAGATCCTTTGTCTCATTATGTGGTTTCTACCAAAAGTATATCAAAAACTTTAATTCCATATGTGCACCGTTAACTGATTTGACACGTAAGGGACATCCAGATCGAATTACATGGACACCACAATGTGAAATGGCTTACCAGGAATTGAAGGAAAAGCTCACAAGTAAACCTATTTTGAAATTACCTGACTTAAGTCAAGAATTCATAGTAAGGACGGATGCCAGTAATATTGGGTTAGGTGCAACTCTGCTACAGAAATCAGATGCATTGGATGGGGAATTAAGCCCAGTGGCATATGCTAGCAGAAAGTTGAATAAAGCTGAAACCAATTACTCAACTAGCGAAAAAGAATGTCTTGCAGTAATATGGGCGATAAAGAAATTCAATATTTATCTGTATGGGAAGGCATTTAAGTTGCAAACGGATCACAAACCCTTGTCGTTTCTAGCGCAGGCTAGACATGAAAATTCTAGATTACTCCGTTGGTCATTACTGATGCAGCCATTTGAGTTTAGCATAGAGTATATAAGTGGAAAAACAAATCTGGGAGCGGATTTTTTAAGCCGCCATCCGTGTGATGAGAATCACCCTAAACTCCAGAAATAATAATAAATTTCTCTATGTGTATATAGAATTATAGACTGACATATAACGTCTGTTTTAAGTGGGGAGAATTTGTCGTGAGAAATTCTAATCCACATATATAAATTAAAAAAGTAAATGTAAAGCCTAACAAATAACTTCAATAAAAGGAAAGAAGAATGGTAAAGAACAGTGCTGTCACAATGACTGTACTCGAAATCCCCCTTGTTTTCTACTTCGTCTGCAAATTGTAACGTTTCACGTTGATAGTAAAAGCCTTCTGCAGCATACACGCGTTTCCACAACACAATAAAACGTGTACTCCCTTTCTAAGAAAAACCTTGAGATACGCAAGCTGACCTATATTTAATATTCCATTCATGTCATTTTATACACTAAGTTACCATAAACGAAAGACAGATGGAATTAGGATAGAGAGAAGGGAGGGCTGAAAGCCGGAACGCATGCAACACTAAACACGCGTCTCGCTATACAATTACTACCATCACGCGTGTAAGGCCACAAGCACTAGCTTTTTTCAAATCGACAGTGATAAAAAACACTACCCATACGAGAGTTAGGTTTTAAAAAACTTACAAAACGCTTATTACGAAACATGACATTCTACTGTTTTATGTCTAAAATCCTGACATTAGTCTGACAGTACAGCAGGACAGGTGGCGGTTCTAAACATAAAAAATAAAAAAACAACTACACGACTATCCTAGAAAATACATATTTTGAACGCAGCCACTTAGCTCCTTTAAATTTATATATTTGGGTTCCTTAGGACTTGCTGACAAAGAATATGTTAAACGTTACGCAAATAGTCTAGGAATTAACAAATTATAGCCAAAAGAAATAGTGAGGGTGTCAGACAACACCAAAATCAGAATCGCTCAGTGGCAGATTTTGACACCACCATTGTACGGGAAATAGGTCCCCATGTTAAATCCTATTTGATTGGAGCGCAATAAATGTAAGGCTAAACACGATTAGTCGGGCTACAAATACTATCTTTTGTTGTTAGGGGAGACGGAAGGAAGGGTACTTTTTTTTTCAAACGCTTGTGTAAACATGGCTCGATTGGTTAGACCCGCCAATATAGTCAATTAGGAGCGTCAGGTCAGCACCACATTTTCAAATAAACTTTCTAAAGCAACAGTGCGTTGAGAATCAGCTTATATTTTTCTAAATAAAAGCCTGAGACAGTGGCAGGTCGGATTTTGTGCCTATTCATTGCCAGTCAACGTAATTCTGTATTATTTCCATGAATTGTGGTAAGCTTGAAATATTTGATATCTTTTTAATGAAAATTGAATGTAAATTGATAATTTATGTCTGTATATGTGTGTGGTTCAGTAGCGAACATGAGGCAAAGCCTATATAGTGCTCCAACCTGAACAGAAGGTGTCGGAGGAAAGTAAAACTACATGGAATTGCCAAACAGTACACTGACACCTATCTTATTGACTAGAAAGAACTAATGCTGGAATTGCAGAGGCGTAGTAACCATTAGGGAGGAGTATACTGGTGAAAATTGTTTCAGATGAAGATAGCAGTTGGCCTACCGCTCTGAACTCAGTGTTTGTTATGTATTGTGTTCAGTCTGGAAATAGATTATAAATTAGTTATGAAATAGGAGGTACAACCTTCTTGTTTCAGGGACTGTGGTCCTAAAGTTATTGAGCAGCACCTGGTCTGAGCTTTGCTGAATCTGGAGGCTGACAGCATACTCCTGGGTCCAGATAGCGACTAGTGAGGTGTCTCCAGAACACAGGGGAGCAATCGAGCAGAGGAGTCTTTTCCTGCCACCATCACGAAAGTTAAGCCTCTGTGGCCAGTGGAGCTCAACATTATGTGTCCCCTCAAAAATTGACATTTTAGTAAAAAAGAGGGACAATACCTTGTTTAAATTGACAGGAACTGTGAACTTTTCCCCATACTATTTCCCAGATAAACAAACACTTGAAGTCATGATGACAAATAACAACATAGCTTGAAAAACAAAACCAGTATTACCTCATAGTACTACTACACAACTGACACACATAGGATAATATTAATAAAATATGTCACTACAAGGTTCATATTTATAAATTATGTATATATAAATTGTGATTACAATTGATTGTGATTCCTGGTTCACTTTGTAGTTGAATCAGGATATATAATAGTGAAAGTAATTAATACATATATATTTGAAAATTTACCAGTGACTCATTTAAGATAGTCTTATAGAATGTTAAATGTGTGTGAGTGTCACAGTGTTGTCAAGTGTGGTGGAATAAATTAAATTGTTTATCTGTCTGTTGTTGTTGTGACTTACACTGCATCATTTACATAACCCTAGACATTTAACGTAGTCATCACTATATTCCAGAATAATTCTGACTGAGGTATAATGTGGTAGCAAGTAAGGTTATCTGTAAAACACTACACCTATTAGATACAGATACCTTCACAGCTGATCTCAGTCAGTACACTAAGTCCCCTATAAATATTTATATCATCCCACTTTACCACATATATTGGGGTCTCGCTCTCGGGATTTTGAATCTTTCCCTATTAAAAATATTGGGGGTAATTCACTTCAGGGAATAATAGAAATTAAAAAGGTATCCTTGGGTGAAAATAAATAACGTTGAGCTCTCAGTGCCTGTGGTGTCTTTGAATAAGTAATATCAGATTGTATTGTTTAGTTAGACATTATATAAATTTACCTGTTAGAAAATGGCGGACCTGGCCAAATTTCGATCTGCTGCTGTACAGACTGCGAAAGAGTTAGGAATGGACGGGCAAATTATGATTGCTTATGTCACTGCTGAATGTGACAAATATATTGAACGGGAAGAAAGAAGATTAGAAAAAGAGGCCGAAAGAAAATTAGAGGCTGAGACTAAGAGGTTGCAGATTGAGGCTGAGGCTAAGAGGTTGCAGATTGAGGCTGACAAAGAGGCTAAAGCATTGGAAGCCGAGGAAAGAAGACAGGCTGCAGAAAGGGAAGAGAAGAGATTAGCTGCAGAGAGGGAAGCAGAAAAGGAGGAGAAGAGATTACAAAGGGAGCACGAGTTACGACTAAGGGAGTTTGAGTTTCAAGGCCATGCTCCTGAAAATGGTGCCAGTCCCTTTGCCTCTGGTGCCACTGCTAGCCAGGGAGCCTCAACCTCAGCTATGAATTTTCATTTAGATCATTTTGTTGAGAAAGACGATGATATTGAGAGCTATCTAAATAGATATGAACTATTAGCTACCACATATGGGTTAGAGAGAGAAAGGTGGAGCTTAAAGTTATCTCAAGGGCTTCGTGGGGCAGCTTATGAAGTTTTTGCCAAAATGAGCAGAGGTGATCAGGAAAATTATGACATGCTAAAGCAGGCTCTTTTGTTAAGATATGAAAAGAACGCAGAATTTTATAGGAAAAAATTTAGGAATGCTAAACTACTGTGAGGTGAAACCTATCACCAGTTCTCTGCACGGTTAGAGACATACTTGGAGAAATGGACTTCTCTGGGGAAAACCCAAGATCTTAAGGAAATGGTCCTTATAGAACAATTAAGAGAGTCCATGGCTCCAGACCTGAGAAAGTTTCTCATGGAACAAGGTGCAGAGAGGCTGGGTGAGTTGCTAACTGTTGCAGAAAGGTATCAAGCGGCTCAGGCAGAGGTATCAGGTAATAAAAAGAAACAGGTGGATAATTTTAGGGCACGACAGAACTTTAATAAATTTGATCCTAGAGATCAAAACAAAGGTAAGCACCAGTTTGATAGGCCACGGTATGACACTAAAAATAAAACCCCACAATTCGATGAAAGGAAATATGATGAAAGAAAATCTTTCAACCAAGGGAAAAGGTGGTGTAAAAATTGTAAGATGAACAATCATGACACTGACCGTTGCAGAAGGAACCCTATAGTTATGGCCACCCTTCAGGTCAGGTCGACCTCAAGAAAGGAGGATGATATTATGTTAGATACCACTCCAGAAGAGATGAGGAAGGCACAGGCTGGGGATAAGACCCTCAAGCCTTGTTTCAGGAAATTGTCAACTTGTCATACAACTCCAGGCAAGGGCGATTTTTACATGAAAAACAAGTTGATGTATAGGAAGACTGGAGCTAGATCCAAAGGTCAGGGACAGCTGGTACTTCCTAAAAGATATAGGGCAGAATTAATAAGGAGCCTACATGTGAAACCAGATGGGGACCATGAAAAAATAGGTACCATCATCCAAAAGGTGGCTCACAATTATTATTGGCCCAAGGCAAGGTGGGACATTGAGAATTTTGTAGAAAGGTGTAGCATAGCACATGAGGGAACACCCACAAGTGGGAACATTGATCAGGACCAGAACACGCCAAGGGGCAAAATTAGGCCTGATAATAAAAAGAAATATAAATTTGATAAAGTGGACCAAATGGAATGGGAAGCCTATTTTCACGGACAAGCTTCAATTAACTGTTTTACAATGGCCACTATGCGGAGAGTGCAAAAAGATGTCTTACCCCAGGATAAGCCGAAAATCCCTCAATCGGACTTAAACAAACTGGAGGAAGAGGATGTAGAGAGGAAATCTCTCATCAAGAATTTTAAGTGGGGAGACAGCCCCAAGAGGAAAATTGGTAGCGGTCGTTTTGTGCATGATAAATCTGGGAAGAAAAATCATCACTATAGCGCTTCTAGTGGAAGAGACCATACCGGTGCATGGACAAATAGGTCCACAAAATTAAAGGTCCACATGTAACGCTGTTAAGAACGTGGACTGATGAAAAGGCAACTAGAGGAAAACTTTACATGCTCATACCAATATGTGAATGAGCTGACCACTCGTTTAAAAACTGGCTGGAAACTTGCCATTGAAAATTTGAGACAAGCCAGGAAGAAACATGCTGCCTATTATAACAGGAAAGCTAAAGACAGAGATTTGGCTGTGGGAGAGAAGGTACTGCTTCTTCTCCCCGGTAGTCAGAATAAGTTACAAATTGGATGGCAAGGTCCATATACAGTTCTAGAGAAGGTGTCTAGAACCAATTATAAGATAGATAAGAAGGGGAAAGAAAAAATCTATCATGTGAATCTCCTGAAGAAATATTTGGAGAGAGAACATCAGGAAGAGACACACTTGTTGACCTTGTCCATTGCCATGGAGATGAAAAAGGAACCACTTTCATCATTTGAATATCCATTACACCCCTGTGAGACAGCGGCACAGGTGAAAATCAGTACACATTTAACGAAAACTCAGAAAGAGAGAGTGCAACAGGTTTTATATACTCATACAGAGGTGTTAACAGACCGACCAGGGCATACAAACCTATTGGAATATGATATGAAGCTGATAGACCCCACACCTGTATGTATGAAACCCTATTCGATTCCTTTTGCTAAGGAGAAAGCTTTGAAGGAAGAGATAGACTATTTGTTGAAGGAAGGAATTATTTCACACAGTGAATCTTCGTATAGTTCCAGTGTTGTACTTTTAAGGAAACCCTCTGGAGAACATAGACTATGTATAGATTACAGGAGACTGAATGCTATTACAGAAGGACAGGTGGATCCATTGCCGGACACAAATCAGTTGTTTGCCAGGCTAAATAAAGCTAAATATTTCTCAAAAGTGGATCTGAGTAAAGGATACTATCAGATTCCAGTAAAGCCTGAGGTTAGACCATACCTAGCTTTTAGTACCTCAGAAGGACACTATGAGTTTAACAGATTGCCATTTGGATTGAAGAATGCGCCTAGTGTCTTCTCTAGAATGATGAGAAAATTATTGGACCCTCCGAATAATCCATGTATCACAAATTTCATGGATGATATCCTTATAGCAACAGAAACATTTGAGGAACACATTGACTCTCTGAACATGCTGTTTAATCGACTTAGGGAAGCGAATTTAACAGCCCGACCAACCAAATGTTGCGTTGGATGTAAAGAATTAGAATTCTTGGGACACACAGTTTATCAGGGAAACATGACCCTGACCCAAAGAATTTAGAGAAACTAAAGAAAGCCCCTAGACCACAAACCAAGAAAGACGTGAGATCTTTTGTCTCATTATGTGGTTTCTACCAAAAGTATATCAAAAACTTTAATTCCATATGTGCACCGTTAACTGATTTGGCACGTAAAGGACATCCAGATCGAAATACATACTCACCACAATGTGAAATGGCTTACCAGGAATTGAAGGAAAAGCTCACAAGTAAACCTATTTTGAAATTACCTGACTTAAGTCAAGAATTCATAGTAAGGACAGATGCCAGTAATATTGGGTTAGGTGCAACTCTGCTACAGAAATCAGATGCATTGGATGGGGAATTAAGCCGAGTGGCATATGTTTCAGGGACTGTGGTCCTAAAGTTATTGAGCAGCACCTGGTCTGAGCTTTGCTGAATCTGGAGGCTGACAGCATACTCCTGGGTCCAGATAGCGACTAGTGAGGTGTCTCCAGAACACAGGGGAGCAATCGAGCAGAGGAGTCTTTTCCTGCCACCATCACGAAAGTTAAGCCTCTGTGGCCAGTGGAGCTCAACATTATGTGTCCCCTCAAAAATTGACATTTTAGTAAAAAAGAGGGACAATACCTTGTTTAAATTGACAGGAACTGTGAACCTTTCCCCCATACTATTTCCCAGATAAACAAACACTTGAAGTCATGATGACAAATAACAACATAGCTTGAAAAACAAAACCAGTATTACCTCATAGTACCACTACACAACTGACACACATAGGATAATATTATTAAAATATGTCACTACAAGGTTCATATTTATAAATTATGTATATATAAATTGTGATTACATTTGATTGTGATTCCTGGTTCACTTTGTAGTTGAATCAGGATATATAATAGTGAAAGTAATTAATACATATATATTTGAAAATTTACCAGTGACTCATTTAAGATAGTCTTATAGAGTGTTACATGTGTGTGAGTGTCACAGTGTTGTCAAGTGTGGTGGAATAAATTAAATTGTTTATCTGTCTGTTGTTGTTGTGACTTACACTGCATCATTTACATAACCCTAGACATTTAACGTAGTCATCACTATATTCCAGAATAATTCTGGCTGAGGTATAATGTGGTAGCAAGTAAGGTTATCTGTAAAACACTACACCTATTAGATACAGATACCTTCACAGCTGATCTCAGTCAGTACACTAAGTCCCCTATAAATATTTATATCATCCCACTTTACCACATCATCCTTCATCGGCGATCACCACGTATGAACCTTACTTCCACCAACTGAAGGCAGAGATAACGTATTGTATCCAGGACAAATTAAATCACCGACTCTAGCGATTCCCGTGAAATTTGCAGTCAGCAATTACGGCGAATCTGGGGCTTGATTCGGCACAACTCAATTTAAACAATACATAGTCTTATTACTTATTAGTGTATTTCCTTGGAATGCCTACAACAACTACTGGAGTAAGCATAAATCTGAAAGTGGTCACTGAATGAATGTGAACTGGATGAACGGAGAAAGAAACTTATGTCTTTGATTACCATCAGTATACTTATATGATTTCTTCTTTTTGTCTCACTAAGCTGAGTAGTCACGGGATAACATACATTTAGATCCTGTTCTTTTCCCGTACTGACTATCTCATAACTTGTTGTAACCTCTGTTGGGATCTTCTTTCTTTTCCTTTACCAGAGGGGAGAACCTATTTGATTAATTTTTATTTGTCTGTAAACCATGATCTATTTATGTATATGATTTATGTTGTTATTTTCTATTAATAATTTTTTTTTTTTTTTTTTTTTTTTTTTTTTTCGTACGCCCGCTAATACTCGAGGCGAAATCTCAGGTTATTATTTATGTCTAACCTGACATTGATTTTACGTGAGTATCCCTTTATTTCTTGTACAGAGACAAGTGTCCCTCGCCATTCAGGCAAATACTCTCCGATTTCGGAGGTACCCATTGCAGCTGGGTCGGCTCAGGAGCCGCCAGTCCCTGGTCGACGACACTCCTTCAAATGTCCTCGCCAGGTCTCGAGTTAATCCAGTCCAAATCCCGGTCGACGAAAAATCCTCAAATGCCGTCGCCCGGGTTTGATCCTGTATCACCCGGTCGCCAGAGCGGTGTTGTAACCACTACGCTAGCGCGGCTCCTATTGATAATAAACTTAATTAACCTTTAGTTACCGTGTCGGTCAACCCCTATTCATTATATGTTATTCATAGTTTGTTTTCACGTTCGTGCGTATTTGTCACAGAATTGTGCGCATGTGAGTGCAGTGTAACTTGTATTTCTTACAGGGAGAGAAAGTACGTCTGATTTAAAGTTAGTCGTCCAGATAGTCTGGATTAGATAAATTATTCTATCCAGAGTAGTCCTTTCTCTTACACGATCACCTAGTGATAAAACTATTTCTTACCCCTTACTTTCACATTGTCAACACTATCACCTCTGTTCAGACAGGGCTATAAACAGCTATTACCTATCTGATAATTCACGACAGTTGGTCAGACCTATACCCATTTATCCTTAGTTGTTTCATGTTTGTATGTCACTGTTGTCACATATTATTGTGTGTGTGTAGAGTAACATGTTCTTATTTTGAATAAAGGAAGCAAAGACTGTCTTATAACAAAGTACAGTTGTAAGGATATGCTGGATGAGAGAAACCTACTCACTCCAGAGACATATCTTTCCCTCAACCTACCACCTGTGAAATCTATTTTCTATACATATATTCTCGTGTATCAATCTCTTTACCTCCCGTACGACACTTTGGAAGTGGTATTACTAATGACTGCGTCTACTCTTTTGGCCATTTTTTGTGTACTCCATATCTTCTGGCAAATTGTTGTCATGGTTTTTGCTATACCTGGTCCTCCATATTTTAAGAGCTCTGTTGGGATATTATCCACACCCGGTGACTTCCCTCATTTCATCGAACATATAGCCTCTTCAACTTCTTCCCGTAATATTGCTGCATTACCGAGTTCCCTGTTTTCCCACTTAATGTTGTTTAATATGCTATAATCAGTGTCGAGTTTACAGTTATATAATTCTTTACAATATTCTGTCCTCCTTCTCATTAAAAAAGTTAGTTGCTTATCCTTTACAGGACGTGGCAATCAACCCCAGCTTTTATTGGCTGTTTGTGATTTTTCTAGGCAATTTTTTTCATTCAGTAGTTTGCCATTGCTTTCTGAACGGTACGGCGCTTATACCACTGTTAAAAATCCACACAAAGCGATCTGCTACCAAACCGCATGCAGCAGGTTTCGAACCTGGTATATCTGGATTATGAAACTGCGTTCATATCCATTAGGCCACAGACGCCGACATTTTCATTGAGCAGAGCCCCATTGCTATCTTCTATGACAGTTATCCTGGGCTGTTGGGGTTTTGATAGTCTTCTTAATGTGTCAAAAGCTGCCTTGCTGTTACCTTTTATTAGCCCCGTATTAATGGACTCACATTGATCAGCTACCCATTTTTCTTTGGCCCGTTTCATTTTCTTCTAATATTTTTATTCACCATAATGTATTGCCATGTTGCTTCAGGAACCTCTTTCTTAACCTTTTTCATTTCCCGCCGTGTATCACATAACTTTAGAATGTCAACTGTAACCTATGGTTTGGTTATTTTCTTTCTTTTACCAAGTATATACTACTCGTCAAAAGTCAAGGCCCACCCTATTATTTTCAATACACTTTTATATAAGCGCATAGAATGATTAAATGAAGGAAGGTTTTAGTAAAAATGGGTGCAATATCTTCATCTGACAGTCCTCTATGCACATTAAGCATAAAAACAACTCACCGACAACCATGGTGATCACGTGCTATTTGGTTTGCTGACCATAAATTCACATTTTTAATCTGTTTTTTCAAATTTCCGTACAACCAAACAGGTGAAGTAATCGTGCTGATTGACATTCCACGTGCAATGGCGACTTTTTGTGAACAGAGTTCACTCTTAATTTGTTTTACAATCAGCAGACTTAGGGTAGTTTCATCACTTGCAAAAACCATGCCACCGAGAAGAAGTCTTGACACCTTACAAAGAATGAGGACTATAGCGTGGGTTGAAAGTAGTTTATCTGTCCGTGAGGTTGCTAGACGGCTTGCAGTGTCACACTCTACTATCCAAAGAATTTTGGAGAGATTTCAGGCCACAGGAAGTGTGGAGGAACGCCACGGGCCAGGTCGCCCTAGATGCACCAATAGACATGATGACCGATACCTCTTGTTGTCAGCCCGGCGCCATCGAAAAGTGACTTGTTCCACTCTAAGATGTCAGCTGAGACAAACTGTAAACGTTAATGTCAGTCAAAGCACCATTCGCAGACGTTTACATGAATTTGGACTGGCTGCTCGACGTCCTGCAGTCAGAATATCTCTTACTCCTGCTCATCGCAGAGCCCGTGTTGCTTGGTGTCGCGAGCACGTCCGATGGACAAGGCAACAATGGAGTCACGTTCTCTTCACTGATGAATTTCGCTTCACTGTGTCATTCAATGATGGCAGGATTCGAGTTTGGAGACGACCAGGAGAGCGATTTACTGATGACACAATTCGAGAGGTGGATCGTTATGGTAGGGGTTCTGTCATTGTCTGGGGAGGCTTCTAAAGACACGGCAGGACCCCACTCTACATCATCCAAGGTAACTTGACCGGCCCAAGATACCAGAACGAAATCTTGAGACCAATTGTTCAGCCTGCTCTGGAGGCCATTAGTGGTAATGCCATCCTCCAAGATGATAACGCTCGAATTATCGAGCTCGTGTGGTGAATGAGTTTATTCAGCAACATGGGATCATCAGGATGGCGTGGCCAGCTCATTCACCTGACCTTTCTCCGATTGAGCACCTCTGGGATGTCCTTGGTCGAAGATTGTCAACAAATCACACCCTGCCAATGGATTTTGCACAGCTGACTGCATTTCTGCTTCAGGAATGGCAAGCAGTTCCTCAGGATACCCTTCGAACCCTTGTAGACTCGATGCGTCTACGCTGTCTTATAAGTTTATAAACTAATAAAACGGTATTGAATTAGTTTTACAAATAACAGTTCACATGAGACAACGGACGTTTCGGGTTTTACCCTTCGTCAGCCACAAACAAGTGACAAAGACAAAAATTACATATAGGTACTACAAAACTATACGACGATGAGAAATATACAACAAAAGGGTGATACAAGCAGATGGAAAAAGTAAACAACAACATTGATGAGAGAAAAAAAAGAACAATAACAATACAAGAAAACCGTAAAATCTAAAAGAAATACTGAAACAAGAAAGTAAATAATCAACGAAACGAAAAAAAAGAAGAATAAACAAAACTGTGGAACTAGTAAAATAAAGCTTAGCTCGATCCAATGAATCTGTGGAAGAAAGCGGTAGTCTGTTGTCACAGAAATCACAAGCAGTCAGTGGCCATCACGTCTAGTGGCGTCTTGTAGGGCAACAACAAATTGATTCCACTTTGCTCGGTCGGTGGCCATCCTTCGTACAGTGCCCCAACTCTCGTTCATTCTTTGCATCTCAGCCTCCACAGTCCTCCGCCAAGTTGTTTTTGGTCGGCCTCTCTTTTCGTTTTCCTTCATGGGTCCAAAGCATAGCTGTTCTTGTGATGGCATCGGGCTCTCTTCTGAGGACATGGCCAACCTAGCTCCAGCGTCTTCCAGCTATGATGGTGTGCATGTCCTCTTGCTTGCTCCGAGATCTTGGTTGGTGATGGTATTCGGCAAAAAGATTCGGTGAATTTTTCTTAGGCAAGTTGTGTGAAAAGAGGACAATTTCGACATTTCCTTCTCTGTAACTCTCCAGCATTCCGCACCATAGAGAAGCACAGAAAGCACACAGCTCTGATATAATCTTAATTTTATGTTTGTGCTGTATTGAGAGGACTTCCAGATGTTGTTTAGGCTAAAAAAGGTTGTTCTTGCCTTATTCATTCTGATGTTGATGTCTTTGCCTGCCCCGCCGTCTGGTGTTACAATGCATCCTAGGTATGTGAAGGTGTCTGTCTGTACCAGTTGCTGATTCCTTACTGATATGGGCTCAGGGTTGCTCACATTGAGCGTCATGACCTCTGACTTCTTTAAATTGATGTTCAAGCCCACCTGCTGGCTAAACTTATTAAGTCTATCCGTTTTTTCATGGATGTGTTGATGTGTATGTGCTAGTAGTGCAATGTCATCTGCATATTCCAGATCTTCCAATAAAGAAAATGTAATCCATCTTATTCCTCTTGGACTGCCCTCTGTTGTCTGACGCATCACCCAGGCTATGACTGCTAAAAATAGAGTGGTTGATAAGGGGCATCCCTGTCGTACTCCTGTCTTCACCTCAAAGGTTAGGTTGCTCTGCTCAACACTACACGTAAAGTTTGCATAGAGGCTTTTTATGATTGACACTATGCAGCTTGGAATTCCATAAGCCCTCAGTATTTTCCATAAACTGTCCCTATGTATGCTGTCAAAAGCCTTTTCAAAACCAACGAAATTGATGTACAGCAGTCTTTGCCATTCTGAGCACTGCTCTATAATGTTCCTGAGAGTGAATATATGATCTACGCATCTTCTGTTCTTTCTAAATCCTGCTTGTTCTTTCCTCAGTTTGTGGTCTACTGCTTTTGAAATTCTCTGTATAATTATCCTGCCTAGTATTTTACTGGGAACTGAGAGAAGAGTGATTCCTCTCCAATTATTGCAGTCTGCAAGATCTCTCTTCTTGGGCATTTTGACAATTATTCCTTTGTTCCACTCTGATGGTGTTGTCCCCGTTTTCCAGACTTGTGCAAATAGTGGTTCTAATAGTTCTGCTGCTAGCTCAGGGTCTATCCCAGGTTCGTTCAGTTCCTTCTTTGATGTTATTATAGTGACTTCTCATATAGTGGTAGTGTGGACAATAATGGTATCAGGTCAGCAACATGTAAGGACGAAATCAAATTCATGCTGATCCATTAAAACTTTTAATAACACAATGCTGTTAACAGGCATGACAAGGTAATTCAAACAATGGAGCTCGCATACAGTCAAAAATTGGATCCTTGGACATTACGAGTACTTCTTACGTGAGCTCTATATCTTGTAGATTTTAATATTCCTCTTTATAACATTATCTCCTTTAGACATTCTTATTCTTCTAAATCTGCCACTAAATACTTGTGGTGCTTATGCTCCTCAGCAGCATTCAGTTTCTTTTAAATATTTATATAATTTTCTTGCCGAACTGGTTAATAATGCCTCTATAAACGTTCCTAGAAACAAGAATCAGTCTTATGCATAATATATATTCACAGTCAGATACTTACGAGAGAGAGCATAATTGCGGTTCTCATATGGAAATAAACACTCACTGTTTCTTAGAAGTAATATCTATCTCTTGGTAGATCAACCTTTACTTAAAGTCGTAGTAGATCAACCTTTACTTAGAGTCTTGATAGATCAATCTTTACTTAGAGTCTTGATAGATCAACTTTTACTTAAAGTCTTGGTAGATCAACCTTTCCTTAAAGTCTTGATAGATCAACCTTTACTTAGAGTTGCTCCTCCATAACATTCAGTTTCCTTTAAATATTTATAGCCTTCCGTTTCCTTTTCAATATTCATAGAGTTCTCTTAGCGAACTGGCTAATCATGCCTCTACAAACGTTCCTAGAACACGAATCTGTCTAATGCATAATATGTACTTATAATCAGATACTTACAAGAGAGCATAATCGCTGATCTCCTATAGAAATAAACACTAACTGTACACCACAGAATCAATATCTATCTTTTGATAGATTAACAAGTGTCATAAAATTAACAGTGATACAACGTAAAAATATCTCCAAAGGATAAAATGTAGGGATAAAAAGAATGCTTAAGTTACTAGAAGGCATGATCGCCCACGCCGCGGGTCATCACCCGCCATGGAAATTAAATTGCTAGAACGTTTACCCGTGGAACGGAATGAGAACAAAGATCAAAAGGAAAAATCTGACTGAACATGTGGTTGAAACTAGCAAGGCTAAAAGGATGCAATTAGGGGGGGGGGGGGGGAGGTGGGGGGGGGGTGGGGCGAGAACAGAGGAAAAGTCACGTCCCCAAGTTGACACAAGGTAAATAAATCGACAAAAGGGACCATAGTTCTTATACGCAACAGTCATTTCTTGGACGCTTTTGCGATATTTTGTCCTTTATTTGAACGCAGCGGCAAACGCAGTACAGAAGATTCTAGAAAATATTTCGAAAAAAACCCAACTAACCTTGAAAAGTAACTTTTTCTTAATAATGATGTTAGGAATATAAAACCTAGCTGGCCGGATGGCCCATCTTGAGCAGTGAAATAATATGCTTTCATTTATACAGTCGGATAGATAATAAGAAAGATATTGACAAAAGACTGTGTTGTTCATATCAACGAACGACTGCATTGAAACAATAATGTCACTAATTTTCAAAAAAATTATGGCCTTGAAGACGCAAGTGCTAAAATCTAGTTAGAATGAAAGAGAGAGGGTGTTAAGGAGAATTGTGGCTAAAAATAACTTTACAGGCAAAATTGTGTAGGGGAGGGCAGAGTTGGTTCAAAAAACAAGTGTGTTTTTTGTGAGAACGCAAGTAGAGACGGACGGACCAACAGACAAATATGCATACTTGACTGAGGTATGACTGAATTGACTTTTGGTAGGATGTTTGAATTTGAAAAAAGAAAAGGCGGGGATTGGCCATAGATGAATATAATATCGGCGCTCAGACGCGCATTTTTGCCATTCGTCATAAGTTGTCCTAGTAGACACAGTAAAATATTAAGTGGTGATTTCCCAGAAGCAAATTGTAGTAGTTAGAGGGACGCCATCCTAAAGCCAGCAGCTCAGCTGAGTTTTGCTAGCATATACTGTGTTCTATGTTCATAATTCTGGTAAGACTGAAATTATTTCTTTGTACATTTTAATATTTGTTTAAGGTTTCGAGTGATTTGATACTGCCATATCAAAATCTATCCCTTACAACAAGTAAGGATTCGCTCTAGACCCCCCGCCCTAGTTCAGGGTCTAGAGACAAATAAAATACGTAAACTCCAGCAAGGATTAGGAAGGACAGATCAGGTGTTGAGATCAGTGGAACATATCACCTATCCTATTCTATGGCAGGAAGCTAATAAACATATTTCGGAATATGTAGTCTGGGAGAACTTATCCTATGTGAAACCAACTTGGTAAGATGTGCTGTATGGTCAGAGAGATCTGACCCGTCTCTATGGTGTTGTTGTTGTGTAGTGTTGTGTCCAGAAATGGTTTAGAGGATGGAATTCTGACACATGACTAATACTTTGATTGCAGAACTGTGAGTTTTTTATTTGGCACCAATGTGGTGTCAAATGAAGTGTTGAATATTACCAGAGGGACCCGTGCAGTAACATTTTGTCAGAGCAGCCTGTTATAGCCCCCAAGCACGGAGAGGTGGGGCCACCAGACTTCTGTTAAAGCCCCAAGCACGGAGAGGTGAGGCCACCAGCCTTCTAATATTGCCCCCAAGCACGGAGAGGTGGGGCCACCTGATTCCAGCACCAGACTTACTCCTTCAAGTTACGTGAGAGTTTGGCCTGCTGAAAACTCACCAACTTGATTTCTAACACACCAATTATAATACCCTCAATATATGGGCAATGTGTAGTCGCTATAGATCGGGAGTGATGAGGCCACCCCAACAGCACATCCATAAATAGTTCTTCCCATAAAGTACAACTATAAACATTAGTAATATTAACTAGTCTTGTAACATACCTATGTACACGCTTTTCATTTATTATGCCATATATTCATGCATATCATTCTTCTTCTTCTTCGATCCTTAACCACCGACCGTCAAAGCAGTCAGTGGCCATCACGCCTAGTGGTGTCTTGTAGGGCAACAACAAATTGATTCCACTTTGCACGGTCGGTGGCCATCCTTCGTACAGTGCCCCAACTCTGGTTCATTCTTTGCATCTCAGCCTCCACTGTCCTCCGCCAAGTTGTTTTCGGTCGGCCTCTCTTTCGCTTTCCTTCAGGGGTCCAAAGCATAGCTGTTCTTGTGATGGCATCGGGGTCTCTTCTGAGGACATGACCAACCCAGCTCCAGCGTCTGCCAGCTATGATGGTGTGCATGTCCTCTTGCTTGCTACGAGTAAGCAGATCCCGGCCGGCGATGGCATTCGGCCAAAAGATTCGGTGAATTTTTCCCAGGCATGTTGTGTGAAAAGAGGACAATTTTGACATTTCCTTCTCTGTGACTCTCCAGCATTCCGCACCATAGAGAAGCACAGAAAGCACGCAACTCTGGTATAATCTTAATTTTGTGCTTGTGCTGTACCGGGAGGACCTCCAGATGTTATCTAGGCCAAAGAAGGCTGCCCTTGCCCTATTCATTCCGACGCCGATGTCCCCGCCTGCTTCACCGTCTGGTGTTACTATGCTTCCTAGGTATGTGAAGGTATCTGTCTGTACCAGTTGCTGATTCCTTACTGATATGGGCTCAGGGTTGCTCACATTGAGCGTCATGACCTCAGACTTCTTTAAATTGATGTTCAAGCCCACCTGCTGGCTAAATTTATTAAGTCCATCCATTTTCTCCTGGATGTGTTGATGTGAATGTGCCAGCAGTGCAATGTCATCTGCATATTCCAGATCTTCCAATGTAGAAAATGTAGTCCATCCCATTCCTCCCGGACCGCCCTCCGCCGCCCGGCGCACCACCCAGACCACGACTGTTAAAAATAGAGTGGTTGACAAGGGGCATCCCCGCCGCACCCCCGTCCCCACCCCGAAGGCCAGGCCGCTCCGCCCAACACTACACGCAAAGCCGGCACAGAGGCCTTCCATGACTGACACCACGCAGCCCGGAATTCCACAAGCCCTCAGTACCCTCCATAAACTGTCCCCATGTATGCTGTCAAAAGCCTTTTCAAAATCAACAAAATTTATGTAAAGCTGTCCCTGCTACCCCGAGCACCGCTCTATAATGCCCCCGAGAGTGAACACATGGTCTACACATCTTCTGCTCCCTCCAAATCCCGCCTGTTCTCTCCTCAGTTTGGGCCCCAACAGCACATCCATAAATCGTTCTCCCATATAAACTACAACTATAAACAGTAGTAACATTAACTAGTCGTGTAAAATACATATGTACACACCTTTCATTTTTTATGCCATATATTCATGCATTTCTTTAATAATTGCAAAACCTTTCATATGTTCTGACCAAAATAAAACCTTGGTTCAGAACAAATAAATTTAAAGAACATTTTCTATCAAAATTTTACACAGCTTGAGTTAGTTCAGTGTGTTTTAAATTTTATTAATATTATTAGACTTATTAAATATCTGTGTGTGTGTGTTTGTATATATTAATACAACACCTTACATTCAGTACCCTAGATTTTTAACGTAGCCACATTCATTAATAAAAAAAGATAGGTGTGAGGTCGTAGTGGTAGCAAGAAGGGCCTTCTGAAAATTCACAGCTATTTTATATCAGGAGCCTTCACAGCTGACCTCATGCATCACACTAAGTAATATCACCATCATACATACCATCAAATCCACTACAACAAGTAAAGACCAAACCAGAAATTGAAATTGATAACGAAGAACTGGAAAGTGTTAATGAATTCGAATACTTAGGATCAATCATCAACAGCTCTGGCGACTGTGCAGTAGAAATTAAAAGAAGACTTGCAATTGCTTCACATAAACTAATACAGATGAAAAACCTATGGCAAGGCACAAGCAAAGAAACAAAGTTACAACTGATCAGAGCATGTATATTCCCAGTGGCAACATACGGCTGCGAGACTTGGACACTCAATAAAACAGTTGCAAAAAAGATTACATCATTCTAAATGAAATGCTACAGAAGGATGTTGAGAATACCCTGGACAGAAAAAAAGACCAACAGAGAAGTACTGCACTCACTAAACGTACAGGAACATTGGCTCCTAAATACCATCGCAATAAGGAAGCTGAAATTTTTCGGTCATATAAAAAGACATAATAGTCTGGAAAAAACAGTGATGGAAGGCATGGTCCCCGGAAAAAGGGGAAGGGGTCGACCTAGACGACGGTGGACCCAGGACATCACAGAGAGTCTGAACTTGTCTTTGGCTGATGCAGGTCGACTTGCCCAGAATCGTGATGCGTTCAGAGCAGCTGTAATGGAGACAACGTTCTGGAAAGAATACGTCACATGATGATGATAGATTAACACTTGCTTGAAGTAGCTGGACATATGTATATACTCGTGAGAGCCAGTCTGTACAACCACAGACATACTACCTGTCCGCACAGCTGCTTGAATCTTCTCAGCACTAATGACCTCTGGTCATCTCAGCGTGGTGTGTTCCCTTTCCACTCTCTGATTCGTTAACCCAATACTTTTGGATTATATTCATTGGTCAAGCTTCGCTGTTCTCGAACACTCTATTTACGTCTCTAGATGATCACCCCCTTTTAGTAAACATGAGCTGTTATCTTGAACTGTTGTCAGTAGCAATTATTATTATTTTAATTAATTATGTTTTTCTTTGTGAGCTGTCCTAACTGTTTATCTCATTCTAACAATAGCACGGATAATGCTGCGTAGGTTTCTCAGCGACAATATTTTATACAAACAAGACCGGATATCAAGAATATTTTGAGCAAACAAGACCGGATATCAAGAATGTTTTAAACAAACAAGATTGGATATCAAGTAGATTTTATACCAACAAGACCGGATATCAAGAATAGTTTAAACAAAAAAGATCGGATATCAAGAAGATTTTATGCAAACAAGACCGGATATCAAGAATAGTTTAAGCAAACAAGACCGGATATCAAGAAGATTTTATACAAACAAGGCCGGATGACAAGAATACTTTAACAGCACAGCAACTTAATTCAGCAGAAAAACTATCCATCCTAATAAAAATTGAACACCAAAACCAAACACATCACTCCATGAAAGATTACTATAGTAGAGAAGAAAGCGGGAACAAATCTACATGCATGATCATACAAATGGAGAAGAATAGACAAAGTATGAACCCTACTACTTAGTCGTTCCCCTTCTACCGTGAGGTGTAGAGGTTTGGAAGAGAGAGCGCCAGACTATCCTATCGGCTGTCTTCCTCCTGGCCTGGTTCCATTCTAGTCCTCGGTCCTTCAAAGATTGTCTAATGTTGTCCTCCCAACGATCTCTGGGTCGTCCTGGGGGTCTGGATCCCCGGCTCTTTGTTTCCCATGCTTGTCGTGGTAGCCGATCTTCTCCCATTCTGCAGACATGGCCAAACCATCTTAGTTGGGACTGTTCTACTTGGTTCTACAGGGAGTGGGAATTTTAGGCCTTGAATGGTCTGGTTGCGGACCATGTCTCTTCTTGTTACTTCAACCACCTTCCTCAGATACCTCATTTTTGAGGTTTGGATCTGGCTTTTGTGGGTTGTAGTCATTGCCCATGACTTGCATCCATATGTCAAAACTGGGATATAGGTGAAGCGGTATACAGCCATCTTAGTTTTCTTACCAACCTCTCTCTTGCTGATTAATCCTCGATTTATAGCCTGAAAAAGTCTCCCAGCTGCTGCTTTTCGAGACGCCAATTCTTCTATGATGCCTCCCATTCGGTCTATAATAGCTCCGAGGTATTTAAAGTGGTCGACCTGCTCTACGACCTGTTCTCCCAGCTTAATCTGATGTCTTCTTTCTTCTCGTGATATCACCATGGATTTTGTTTTAGAACTGCTTATGACCATCCCTCTCTTCTCCAGCTCTTCCTTCCAGACTTGCAGGTTGGATTGGAGATGTGCCTCTGATCTAGCAATCAGAGCAACATCATCAGCAAATGCCAGCTCTGAAATACAGACTTGTCTTATCTTCCAGTACCCCACTGAATACTTTCTTGTTCTCTCCTTACATGCCTTGATGACATCATCCATGAGGAGTATGAAAAGATAAGGTGACAGGATATCACCTTGTCTTACACCAGTGGTTGTTCTGAACTCTTCTGACTTATCGTTTGCTGTCCTCACATTATTTCTACAAAACTTGTAGAAGCTCTGTATAGCATGAATCAGAGGTGCTGGAATGTTCTTCCTTGCCAAACAGTCCCAAAGTTTGATCCAGGGGACCCTGTCAAATGCCCCTTCCAGATCTATGAAACAAAGATGGATCCACTCTTATACTCAAGAGCCTTTTCACTCAGCTGTCTGAGTATGAAGATTAGGTCTTGAGAACTTCGTTTTCTCGGAATCCACACTGGACCTCATCAAATTGTGGCTCAGCTAGGCGTCTGAGTCTGTGCTCTAGGATTCTAGAGTAGATTGTACCAGGGACACTGAGAAGGAATATGCCTCTATGGTTTCCACATTGTCGATTGTCACCCTTTTTGAAAATTGGTGTTATGATGGCAATCTCCCAATCCTTTGGTATGGTCTTGTTGCAACACGCTGCTTGTAGGACCTTTAAGAGTAATAGGTTACCTGCTGTTCTATGTACTTAACCATTTCTGGTGTTATGCCATCATGCCCTGCTGCTTTGCCCATCTTGATTTTTTCCAGTGCTGCCTTCAGTTCTTCCATCTTTATGTCATCTTCATCACCATTGGTTTTCTCTTCAGTGTTAGTGGTTATCATTTCTGATGCTTGACCTTGCTCACCATCAAGGAGTTCTGAGAAATATTCTTTCCATCTTTCCATTATTTCCTTCGGGGCAGTAAGCAAATTGCCTTGCTTGTCCTTTATAAATTTAAGAGGGCATTGTTTTTCCTTCCTCGTGTTCTTTGCGGTTTTATAGAACAATTTATGGTTTTCTTGTGCATCTTTTTTTTCTAGCTTTTCTCCAAATTCTTCCCAGGACTTCTGTTTGGCTGCTAGCACTTTGTTCTTTGCTTCTGTTCTGAGTGTCACATATTCTCTATATTTCTCCATTTGTCCTGTTGTGTTTTTAGCCATTAAGTTTTGTTTCCATGCCATTTTCTTCTCTCTTATTTTCTCTTTGACTTCCTCTGTCCACCAAGGTGTCCTCTTTCTCTTGTTCTCCAAAATATGAACACCTGGAGACAATCGTTCAAGGCGCTTTCTTGTGGGTGTCTGACATAATCTCATCCACCAGAAAAAGGAAGTAGTAGACGTACTAGTATCATCAGTAGTTGTGATAGGAACAGCAGCATAAGTACTTTAACTACTGCCATGACTAGTAGCTTTGTAATAGTACTAGCAGTAGTAGTAACTGCATCATCAGTAGTAGTTGTTGTAGTAGTATTAGTAGTAGTATCAGTTGTAGCAGCAGATGTAGCTTTGTTTCCAGGTGATAACCGTAAACTTGTACATTTGTTGATCGTGTTACTGCCATGATTGATATTTGATTTATATCTACCACTATCCCTCGTTATATTTTCAGAATTTCATTTTCAAACAGCGCAGCTAGCACTGGCTAGAGTGCACCGTGTAGCAACAGGGAAGGAGAAACTGCAAAGAAATCCGCAGTTTTAATGGCTGCTTCAGGTTCTGCTTCAGAAACAGGAAGGAACCTGATTGTGGAGGAAAAAGTTTTCGAAGAGCAGTTCCTTCGGTGCCAGGTTTGTCATGAGAAGTTTGACCAGGCAGATCGGTCGCCCAAAGTTTTACCATGTAACCACACATTTTGCTTGCTATGCTTGACCCAGATTTTAGACCACACTCAGCGTCCTGTTGGACAAACGATTCTACGGTCACTCGAGAGATTAAATGGTATCTTGAAATGTCCTACATGTCGAGCAGAAACTTCCTTGCGAAGAAATCAAATCAAGCAATTACGAAATGATTATCGTGTTGTCCAAATGATGGACTTTTTCTCCCAAGCAAAGACTAAGTCTCAAAACGTATGTTTGAAACACAGTTGGCAGCCTTTGAACTTCTTCTGCAAGAAATGTTTAACTCCCGTTTGCAGAGACTGCGCCGTTCTTGATCACAATAAATCAGACGGCCATAAGATCGTTGACGTGTCAGAAGCTTTAAATGACATCTCAGCTCAGTTTAATGACATCGAAACTAAAAGTAATCAAACATTGGAAAGAATGAAAACCAGATTAGACTGCCTAGCTAACGCATCAAAAAGACTGTTTATTCATAAACGCATTTTGAAGAACGTTATCCAAGAAACATTTACTGAGTATCACCTACATCTTGAAAATCGACAACAAGCTCTTACCTCTATGGTGGAAGAAATAGTAAAAGAGCAAAAAGCCAAGATTGAAACCAAATCAGTCTATGTTCGTGAGCACAGTGCACTACTTCAGAAGCTGCGTGACGAGTTCATGGCGTCCAGAAAAAACAACGACATCCGTAAACGCTTCGCCATGAATCAACAAATGAAAGAGCATGAGAATCAGTTCACCCAGATTGCAGCTCAAGATGACAATGACCTGTTTCAATCTTGCAAGTTTGAGGCTCATAACGAAGGCTCATTCCTTTCAGACATGAGTAGTCTTGGAGAAATAAGAATTCTGCCGGACTCAAACCTAAGGAAGTCTATCAGTCTCATCCAGCTGATGCCGAAGTCAACAATCACAAACAGCTTCCATGTTCATCCTTTGCAAGACAAACTTAATCATGAAAATGTCCATTATTTAAGCTAATAGAACTTGTCTTTCGATGTATGACGTCATAAATGTGAATATATAATATGTTACACTTGTTAATACCGTTACCCACACATGCTCATATTTTAGGTTATATCAGCGACAAAATTGATAAAGTAACAAACTTCGTATGTTACGGAGCTGCAACCATCTTTTCCCGCCTAACAACGAGTGATTGGGGAAACACCAAACTCACAGTGAAGACCAAAGCTGTGGAACATAATGCCTGCGTCGCCAGCACGTGGTTACATGGCAGCGAGACATGGACAACCTATGCTAAGAAAAAAGGTTCAATACTTTCTATCTACGGTGTCTACGCCCCATCCTTAGTACTGCTTGGAAGGACAAAGTGATAAATGTCGGGGTGCTGAAACGTGCTGGCCTTCAAAGCATGTATGCGCTGCCATGTCAACAGCATGGAAGATGGTCGCATCTCCAAAGAATTGTTCTAAGAAAATTGCCAGATGGCTAAAGAACAGCCTAGCAATTGCAGCTGAGGTTCAAAGATGTGTGCAAGAGAGACGTAAAGGCACTGGACCTAAATCCAGCAACTTGGGTGTAGGAAGCTGCCCACCGCACTAAGTAGCGATGCTACCTAAGGCACTACATCAGATAAGGAGAAATTCAACTCTTACAAGAAGAAGAAAAGAAAAAAACACGCCGAAGGGAACACGAGACAAAAAACAAAAAAACCAACAGAGGGCTTTCGCCTTAATGGCTCATCATTCCCAATGGTCAGGTATGACTGAAGGAGGCTCTTGACTGACTGATATTACGAAGTCAGAAATGCCATCAAGTATTATGTTCCTTTATCATTATATAACATCATTATATGGAGTTGGAAAACTCACCTCTGGCCAACTTACAAGTACGATATACTACATTAATCACTGTTATTGCACAAATCGTGAATCACGTCCCCCGTATAACTGAAGCAGTGAGGTTGAAAGTACGATGACAAGTAGAACTAGTCAGTTACTTTAAAACATAAGAAACTCGGACCAAATTTGAAGTTCCGATTACAGCCCTATCTGTATGTAACTTCATAATTTGTACCTCTATTCTCCACCTAATTGCTGTTTTTAGTTTTCACCTTCTTTCGGTGCGCCAATTGAATCCATAATGTACTCCAAAGATTATCTACAGCTATTCAAAACCTTCTTTTTTAAATGTATATAGATCAATTTGAACTTTCTTTTCTGAACTGTTTTAGTACGTTTTGTCCCTATCAAGTACTTCTTGGTCGTAACGTGATCCGTTTTTGTCCGTTATGTAAGTGAGACCCCACCTTCAACTTATTTTTATTCACCTTATAATTTGTTTGCCTAAATTACAACATAACATATTCGTTCCTCCGTTCTTTTCTTTGCTCCTTTCAGAGCATGGAACTATCGCTGTAACTGATTCCTGATCCAGACATAGTATCGTATATTACTTAAGAACGGCATTGCTTGACACCCATAAATATAACCTGGAGAACACGGGGATCCTTTGAACCATCGTTTGAAAAATTCAGTTTTGAATTATTGCCGCTTTATTTAGGTGAACAAAGTTTACTATTGGTATAGAGCACAGAACTGGACTGACTTTACAGTTAGAAAGAGAATCGTCATCATCTACATCATCTTTTGGCTTCACCGTGTAAATATCCTAAGGAATGTAATGGAATCAAAACGAAGAATTTGGCGCATATGAAATATAAATCACGAAGAGAATAAAAATGGTCAAAACTACATTGAAAAGCATGCGACAAATACAGACATCTAAATATTTAACTCACAAATTGAAACTGAGAATCATCAAATGTCAAATATATATTCTTCATTACTGTACAGTGTAGAAATATGTACATTGAGCAAGCAATTGGAACAATAAATTAAGTGCTTTGAGACGTATAAAAGAATGAGGCGTATCTGAAGAATAGAGAAGAAAACCAATTACGAGGTCCTAGAAAACATAGGGACAATAAAAGAATAGTTGAAGGAGATTAAAATTAGACAGCTAAAATAATTTGGCCATATAAAAAGTCATTTCACCTCGCTGAAAACCATAAATGAAGGAAGAATTAGAGGCAAACGTGCAAGATGAAGACAGCGCTGTAAGTGGAAAGATAACATCAACACATGGACAGGAAAGAGTCTATCAGAGTGCTCCATCAAGACAAGAGACAGAAGACGTTGGAGGTCCATTGCAGCAGGTCTTCGGTGTGTAGATTGCAGCTGATGATGATGGCATCATCAATGCAGTCCCAGAACATGACGTATGTAATAACTGTAACAGATTATTGAATCATCGTAAGCCCCTAAGGTTTATCAACACTATCAATGCCACTGGATATATATATATTAATATATGTAATTTTTTTAATGTACTGTATGCTATTTTTTGTTCACTTCTTAGTAGTTTTTTCCTTACTTCTTAACCTTTTTTTCACGACCTAAACGATTTGTTTTCTTCAAAGGACTTGTTGCGTCCGATTTCGTCGGATTTTAGGTTAACAAATCCTATTCTGATAGATCGTGTTTGTTTGTTTGCTTAGTGCCATCCTTAATTTTAATTTTGTCAGCTGGTACAAAGCTTCTGAGACTTCTGAGTACCTGGACTTCTTGCGGCTACCCCAGTCTGCTGCGATCAGTGTAACGGCAGCGTAACGTCAATCAGAGGTCTATCTACAACGGGAAGAGAACATCTGGTCGGTTGCGAAAGTTTTAATTGTAAAAAAAAAAGTTTTGTTTTTTTTCAAAAATATCGTAAATGCACGTGTCAAACTCTAACCCCTCCCCCCCCCCCCTTAAATTCAAGTGACTAAAGAGAAAAATAATATGTTAAATAATGTATAAGGGAATATAAACAATTCACTACAGACACTAGGAAACAAACGCAAATAATTTCAAAGAACTCGAAGCCTGGAAAAACCAACACAAGAAAAAAATATATCCTGTATAGAGTTAAAAAAAACACTATATGCACAAATTATACCCACATGGGGTTGAACAGGCCTTTCTCAATGCACATGAAAAACATGGTTTTATGTGCATCGGCCAAAAGTTTTAAAAAAAAAGTTCACACAACTGCTTTATTCATAAAAGATCAGGTCTCCTCTGGGTATGAGAATACCACTTAGACATGCCTCTTTGTTCCTATCAAACACAGAACATAAATTACCTACTGACAAGGTGTACTCCAGGTGACCGTTAAGGGAGGCCTGTTTGTTTACCATATAAAATTACAAATGAGGGGAATTTCTCATGATTTGTTTATACCTTTCTTGTTATTGTCTTTCCTTCCTGTATTGAGTTTCACGTCTACAATATGTTCGTGTATTTCTACTTCTACTTTGTTTTCCTTTGTTATTCCACAATATCGCCCTCTTATGTAGCTTCTTTCTCTTATTATTCTCTTCCTTATGTTCATCTTCGTCTTCTTCCTGTTTTGTCTCTATATTCAGCATCTTAAATGTATAGTCTTTCTTCGTCTTCTTCATTTTCTTCTTCACCTTCTTCTAAATATTGGCCTTCTTCGTCGTCTTCTTCGTTGTCTTCATCATCTTTGATGTTCTTAGTATTTTCCCGCATCGTCTTCTACTTCACGTTATTATTATTATTGTTATTATGCTCGTCACAGGCTTTTCCTTCCTTTTTCGTACCTTTTTCATCACCGTTATCATCACCACCTTCATCGTCTTCTTACATATCTGCTGTCTATGTCCTTCTTTTTTCTGCCTCTGCTTTAATCCTTTTGTTTTCCACACTCTTCTCATTTTTATGTTTTTTTTAATTACTTTTTCTTCTTCCTTTTCTTCTTCGTCTTCTACTTTTTTTCTACTTCTTCTTCTTCTACACCTCACATATACAGACATATATAGATTACTGCGCTACACTATGGGATGGTTGCCCTTCTTCCACCTCAAGGACACTGTACTCCCTGCATAAGAGAGCAGTACGTCTGATCACCGATAATCGCACGATACCACACATAAGGACACGACAAGAACCCAAAATACTGTCCCTAAAAAAAGTCTTCTCTACAACAAAGCCAAGCGGACTCACGCAATTCTATCTAACAATGCCCCGCCGTACCTACGATCATTGTTTCAAACCAGTAGAAGAGAGGGACAACAATTACATCAGTTACGTCTGCTCAAACCTAGGATCAACCTGTTCAAAAAGAGTCTAGCCTACTCTGGAGCCTACTTATGAAACAGCCTTCCACACCACCTAAAAAGCCTACCTACACAATATTCATTTAACAAAGCACTTTTCAAACACTTCCTCAACACTGATTACACTAGTCAACAACCAAAATGTACCAGAAATGAAAATAGCTGATCTTAACTAATTTTGGTGTGCTGAAAATGAAAATGACATTAAAAAATGTTGATTGGCTCTAGTTTTCAAGATATATGCTACTAGTTTATTTAATTACGGTCAATTTATATATATGACGCAACTGTTGTGGGCGATTGCATAATTTTTTCTAATGACCAATAAAAATGTAACTAGAAGTTGATGATGCAATTCTACCTATGATTAAATCACCTTTGTGTATAAATATCTTATCTCTGATAAAATTTTGCCATTAGTTAGTGCATTTGTCCTTATCAAAAGTATCATAGTTAGAAATGTCTAGGACATGTGCGAACAGTGCTAATAATTTCTGTTATATATGTGGTGAGGTGACATTTCTATCACAAAAACGAAATATAACTAAAGTGGTTAAGAAGGCGTACAGTTTATATTTTGGCTGCAGAATAGGAGATCAAGATAAGAGCTGAGCGCCACACATATGCTGCAATACATGTGCAGCACATCTTAAACTGTGGTTGACTGGCAAAAGGCAAGATTTTGTTGCCACCCTTGCACATTAAGCTGGGTCTCATGAAAAACTTTGTCAAGGCAATGAAGAAAACAGATGAGGCTTTCAAATACCTCATCAGAAAATTTCCAAGACTGAGTGAAGCTAAAATAAGAGCGGGAGTATTTGTTGGTCCGCAAATTCGAAAACTTCTTCATGATGACGAGTTTCTTTGCGTGTTGCATGGCAAGGAAAAAGCAGCATGGCTAGCATTTAAGTCAGTGTGGACAATTTTTTTGGAAACAACAGATCTGATAATTACAATGAAATTGTAGAAAATCTCCTTCTGAAGTATAAGAGTCTTGGCTGCAGCATGTCTTTGAAAATTCATTTTCTGGATTCTCATCTGGATTTCTCTATGTCAAACGGTGGAGCGGTCAGTGATGAGCATGGTGAACGATTTCACCAGGACATTGCTGCTTGTGGTAAAGTGGGATGATATAAATATTTATAGGGGACTTAGTGTACTGACTGAGATTAGCTGTTAAGGTATCTGTATCTAATAGGTGTAGTGTTTTACAGATAACCTTACTTGCTACCACATTTATACCTCAGTCAGAATTATTCTGGAATATTGTGATGACTACGTTGAATGTCTAGGGTTATGTAAATGATGAAGTGTAAGTCACAACAACAACAGACAGATAAACAATTTAATTTATTCCACCACACTTGACAACACTGTGACACTCACACACATTTAACACTCTATAAGCCTATCTTAAATGAGTCACTGGTAAAGTTTCAAATATATATGTATTAATTACTTTCACTAATATATATCCTGATTCAACTACAAAGTGAACCAGGAATCACAATCAAATGTAATCACAATTTATATGTACAGAATTTATAAATATGAACCTTGTAGTGACATATTTTATTAATATTATCCTATGTGTGTCAGTTGTGTAGTAGTACTATGAGGTAATACTGGTTTTGTTTTTCAAGCTATGTTGTTATTTGTCATCATGACTTCAAGTGTTTGTTTATCCTGGAAATAGTATGGGGAAAAGTTCACAGTTCCTATCAATTTACACAATGTATTTTCCCTCTGTTTTATTATAAGGTTAATTTTAGAGGGGGACACATAATGTTGAGCTCCTCTGGCCACAGAAGCTTATCTTTCGTGATGGCGGCAGGAAAAGACTCCTTTGCTTGATAGCTTCCCTGTGTTCTGGAGACACCTCACTGGTCACTATCTGGACCCAGGAGTATGCTGTCAGCCTCTAGATTCAGCAAAGCTCAGACCAGGTGCTGCTCAATAACTTTAGGACCACGGTCCCTGAAACAAGAAGGTTGTACCTCCTATTTCATAACTAATTTATAATGTATTTCCAGACTGAACACAATACATAACAAACACTGAGTTCAGAGCGGTAGGCCAACTGCTATCTTCATCTGAAACAATTTACACCAGTATACTCCTCCCTAATGGTTACTACGCCTCTGCAATTCCAGCATTAGTTTCTTCTAGTCAATAAGATTGGTGTCAGTGTATTGTTTGGCAATTCCATGCAGTTTTACTTTTCTCCGATACCTTCTGTTCAGGTTGGAGCAATATATAGGCTTTGCCTCATGTTCGCTACTGAACTACACACATCTACAGACATAAATTATCAATTTACATTCAATTTTCATTAAAAAGATATCAAATATTTCAAGCTTAACACAATTCATGAAATAATACACAATTACGTTGACTGGCAATGAATATGGCACAAAATCCGACCTGCCGCTGTCTCAGGCTTTTATTTAGAAAAATATAAGCTGAATCTCAACGCACTGTTGCTTTAGAAAGTTTATTTGAAAATGTGGTGCTGAACTGACGCTTCTAATTGCCTATATTGGCGGGTCTAACCAATCGTGCCATGTTTACACAGCTTTTCAAAAAAGTACCTCTACTACTGTTTCCCCTGACAACAACAAAATTAGTATTGGTAGTCCGACTAATCGTGTTTCGCCTTACATTTACTGCGCTCCAATCAAATAGGATTTAACATGGGGACCTATTTCCCGTACAATGGTGGTTTCAAAATCTGCCACTGAGCGATTCTGATTTTGGTGTTGTCTGACACCCTCACTATTTCTTTTGGCTAGAATTTGTTAATTCCTAGACTATTTGCGTAGCACTTAACATATTCTTTGTCAGCAAGTCCTAAGGAACCCAACTATATAAATTTTATGGGGCTAAGGGGCTGCGTTCAAAATATGCATTTTCTTCTACCTCCCGTTCACTTCGATCGATGTGGTGTCTGGGTACTGTCATGTTTTCAGACATAAAACAGTATAATGTCATATTTCCTAATAAGCATTTTGTAATTTTTTTAAACCTAACTCTCGTATGGGTAGTGTTTTGTATCACTGTCGATTTGAAAAAAATTAGTGCTTGTGGCCTTACACGCGTGATGGCAGTAATTGTATAGCGAGACGCGTGTTAGTGTTGCATGCGTTCCGGCTTTCAGCCATCCCTTTCTTTCTATCCTACGTCCATCTGTCCGTTCGTTTATGGTAACGTAGTGTATAAAATGACATGAATGGAATATTAAATATAGGTCAGCTTGCGTATCTCAAGGTTTTTCTTAGAAAGGCAGTACACGTTTTATTGTGTTGTGGAAACGCGTGTATGCTGCAGTAGGCTTTTACTATCAACGTGAAACGTTACAATTTGCAGACGAAGTAGAAAACAAGGAGGATTTCGAGTACAGTCATTGTGACAGCACTGTTCTTTACCATTCTTCTTTCCTTTTATTGAATTTATTCGTTAGGCTTTACATTTACTTTTTAATTTATATATGTGGATTAGAATTTCTCACGACCAATTCTCCCCACTTGAAACAGACGTTATATGTCAGTCTATAATTCTATATACACATAGAGAAATTTATTATCTTTCCTGGGGCTTAGGGTGATTCTCATCACACGGATGGCGGCTTAAAAAATCCGCTCCCAGATTTGTTTTTCCACTTATATACTCTATGCTAAACTCAAATGGCTGCATCAGTAATGACCAACGGAGTAATCTAGAATTTTCATGTCTAGCCTGCGCTAGAAACGACAAGGGTTTGTGATCCGTTTGCAACTTAAATGCCTTCCCATACAGATAAATATTGAATTTCTTTATCGCCCATATTACTGCAAGACATTCTTTTTCGCTAGTTGAGTAGTTGGTTTCAGCTTTATTCAACTTTCTGCTAGCATATGCCACTGGGCTTAATTCCCCATCCAATGCATCTGATTTCTGTAGCAGAGTCGCACCTAACCCAATATTACTGGCATCCGTCCTTACAATGAATTCTTGACTTAAGTCAGGTAATTTCAAAATAGGTTTACTTGTGAGCTTTTCCTTCAATTCCTGGTAAGCGAATTCGCATTGTGGAGTCCATGTAATTCGATCTGGATGTCCTTTACGTGTCAAATCAGTTAACGGTGCACATATGGAATTACAGTTTTTGATATACTTTTGGTAGAAACCACATAATGAGACAAAGGATCTCACGTCTTTCTTGGTTTGTGGTCTCGGGGCTTTCTTTAGTTTCTCTAAATTCTTTGGGTCAGGGGTCATGTTTCCCTGATAAACTGTGTGTCCCAAGAATTCTAATTCTTTACATCCAACGCAATATTTGCTTGGTCGGGCTGTTAAATTCGCTTCCTTAAGTCGATTAAACAGCATGTTCAGAGAGTCAATGTGTTCCTCAAATGTTTCTGTGGCTATAAGGATATCATCCATGAAATGTGTGATGCATGGGTTATTCAGAGGGTCCAATAATTTTCTCATCATTCTAGAGAAGACACTAGGTGCATTCTTCAATCCAAATGGCAATCTGTTAAACTCATAGTGTCCCTCTGAGGTACTAAACGCTAGGTATGGTCTAACCTCAGGCTTTACTGGAATCTGATAGTATCCTTTACTCAGATCCACTTTTGAGAAATATTTAGCTTTATTTAGTCTGGCAAAGAACTGATTTGTATCCGGCAATGGATCCACCTGTCCTTCTGTAATAGCATTCAGTTTCCTGTAATCTATACAGAGTCTATGTTCTCCAGAGGGCTTCCTTAAGAATACAACACTGGAACTATACGAAGATTCACTGTGTGAAATAATTCCTTCCTTCAACAAATAGTCTATCTCTTCCTTCAAAGCTTTCTCCTTAGCAAAAGGAATCGAATAGGGTTTCATACAGACAGGTGTGGGGTCTATCAGCTTCATATCATATTCCAATAAGTTTGTATGCCCTGGTCGGTCTGTTAACACCTCTGTATGAGTATCTAGAACCTGTTGTACTCTCTTCTTTTGCTCTTTCGTTAAGTGTGTACTGATTTTCACCTGTGCCGCTGTCTCACAGGGATGTAATGGATATTCAAATGATGAAAGTGGTTCCTTTTTCATCTCCATGGCGATGGACAAGGTCAACAAGTGTGTCTCTTCCTGATTTTCTCTTTCCAAATATTTCTTCAGGAGATTCACATGATAGATTTTTTCTTTCCCCTTCTTATCTATCTTATAATTGGTTCTAGACACCTTCTCTAGAACTGTATATGGACCTTGCCATCCAATTTGTAACTTATTCTGACTACCGGGGAGAAGAAACAGTACCTTCTCTCCCACAGCCAAATCTCTGTCTTTAGCTTTCCTGTTATAATAAGCAGCATGTTTCTTCCTGGCTTGTCTCAAATTTTCATTGGCAAGTTTCCAGCCAGTTTTTAAACGAGTGATCAGCTCATTCACATATTGGTATGAGGATGTAATGTTTTCCTCTGCCGTTTCATCAGTCCACGTTCTTAACAGCGCTTCCAGTAGACCTTTTATTGGCCTTCCAAATAATAATGTTGCCGGGGCCATTCCGGTTGAACTATGGGGTACCTCCCGATAAGCAAAGAGGGCGGCGTGAAGGTACTGATCCCATGTATCTGGTTTTTCGTGTGCCAACTTTCTCAGGATCGACATCAACGTGCCATTAAATCTCTCCACTTGGCCGTTCCCTTGTGGGTGGTACACACTACAATGGAAGTGTTTGGCCTGGAAGATCCTGAAAACTTCTTCTGTTAGTTTCCTCTTGAACTGAGAGCCATTATCAGTCAAGATTTGATTGGGAAAGCCTAACCTTGTGAAAATTGTGAGCAATGCCTCTGCCACATGTTTAGAATCAATCGATGACAGGGCTACCGCCTCTCCCCACATAGAACAAGTGTCCACCAGAGTCAGAATGTAGCTGTTCCTTCTCTTGGTTTGGGTGAGAGGTCCCACAAGATCCACGGCAACTCTCTCAAAGGGTGTTCCCACTATGGGCATTTCCCCCAGAGTTGCTGGTGCAGTCCAATGTTTAGGTGCTACTCGTTGGCACTCTGGACAGGATTTTACATATCGTTTGATATCTTCAGTTATCCCTGGCCAGAAATAGTGACAAGCTATTCGCTGTCCTGTTGCGCTGATCCCCATATGACCACTGAAGGGAATCGCATGCCCTAGTTCCAACACTTTAGTCCTATATGAAGTGGGAAGGACCAGCTGTCCGTGACCATTGGATTCAGATCCAGCCTTCCTATAAATCAGTTTGTTCTTCATATAAAACTCTCCCTTGCCTGGAGGTGTATGAGATTTGGGCAACTTCTTGAAACACGGCTTGAGTGTTTTGTCCTCAGCCTGTGCCTTCCTCATCTCATCTGGATGAGTATTTATTGGATTATCCTCCTCCTTTTTAGACTGTGATCTGGTCTGCACTGTTGCCAATATCACAGGTCTCTTGGGATTCCCCAAGAAGACATATCTACACCCCAATATCAGAGGGTAGATTGGCTCATTTATCACTGCTGCTTTTATGATTCCTTCCACATATCGCGTTTTCACCTTTATCCGGGCGACGGGAAGTGTCATGGTAGCTACATCCTTGGTTGCAGTTTAAATCTCCACTGTTTCTGTGGTGTATTGATCTGCCTGCACCAGGTGAGAACTCACAACGGAATCGTAATCTAAACCGGTATCATATAAACACCCTATAGTGACACCATTACAGATGACATCTTCACACACTGGGGGTGGTATGGTTCCTGTAGTTCTGCAGGTTTGACCTTTTTTTCCTTTTTCCCAGATGTCATAGCAGCACAATGAGGAGGTTTCCTTCTACAATGGTCAGTGTCATGATTGTTCATCTTACAATTTTTACACCACCTTTTCCCTTGGTTGAAAGATTTTCTTTCATCATATTTCCTTTCATCGAATTGTGGGGTTTTATTTTTATTGTCATACCGTGGCCTATCAAACTCGTGCTTACCTTTGTTTTGATCTCTAGGATCAAATTTATTAAAGTTCTGTGGTGCCCTAAAATTATCCACCTGTTTCTTTTTATTACCTGATACCTCTGCCTGAGCTGCTTGATACCTTTCAGCAACATTTAGCAACTCACCCAGCCTCTCTGCACCTTGTTCCATGAGAAACTTTCTCAGGTCTGGAGCCATGGACTCTCTTAATTGTTCTATAAGGACCATTTCCTTAAGATCTTGGGTTTTCCCCAGAGAAGTCCATTTCTCCAAGTATGTCTCTAACCGTGCAGAGAACTGGTGATAGGTTTCACCTGACAGTAGTTAAGCATTCCTAAATTTTTTCCTATAAAATTCTGCGTTCTTTTCATATCTTAACAAAAGAGCCTGCTTTAGCATGTCATAATTTTCTTGATCACTGTTACGGTGTTTTATCGGCGTCGTCTGCTATATTCGGCAGCACGCATTTTTGATGATAAGAGAATTAATGTAGAATCATTGTTATACTTCATGGTTTAATGAACGCAAGCCGCACAGTCGGATTGTGACGCATGAGCGTTGGTATGGTCACACGTAGTGACCAATTTAGGGGACCCTTTTGTATTTGACCGTCACGCCATGAAGTCGCATTGTTGAATCTTTCCAGAGTTAGGCTGCGTATTGCCGAATTATTATTATTGATGGACGCGCAGGGTCGGTCCATAGTTCCTTAATGGATAATGAAATATAATGTTAGTAGATCAGTGGATGATCTATATATGAAATATTCGTCAAATACACAGGCGTATCATTACCGTCTGACTGGATGACAGCAGAGCGTGTACATCGCCTTTGATGTTCTGACATGAACTTATTTGACCGGAAGAGTGACGGTATCATGGATTCCCATTGACTAATGCAGATGTACATTTCTTATATTGATGAATCACCGTATGATGTTCTTCACATGTCTTGTCAAATAAATGTATATATTGGACTCAGTATGAAAGACTTACCGCATTCGTCATTCGACTTGAAGGTTGGCCTGCATGTCATCTTTTATTGATTGTATTCGCATTATACTTAACTACTCTTCTATGAGGAAGAGTTCTACATGTATTTATGAGGAATGATATTCGCACTGAACAAACAATGAAGTGTCAACGACTACGATACAGACAGACAATATCTCAATTAAATACTTAATAATTGTCTGAGTACGAACCTACGTACGGACACCTATAATCAAGTGATCTGTGATCAAACTGATAGTCCGTATAAACTCGGTACTGTACCAATTGCGATATCAACCACGTTTACTGTATCAACTGGTGGCCAGTATGGGGACTGTGGAATTTCTATTTCACGTTTATGAACTTATCTACAATCAACTGTAGATATGCAAGTGCATAACCGGAGTCGAGAATGTATAGACCAGGCCATCCAATGTGAATTGATTCTCACTGATGATGTACAGTTAGAATCCCTTTACTATGATACGGAACAATATAAACAGTTCTGTCTAAATAGGGGCATTAAGACAAAAACTGAAATAAAAAAAATGGAAAATGAGATTGTATCATTTGATGACAAGGAGATAATGGATGTATGTCATACAGATAATGATAAATTTTATGAATTTTGTCTTAGACAGGAAAAAAAGTTAGACGATGAGGCAAATTCATTGAAACAGATGCTGAACGACCAGATAAGTAAAGTGAAATCTTCCACGCTTGACTTGGCATTGTTGCGTGAAGATAATAAGACACTTTTGGTTAATTCCCATAGGGGTAACGAAACAAATAAGAAAGTATCTGATGAAGTGCAATCAGAAAATGATGAGAATACAGAATCTGGTATTGATGTTACTATATCTTCCTCGAGTGATGATTGTCTCATTGATGACAGGGTGACTGCATTAGAAACGTCCCTCCTGAATGAGAAACATAGCTATGCTGAACTTAAAAAGGAAACGCAACTACAAATTTATGAACTTTCAACAGCATTGAACACATTAGATTCTTTATTTGAGTGTGAGAAGAATATAACCATTAAATTCGATAAGGAAAATAAGAAGCAGAGACAGGAGATTGCATTCCTGACTTCTGAGAGTAATAAATTAAGAAACAGGGTTGATTGTTTACTAGATGTAATGGCAGGTAAAAATATATTGATGAAAAACAGAGGAGAGAAACGTACTTTGCAACATGATTTAAGTACGAGGACTGATACTAAAATATCAATACACCCATTGGTAGTTAGGAGGTCATTCCGGGGAAAATATACCTTCCCTCGACAGGATGCTACTGCCAATTCTGATAATAAAAGTTGGCGACAAGCTCAGATTACAACTGATCCTAAGAAAACTATTAACACTGTCAGTAGGGTAAAGGATTTTACTAAGAAAAGTAATGTATGGAAAAATAATATTGGAATCAAGAGTAATGAGAAAATACCAAATAAAATTACTACCAGTACACTAAAACAAAAGAACGTATGTAGTTCTTCTCAATCTTTTACTACTACACGTTCTACAAATGTATCATTACAGGATAAGGGTCATTTTACTCAGGCTGAAGATAATCATACAGTCAATAGGAAGAAGAATAATTACATGAGGGACATACATTGCAATGTACCTCAAGCAACTAAGGTTGCACATCAACCGTTTTCCCATATCAGTGACAATGGTCCGACATATATTGAGAAATATGCGTATTCTCGCACGGTGTTAGTGCGTAATCTGCCACATGCAACTACATGGCAGACACTTAGAAATTTCTTTAGTTACACGGCAAACGTTAAGTTTGTTCGTCTTCTGCCATCATTTAATGGTCAGAATAGTGAGGCGTCGGTTACATTCTGTAACAATAGAGACGCTCGTTTTGTTGTCGATCGTGATAATGGCGTTTACTTTCATCACCATTCACTCAGGCTACAGATGGTACCTGATTCTGCGTCACGCAGATAACATGTTGTAGTAACACTGTTGTCACATTCTTTGATGACTTAGCATATGCAGTCATCGTATCTTTTCTTTACTAATCATCTATTCTCATCTATATAGATTGGTTGGTAATATTTCTAGTAGAAAACATTATTTGTGACATTTATATTTTGTACACATGTTTTCTGTCTTATTTGTTTCTACCATGCCTACAATATACAGTAACATGGTAATTGGTTTTAACTATGCTCAGCCCAATGCAGCATTAGTTTCGTATATCGTCTATTTGTCTATATCAAAGACATGCTATTGAAAGTGACATGGTCTCATCAACGCTTTCAAAATTTATAGGGAACATTTTTATTAAATACCTCCTAAATTTGAGGTAAACAGATGCTACTAAATTATACATAAATATATCTCCGTCAGATGCCGACAACTATCACCGTCAGCGACGTTTACATTTAAGGACTTGCAATCGTTTCATGAATTTCAAATTCAACTAACGTGACTGTTCTACTACTTCAAACGTGGAACGATATTTCAAATTTCGTTAACGATAATATTAAATATGTCACGAGTCTACGGGATGTCAAGTTCTCCTGGGACATACAACGCTTGATGATACCGAAATTCGTACCTCAAGTAACGTTGGTACAATCAATGATGTTGAATATCACGGTTTCAGCAAACAAGCGAAATTTATGTTTACAATCCGCAAGGAATCTGGACATTCAACTTCCTTTACATTTCTTCCTTGATGATGATATTTTCAAGTGAAAAGAAACTAGAATTCAATATGTCAAAAAGATGCTGAACAATAAATCATTCGTAACGATTACATACTTCGTCAATTACTGTTTACATTGCATACTTATGATTTATACTACGAATGAAACAATTCATGGATACGTTCTTCAAACGAAATTGATTATAACAAGAGACAAAATTCGATTTTTCATTACGAATGTTTGGACTTTGGTTAGTGTCCATTCGTGATGCAGCTCATTTCGAAACAATCGGGAAGAATATCTGAATTCCGGCTGGACAAATACTGCTATACTTCAGCAATTGAAATAACTAATTGAACGCTGTGAATACGGATAAACTTTTTTCCGCTCAAATTGAACTAATCGTATATTCAAATGGAACTCATGGTAGACTCAATGGAACTAATCGTATATTCACCTATGGACATTACTACACTTGGATCTTCATATCCAATATTAGTTAGTTCTACTTATTGATTTCATTAATAAATAAAGTTGAATTGTGAGAAAAAAATAAAATATAAAAGAAAGAAAATATATATGAACAGAAAAAAATCTCACACCACTGAATAATATACTTAGATTAATGATTATTCTTATATATATTTGGCAAATATGTTGATAGAATATATTACATATTATTGTTTAGTTAATTAGTTAGTAGTTACTTAATACACATGATTAATTTTCATCACACATCAATAATTAAATTTATACTTTACTTTTTCTCTACTTTACTTGTCTTTACTTCTCATTTCCTTTACTATAACAATATCATTTAGTTTATTTAATTAAAATTTAATGATACCTTACATACATACTATAATTAATTAGTTTCATTTTAATTGATTGGAATAATTTTCTTCACTTATTATTTAGTCACGACAAACTTTAAGTTAAATTATTTACCGGCAGTTGACACTCCTTTAGTTATTATAATGTCCATGGATAACATAACTATTAATATATTACAGGATTAGTATGACTGATACATTATCGACATGACCACGACGATTTTCAGAACATCGTAGGCCATATGTCGGGTTTTGGTTAAATTTTTGGGATCTTTAAATAAGATAGTTCAAAAAAATCTATCTAATAGATTTTTTTTTCCCGGCGTGAAGGGAACTGTTACGGTGTTTTATCGGCGTCGTCTGCTATATTCGGCAGCACGCATTTTTGATGATAAGAGAATTAATGTAGAATCATTGTTATACTTCATGGTTTAATGAACGCAAGCCGCACAGTCGGATTGTGACGCGTGAGCGTTGGTATGGTCACGCGTAGTGACCAATTTAGGGGACCCTTTTGTATTTGACCGTCACGCCAGAATGTCGCATTGTTGAATCTTTCCAGAGTTAGGCTACGTATTGCCGAATTATTATTATTGATGGACGCGCAGGGTCGGTCCATAGTTCCTTAATGGATAATGAAATATAATGTTAGTAGATCAGTGGATGATATATATATGAAATATTCGTCAAATACACAGGCGTATCATTACCGTCTGACTGGATGACAGCAGAGCGTGTACATCGCCTTTGATGTTCTGACATGAACTTATTTGACTGGAAGAGTGACGGTATCATGGATTCCCATTGACTAACGCAGATGTACATTTCTTATATTGATGAATCACCGTATGATGTTCTTCACATGTCTTGTCAAATAAATGTATATATTGGACTCAGTATGAAAGACTTACCGCATTCGTCATTCGACTTGAAGGTTGGCCTGCATGTCATCTTTTAGTGATTGTATCCGCATTATACTTAACTACTCTTCTATGAGGAAGAGTTCTACATGTATTTATGAGGAATGATATTCGCACTGAACAAACAATGAAGTGTCAACGACTACGATACAGACAGACAATATCTCAATTAAATACTTAATAATTGTCTGAGTACGAACTCACGTACTGACACCTATAATCAAGTGATCTGTGATCAAACTGATAGTCCGTATAAACTCGGTACTGTACCAATTGCGATATCAACCACGTTTACTGTATCAATCACCTCTGTTCATTTTGGCAAAAACTTCATAAGCTGCCCCACGAAGCCCTTGAGATAACTTTAAGCTCCACCTTTTTCTCTCTAACCCATACGTGGTAGATAATAGTTCATATCTATTTAGATAGCTCTCAATATCATCGTCTTTCTCAAGAAAATTATCTAAATGAAAATTCATAGCTGAGGTTGAGGCTCCCTGACTAGCAGTGGCATCAGAGGTAAAGGGACTGGCACCATTTTCAGGAGCATGGCCTTGAAACTCAAACTCCCTTAATCGTAACTCATGTTCCCTTTGTAATCTCTTCTCATCCTTTTCTGCTTCCCTCTCTGCAGTCAATCTTCTTTCTTCTCTTTCTGAAGCTAATTTCTTCTCTTCTCTTTCTGCAGCTAATTTCTTCTCTTCTCTTTCTGCAGCTAATTTCTTCTCTTCTCTTTCTGCAGCTAATTTCTTCTCTTCTCTTTCTGCAGCCAATTTCTTAGCCTCAGCCTCAATCTGCAGCCTCTTAGTCTCAGCCTCAAATTGCAGCCTCTTAGTCTCAGCCTCTAATTTTCTTTCGTCCTCTTTTTCTAATCTTCTTTCTTCCCGTTCAATATATTTGTCACATTCAGCAGTGACATAAGCAATCATAATTTGCCCGTCCATTCCTAACTCTTTTGCAGTCTGCACAGCAGCAGATGGAAATTTGGCCAGGTCCGCCATTTTCTAACAGGTAAATGTATAAAATGTCTAACTAAACAATATAATCTGTAATTACTTATCCAAAGACACCACAGGCACTGAGAGCTCAACGTTATTTATTTCCACCCAAGGATACCTTTTAATTCTTATTATTCCCAATATATATAATATGAGAAAGTTCAATATCCCGGACGAGCCCCCAATATATGTGGTAAAGTGGGATGATATAAATATTTATAGGGGACTTAGTGTACTGACTGAGATCAGCTGTGAAGGTATCTGTATCTAATAGGTGTAGTGTTTAACAGATAACCTTACTTACTACCACATTTATACCTCAGTCAGAATTATTCTGGAATATTGTGATGACTACGTTGAATGTCTAGGGTTATGTAAATGATGAAGTGTAAGTCACAACAACAACAGACAGATAAACAATTTAATTTATTCCACCACACTTGACAACACTGTGACACTCACACACATTTAACACTCTATAAGCCTATCTTAAATGAGTCACTGGTAAAGTTTCAAATATATATATATGTATTAATTACTTTCACTAATATATATCCTGATTCAACTACAAAGTGAACCAGGAATCACAATCAAATGTAATCACAATTTATATGTACAGAATTTATAAATATGAACCTTGTAGTGACATATTTTATTAATATTATTCTATGTGTGTCAGTTGTGTAGTAGTACTATGAGGTAATACTGGTTTTGTTTTTCAAGCTATGTTGTTATTTGTCATCATGACTTCAAGTGTTTGTTTATCCTGGAAATAGTATGGGGAAAAGTTCACAGTTCCTATCAATTTACACAATGTATTTTCCCTCTGTTTTATTATAAGGTTAATTTTAGAGGGGGACACATAATGTTGAGCTCCTCTGGCCACAGAAGCTTATCTTTCGTGATGGCGGCAGGAAAAGACTCCTCTGCTTGATAGCTTCCCTGTGTTCTGGAGACACCTCACTGGTCACTATCTGGACCCAGGAGTATGCTGTCAGCCTCTAGATTCAGCAAAGCTCAGACCAGGTGCTGCTCAATAACTTTAGGACCACGGTCCCTGAAACAAGAAGGTTGTACCTCCTATTTCATAACTAATTTATAATCTATTTCCAGACTGAATACAATACATAACAAACACTGAGTTCAGAGCGGTAGGCCAACTGCTATCTTCATCTGAAACAATTTACACCAGTATACTCCTCCCTAATGGTTACTACGCCTCTGCAATTCCAGCATTAGTTTCTTCTAGTCAATAAGATAGGTGTCAGTGTATTGTTTGGCAATTCCATGCAGTTTTACTTTTCTCCGACACCTTCTGTTCAGGTTGGAGCAATATATAGGCTTTGCCTCATGTTCGCTACTGAACTACACACATATACAGACATAAATTACACTGACAAACAACATTTTTCTTTCTTATATAAGAATAAGTGTTCTTAGGTCAGTTTCTTGCGCTGATTTCAAATCTGAAATCCGTTTATCTCTATCACGTCGGGTTCTTAAGATATTTGTGAATAAATATATTTTTGGGAAACCGTTATTTGCTCCGTTTCATTTTTACTATATAACTTATTAAAAATTAATAAAAAGCAACATAATTCTACTTTTTATACTGCTAAAAGATGCATGACATATGTTACACGATTTTCCAAATAGTTACTGTATTTTGAAATAATTCTGAGCAAAATATGGCTTCTAGAAGTTGTAGAAATTCGGCTGATCTGTTCTGTTACGTGTGCGGATATTTTACCGATCGTGTTGACCAGAAAAACTTTACACCATTACTAAAGATAGCATATGAACTTTATTTCGATTCGAAAGTTGATGATGCAAATAAATCTTGGAAGCCAAATGCGGTTTGTTTGATACATTGGCAGGTTGGTTACGAAAATCGCCGAAGCATAAGTCGATGCCTTTTGGCGTGCCAGTAATATGGCGTGAACATACAAATCACACTACTGATTGTTACTTCTGCTTGACAAAAATCCATGGTTTCACTTTTAAAACTAGAAAGTCTGTGGTTTATCCAAATATTGAATCGGTTTCGAAACCAGTGCCTCGTGATCCAATCACGTGTCCGATCCAAGTACCACCAGAACAATATCCGTTGGACGTAAATGAACCATCAGAAAGTGATAGTTTACCTGCTTTAGAAATTAATTCTGACTCAGATTACATACCGATGAATGATGGTGTTTACTTAATTAACCATTCAGAACTTTCAGATCTAATACGTGATCTCACTCTTACCAAAGGACAAGTGGAATTACTCGGTTCGCGACTCAAAGAATGGAATCTTTTAGCGCCCAATACTCCGATATCTAAATTTCGTCATAGACACTGAGAACTTGTTCAATACTTTGAGATGGATGATGACATTTGCTATTGCAAAGATGTAAACGGTCATGAGCACATAGTCAACGAATGGCGATTTTTCATCGATTCTTCCAAGACTAGTCTAAAAGCCGTGTTATTGCATAACAGAATTTTTTTTTCTTCAATTCCAGTCGCCTACTCTGTTCATATGAAAGAAACTTATGACAATAGGGCTATACGTTTGGAAAAAATAAAGTACAATGACTACCAATGGCGGATTTGTAGAGACCTAAAGGTCATTGCAATTCTCACGGGCATGCAGACTGGGTATACTAAATTTTGTTGCTTCCGATGTGAATGGGACAGCCGCAACAGACAGGAACATTATGCAAGAAAGGTGTGGCCTATCCGGGATCGTATGCAGCTCGGGCATAAAAATGTAATACGCGAGCCATTAGTTAACAAAGACACCTTCATTTTACCACTGTTACATATAAAGTTGGGGCTCATGAAGAATTTTGTAAAAGCGTTAGATAAAACGAGCAAAGCTTTCACTTATCTTCGAGAAAAGTTTCCGCAAGTTAGCGATGCAAAGATAAAGGAAGGTATCTTTGTAGGACCTCAGATTAGGAAAGTTATTGCAGACAAACAATTCGAGAACTTGTTACATGGTAGGGAACTTCGCGCATGGATGGCATTCAAATCGATCGTCGATAACTTTCTGGAAAATCACAAATCTGTCGACTATGTTGCATATTGTTAAGCAGTGCATAGATGCATACATAATTATGGGCTGTAACATGTCCCTCAAAATCCATTTGCTCGATTCGCATCTTAACTTTTTCCCTGACAACCTTGGCGAAGTCAGCGATGAACATGGAGAATGATTCCATCAAGATATCGCCGTAATGGAGTCACGTTATCAAGGATGGTGGAGTGTGACCATGCTTGCCGATTATTGTTGGATGCTTCATCGCGATGTACCACATGCCATTCACCGACGAAAGTCGACTGCAAAGAAATTCAAGCCTACATAACTGTTATACTTCTTGTACGAATGATGTTGTAATACTGTATGCGTTGTTAAAAAACTTTAATTGCGTATTTCTAGAGATCCCGACCTGATAGAGAAAAAACGGTTTGCAGATTTAAAAACAGCGCATTAAAATTGACCAGAAAAACATAGAGATGTTAGAGAAAGAAAAAAAAAGTTTTTTTTTTTTGTTAGTCAGTGTTATCAATTTACATTCAATTTTCATTAAAAAGATATCAAATATTTCAAGCTTAACACAATTCATGAAATAATACACAATTACGTTGACTGGCAATGAATATGGCACAAAATCCGACCTGCCGCTGTCTCAGGCTTTTATTTAGAAAAATATAAGCTGAATCTCAACGCACTGTTGCTTTAGAAAGTTTATTTGAAAATGTGGTGCTGAACTGACGCTTCTAATTGCCTATATTGGCGGGTCTAACCAATCGTGCCATGTTTACACAGCTTTTCAAAAAAGTACCTCTACTACTGTTTTCCCTGACAACAACAAAATTAGTATTGGTAGTCCGACTAATCGTGTTTCGCCTTACATTTACTGCGCTCCAATCAAATAGGATTTAACATGGGGACCTATTTCCCGTACAATGGTGGTTTCAAAATCTGCCACTGAGCAATTCTGATTTTGGTGTTGTCTGACACCCCCACTATTTCTTTTGGCTAGAATTTGTTAATTCCTAGACTATTTGCGTAGCACTAAACATATTCTTTGTCAGCAAGTCCTAAGGAACCCAACTATATAAATTTTATGGGGCTAAGGGGCTGCGTTCAAAATATGCATTTTCTTCTACCTCCCGTTCACTTCGATCGATGCGGTGTCTGGGTACTGTCATGTTTTCAGACATAAAACAGTATAATGTCATATTTCCTAATAAGCATTTTGTAAGTTTTTTTAAACCTAACTCTCGTATGGGTAGTGTTTTGTATCACTGTCGATTTGAAAAAAATTAGTGCTTGTGGCCTTACACGCGTGATGGCAGTAATTGTATAGCGAGACGCGTGTTAGTGTTGCATGCGTTCCGGCTTTCAGCCATCCCTTTCTTTCTATCCTACGTCCATCTGTCCGTTCGTTTATGGTAACGTAGTGTATAAAATGACATGAATGGAATATTAAATATAGGTCAGCTTGCGTATCTCAAGGTTTTTCTTAGAAAGGCAGTACACGTTTTATTGTGTTGTGGAAACGCGTGTATGCTGCAGTAGGCTTTTACTATCAACGTGAAACGTTACAATTTGCAGACGAAGTAGAAAACAAGGGGGATTTCGAGTACAGTCATTGTGACAGCACTGTTCTTTACCATTCTTCTTTCCTTTTATTGAATTTATTCGTTAGGCTTTACATTTACTTTTTAATTTATATATGTGGATTAGAATTTCTCACGACACTGCTATGGAGACAAGGTATCAAGGCAATTGGAGCCCTTCAATGCTTGCTGATTACTGTTGGACTGTGACAAGAGACACCTCATCGATTGACTACAGTACAAGAAGCAAGCAAAGAGAGCTCGAACAGCGACTGAATAATGACGGAATGGGTTCAAATGTGCCTTTTTAAAACATGATATGTGAACTTTAAATAATGTTTTTATTTTTTCTATCATTTTATGTTTAAATATCAATTAATTGAGTAAGAAAGACTAGCTGTTCACCCCAGAGAATTAAACAAGCATACATTATTTGTATTACTGTAATGTAAATTCATCATTTTTTAAAAACAGAGCCAATTGGTGAATTTCATTATGATATTTGAAATCAGCATGTCAAAATCAATCATTTCTGATACAAATAACTTTTGAAAATGTAATTGTTACGCACGGATCATTATTATTTTTCGTTTGTATAAACATTTTTCATATGTATGATCATTTTTTTTGACTGAAGTGTGTATTATGTTTTCTATGGTCAAAGGGACATAATCCGAGTTATCGAAACTACAATTTTTTAGGAGTTGCCTTCTCTTGTATAGAGACACGTTCGGTCTATAATTTCTTGAACGAAGCGTGACCACATCTCCTTATTTGGTAGTATCAGTCAACTATGGTAGATGTCTGAAACCTTTCTTAACGCTTCTTTTCATGACCATAAAAGGCGCGACTGTGTAAGACTTTTATCTCGAATGTTCTTCGAATCGTCTTATTGTGAACGGCAACTCAGAGATTGTCGTTCTGCGCATGTCAAAAACCGGGAGTTCGTTCTGTGTGTTCCGCCCAGTTGGGGCAGTTTAGAAATGGTTTAAGAAGCGAGCAGACGCAACTGCGTCTTGTGATTCTCTGAGGGAAATACAGTGTCTTAGTGAGTTAGTTAGCTAACTAGACTATTTCCCAGTATTATGCAGCCTGCCTGGAGGCATATGTTCATGGTTGATTTTCCGAAATAAGGTAATTCCTCTTGTATCGAACTTTATGCTATCGTCTAGAGGTTCGTCATTTTGTCGCCTATTTGCTCGCCTGTGTGATGCAAAATGGAGAGGTACTTTGACTAGGATTAAGTCACCAGTATCTGTATACCTGAACTAGTTAAATATATATGGGTCGCTCTAGACCAACAAGACTGTTGTCTGTGTTCCAGGATTCGTTATATCAGAGATCACGTCCAAGTCAGATGGTTAGACTTAGGAACATTATAAAGGTCGAGCTGACCTGTAGCCCATGTATGCTATTCACGTGCAGACAGTGAACGGACTTATTGTATACAACTGATCTGCTAGCATCAGAATGGGAGCATTTATTATTGTTTATGAACATTGAAGATCTGTAGCTGACACTGTTGCAGAAGTTATAGAAATTATTATTATTTATACAGCTTCACGAACTAGCACTCGATGATTGATGAATTTCTGAATCTATTGAACTGTGATGTCTTATGACGCATATATACAACAGCTATCATTGCTGACTACAGAAATTGTTTTCAATGTGCCATATCATCTTGCTGAACTCGTTAACCATGTTGATGTCATAAGTATCATGACTGTTTTGTGGCGTGCAATAAATGAAAGAAACTTATACAACGAAGTTACCCTTTCTATGACTCTACACGTCATGTTGCCTGTGTGATAACCCTGTGAACTGTTCCACTACCACATACACAGCAACATCCTAAATCAGAGAAGACACCTACATCTTACACTTTAACACCAGGTGTCGATAAGGGTGGCAAGTTACCACTTCAGCACAAATCCACCCTTATCATTTTTGGTGGCCAGAGCTGGTTCTATCATCTGATATTTTGGCGCACCATATCATTTTTGGTGGCCATAGGTTGGTTCACTCTGATTCCAGCTATCAAGGGGGTCAGCAAACCCAGACATCATCATCATACTAGATACAACTACAGCATCAACTACCACCTTACAAGAAATTTTATTGAAAGTATCCGGATTTTCTGACAGTTGCTGATTTTGAAACTACCCGGCGCTGCTCGGCAATATTGAAGTTTATGTAAAATTAGAAGGACAAGTACCGAGCGAATGGATTTCCTGATCTGGTGAAAAGAAGGACAAGTGCCGTAACAACTGTTCCGGTCTCAGGGGTACTGCTGCGGGTTCAGAAGGTCAAGTGCCGGTTAAATCAATTTAGAAGATTCAGAAGGTCAAGTGCCGTAACAACTGTTGCAGTATTAGAAGCTTTTTTCCTTCGTCATGGCTGTTTATGGGAGCAGAAGTTAATCAACGTTGGATCATTATCCTCAGAATGCTGATTACATCCTGTTCTGCACCGTGCTGACGCTGGATTTATAGAAGTTAAGTGGCCTGTTTTGTTTGTGAACTGTGCCCTTATGTTCTAACTGAGCCTTCTGTACTTTCACACTTTCTCCTATTGTTTTCATGATACATGTTTATATGTTATATGTTATTTGTTATTTGTATATTTATATGTTTATATTTCAGCGGGTTTTCTCGGTTGGGCGGAGTCTTGCAGTAGAAGATACCACGTCACAGAGGTTCTACTGTTAGCGTTTTCGTTAGGGACTGTGCGAATTTCCTACAGTGAAATTTGCTAGCGACAATCGTTGCTATATCTGTTTAGTTGTGACGAGTTGTGCTTTATTTCTGTTTCTTGTATATATATATTTTTTTTTCTTTTTTCTTTTCTCTCTTTCTTTGTGTTTTTAGTTTCGATTTCGATTGTTTGTATTTGTAGGTCTCCCCTTTGCTATTATTCAGTTCATTACGTATATTTTTGTGTATACACTGTAGCGTCATTTGTTAGTCATATCTTCGCATATTTCTTTTTAGTTTTGCTGTTTGTGTATTTGACTTATGCGAATGTTTTCGTATTGTTTGATCTTTGTTGATTGTTTACATTGACTCTGATCTTTGTTATTGTTTACATTGACTCTGATCTTTGTTATTGTTTACATTGACTCTGATCTTTGTTGTTGTTTACATTGACTTTGATCTTTGTTATTGTTTACATTGTTGATGACCTTTGCTATTGTTTACATTGTCTTGTTATTGTTTACATAGTTCTTGCATAGTTAGCTTTCACTATTGTTGATATATGCTCATGCACTATTGGTCTATAGTGCACTTATCATAACAAACTGGTGTTTTTGCTTATGCACTATTGTAGTGCAGTTATGATAAATAACTGATGATTATGCACTGATTTGGGTAGTGCACTGTTAATTAAGAGGTGACTTGTGATATTATTATACATTTGATAATACAAGTTGGTGTCAACTCCTGTTTCCCACAGAGATTGGGTTCAACATAGAGATTATACAAGCACTTTATTAAGTCTTGTTGCTATTTAACATTGAAATAAGATAATTAATTATTTCAGGTTCTGTACTCACATTTTGGACATCATGTCTACATTTGAGTACTTTATTGAGCAGGGTAAAGCCCTTGGGAAGACAGGTGATAAATTAGAAGAATTTGCGACTGTTCAATATGCCAAGGCATTGAAGTCGGAAGAAAAGAAAATGAAAGAACAAACTGAACAAAAGAGAATAGAGGCTGAAATAGAACAAAAGAAACTGCAGATGCAGGTGGAGGAAAAAAGATTTCAAATGGAAATGGAAAAACAAAAAAGAGAAGCTGAAAATAAGAGACTTGAAAAAGAAGCTGAAGAAAAAAAGTTACAGGCCCAGGCTGAAGCTGAAAATAAGAGACTTGAAAAAGAAGCTGAAAATAAGAGACTTGAAATAGAGGCTGAAGGAAAAAAGTTACAGGCCCAGGCTGAAGAAAGAAAGTTACAGGCTGAGGCTGAAGAAAGAAGGTTACAAAGAGAGGCTGATGAGAGAAAAGCAAAAATGGAACATGATGAAAAAGTCTTAGCTTTAGAGTTAGAGAAGTTAAAGTTATTGAACACTGGTAATGCTAATGAGGCAAATAAGGTGTCAAATAAGACTAATGCTAAGGATTTCAAGCTTAATCTACCAGCATTTAATCCCTCAATCGATGATATAACATTTTATCTAGATAGATTTGAAAGTGCATGTAATGTACATAATATAGATAAAACATTATATGTGTATCATCTGTCCAAGATACTTAGAGGTGATGCTTTGACTTTGTTGAGTATGGTAGATGTGCCTGACAAAAACAACTATGAGGTTGTCAGGGCGGCATTGTTAAAGAAGTACCAACTTAACGAGGACGGATATCGTCTTAAATTTAAAACCATGTTACCAGAAACTGGAGTTGAATTCTCTGAATTCATCTCAGGCATCCGTCTTACTTTTTTACGATGGGTTGAGTTGTCTAAGACAGAAAATACATTTGAAGCTCTTATGGATTTACTACTTAGAGATAAGGTTATGTCTTCTGTTAATGAAGCTTTTCTATCTTTTCTTCATGAGCGTAAGCCTAAAAACATAAAAGAAATGGAAGAATACTGTAGCCAGTATGTTACTGCGCATCCGCACATAACCATTAGTAACTCTAAGGTGAAAGAAGGTCTGCCAGTTGCTTCGGCAGCACCTTATGGCCCAAATTTTATGCGTAAATTTCAGGGTAGCCAGAAAAATTTCAATAAAAAGAGTAATCGTAATTATGCCCAGAACCATAGTGATCAATTCCAGGGTGATTCTTCTTCCCAGAACTGGAGACAACCTAATACTACACGTTATTCTACTCCGGTTAACTTTAGAAATTTTCACAAAGGTAATCGGTATAGAGGAAAATATTTTATGCAGAGACCTCAATACCAAGATAATAGAGGTTCTCAACAGCATAGAGATAGTAATGACAGTTATGGAAACTGGAACTCAAACCAGGATAAAAATTACAGTAGGGACTTTAATGATAATTGCAGAGGCAATAATGGTCGCGGTAGATCGCAACATAAGAGAAAAAGATATCAACAGACAAATTCTGTTCAACAAGAATCTCAGGGAGCAGATAAACAGGTTAATAATGATAAAGACCATAATGCTATCGGATGCTCATCTTTTGATTTTCGTAGGGCAAATAAGTGTATCCAATGCAGTACTTTATTTGATCCGAAAACCATTAGTACTCTAAGCTGTGGTCATCCTTTGCCCGCTCTTCCTGCTAATGTTGCTCATGATGGGAGAGGTTCTCTTATATTACATAAGGGGCTAGTAAATAGTAATCCAGTCTCAGTGTTGTTTGATTCTGGATGTACTACTGTCGGCGTTAGGCAATCTCTTGTAGATCCATCCTGTGCTACAGGAAAAGTCATCAAATGTGTCACATTTGGTGGCACGTTAGAAAAGTATCCTACTGCTATAATACACATTGCTACTCCTTTCTTCACGGGAGAGGTCCACGCGTGTCTACTTCCAAACCCTATTGCGGACCTTATTATTGGTCGTATTCACGGAGTTAGGGAATGTACCCCACAGCAGATTGCTGTTTGGGAAGAGCAAAACATTGAAGCTACCAATGCGGTGGTCACAAGAGCACATGCTCTGGATCCACCTCAAACTTCATTAACTAATAATGATGAAGTAAATGACCAAGATAGTCACTTGACTATTACACGTGACTCATTTATCAAATTGCAAGAAGAAGATCCTTCTTTACAAAAATTCTTCATTCTAGCAAAAAAAGGTGATCCTAATCAGAACACTAATAGGAAATCTTGGATTTCTATGAAGAACGGCGTACTTGTACGTATGGTACAAGACTCGACTACGTCCACTCATTCACAAATTCTTGTGCCTAAGAGCATGAGATTGCAAATATTGCAACATGCTCATGACTCGCAATGTGCTGGACATATGGGTTTTTCCCGTACAAAGTCGAGGGTTCTTGCGGCTTTCTTTTGGCCATTTGTGAGCAAGGACATACGAATGTACTGTCGCTCTTGCAAAGTATGTCAGGAGGTCAAATCTAAAGGACCACGACATGCTGCGCCTATCCAGGCTGCTGACATTCCTATTCGCCCTTTTCAAAAAATGGCAATAGATATTATCGGTCCTTTTAGAATTAAGTCGGCTAGAGGACATCAATTTATCCTTACATGTGTCGATATGTGCACACGTTGGCCAGAGGCAATACCTCTCAAGAGCATCTCAACTGCTGATATCGCAGACGCTCTTTGGCTGATATTTTCTCGCTTGGGTTTTCCCGGAGAAATATTGTCAGACCATGGCACTCAACTTATATCAGACACTATGTCACAGGTAATGTCTATGCTACACATTAAAAGGTCTCTCAGCAGTATCTATCACCCAATGTCTAATGGGTTGGTCGAACGTTTAAATAGGACTCTGAAAACTTTACTTGGTAAAATAACTGAGGATCATCCTCAGGATTGGGACAGGGTCTTACCCGCGGCTCTCTTTGCGTATAGAGAGGTCCCCAATGAACATACGGGGTTTTCCCCTTTTGAACTTGTCTTTGGCGCGCAACCGCGCGGCCCTATGTCTTTACTTCACGATCTAATCACTGCCGATAATATTAGCGATGAGACTCAATCTTCTTATGAGTACGTCATTGCTCTTAGGCAAAAGATCATCGAGGCATGCAAACTAGCAACTTCGTCTTCAGAATTTGCTAAAGAAAAGGCAAGGCAGTTTGCAAATAAGAATAGATGTCTACGACAACTTTGTCCAGGTGACAAAGCTCTCGTTCTACTTCCTTCAAGGGAGAACAGACTTCTAATTGCATGGAAAGGTCCATATGCAATAGTCTCCAAAATTTCTGATGTCGACTATGTTGTCGATATTGATGGAAAGCATAAAACTTTCCACATAAATATGCTCACAGAATTTTATGAAAGACCTGACTATTTGCAGCCTATTTTCCAGGCTACGGACAATTCACAAGCAACTCATGGTCAGTACTCATCTCTGTCAGTTATACAGGATGAGGAAACTACTTTTTCTGATGTCAATCTTCCTCTTTCTATGGTCCCACTTTATTCTACGGAATCTTGGAAAAACGTGACCGTTTCTCCAAATCTTTCCGCTGAGGAACATCGACAAGTTTCTTCGATGTTGCAAACATTTCAGGATGTTCTTACAGACATCCCGGGACACACACATGTCATAGAACATGACATTGTGCTAACTGATCACAATCCTATCAGAGTCAGACCATATCCAATACCTATTCATTTCCAGTCTCAAGTCGAAAAAGAGTTGGATGAAATGATACGTTTGGAAATCATTGAACCATCCACTTCAGCATACTCTTCGTCTATGGTTATTGTTCGAAAGAAGGATAATAACATTCGCATTTGCGTAGATTATCGCAAATTGAACCAAGTTACGAAGTTCGATGCTGAACCTATGCCTTCATTAGAAGAGCTACTCAATAAACTTTCTAATTCTAGATTCTTTACCAAACTAGATTTGTCTAAAGGTTATTGGCAAGTCCCGCTAACTGAACGTGCCAAACCTTTTACAGCTTTTTCTACACCTAGGGGTTTATTCCAATGGAATTTCATGCCTTTTGGTCTTATGAACGCCCCTGCTACATTCGTACGCATGATGCGGCGAATTCTCGCATATCGTACAGATGTCATAGCATACCTAGATGATATCTGTCTATTCAGTGATTCTTGGGAAGATCATTATTTGGGTTTATACGAATTACTGTCTACTCTTCGCGAGTATAACTTGACTGCAAAACCCTCTAAAGCCTTTATAGGATTTAGCGAGATTTCTTTCCTAGGTCATCGGGTTGGTCATGGTCTTTTAAAGACAGAGGACCACAATGTTTCAAAAATACTTAACATTTCGGTCCCTAAGACGAAGAAACAAGTAAGGAGTCTATTAGGTTTGATTCAATTCTACGGACGATTCATTCCGAATCTGTCCTCCATTATGGCACCGCTTTCTACTTTATTGAAGAAAGGGTCGCCTAATCTGATCCGCTGGTCTAAAGAATGTCAATCCTCATTGGACCAGGTTAAAGCCCTATTTTCATCTCCACCTATTCTTAAGTTACCTACTATTGAGAAGACTTTTGTTCTTCGAAGTGACGCCTCGTCAACAGGGATTGGGGCAGCACTAATGCAGGAGTATTCTGATACTTTGCATCCGGTGATGTATATCTCTAGGAAATTAAACGCTGCAGAAAAGAATTACTCGGTTTTAGACCGTGAGTTATTGGCTATGGTATGGTCTATTCTGAAGTTACAAAGATTTCTTCTAGGCGCACATTTCATTGTGGAAACCGACCAGAAAGCGCTTACTGCTATTCAGAGCAAAAACTTGAAGAGCTCGAGGTCCACTCGTTATGCCATAGCTCTTCAACCATTTCATTTCTCGGTTCGAGCTATCCGTGGTTCGGATAATGTAATGGCAGACATTCTGTCCAGATGTCCACACGATTCCACATGATTCTTCTGTCATATATATATATTTCCTGATATACAGTCCAATGTTATAATGACATGTTAGTAGATTTTGTCTCATTTTTTTTTTTTGAGGGAAATTTATAACATTGTACCATGTAATTATCTAAGAAGGCTTAGTTAGTGATATACGGGCCAAAAGATCACTCGGCCACATTTAAATAAATTATTTTCAGGATTGTATTAAGAAATTTACCAGTTGTCTTTAAGATTTGTGTTATTGATATTTTCGCAGCACATCATTGAAGTCTGCGAGTTTATGTCCATTGTGGAACTTTGAGGATATCAAGTCCTGTCCTACATTGGGAGCGGATGATGTCCACATCTTCTTCTATTGAATGTTTTGTGTCACCGAAGAGCAACACATGTATTACTTATTAATTACTGTTACTTTATATAATGTAATAATATAGTGCGGTATATTAGTAAATTACACCGCTATTTGCAACACATTGTATGATAACACATAATATATTTAATTTCATATATTGGTATGAGTATAATTTGATTGTCATTATGTTGTTGCCATCATTGTGGCGTGTGTTGGTGGCACCTTCCTGGAATATATCAGCGTATACTTAGATAAATTTTTTCTCTAAGGATCTGAGATATGATCTCAGTGTCGCTCCACGCGTTGAGCTAATTTGTTAGGTAAATATCCACGCATCATACGTGCGTTAGGAGCCTAGATTTTTTCCGGCTCCAGGATTTAAAAAAAAAAAAAATGTTTCATTTTTTTTTTTTCCAGGGAGGGTGCGGTAATGTTACGCACGGATCATTATTATTTTTCGTTTGTATAAACATTTTTCATATGTATGATCATTTTTTTTGACTGAAGTGTGTATTATGTTTTCTATGGTCAAAGGGACATAATCCGAGTTATCGAAACTACAATTTTTAGGAGTTGCCTTCTCTTGTATAGAGACACGGTCGGTCTATAATTTCTTGAACGAAGCGTGACCACATCTCCTTATTTGGTAGTATCAGTCAACTATGGTAGATGTCTGAAACCTTTCTTAACGCTTCTTTTCATGACCATAAAAGGCGCGACTGTGTAAGACTTTTATCTCGAATGTTCTTCGAATCGTCTTATTGTGAACGGCAACTCAGAGATTGTCGTTCTGCGCATGTCAAACCGGGAGTTCGTTCTGTGTGTTCCGCCCAGTTGGGGCAGTTTAGAAATGGTTTAAGAAGCGAGCAGACGCAACTGCGTCTTGTGATTCTCTGAGGGAAATACAGTGTCTTAGTGAGTTAGTTAGCTAACTAGACTATTTCCCAGTATTATGCAGCCTGCCTGGAGGCATATGTTCATGGTTGATTTTCCGAAATAAGGTAATTCCTCTTGTATCGAATGTACTTTAGACATATGAATGTTATCAGTAATATTATTATATAATGTAATGTATGTGAGAATGTACCCGCATACCAATGTACTTTAGACATATGAATGTTTTCGTTAGCTTAAACGGGATGATGTATATGAGAATAAGCAGATACAGATTTATTTTTTTAAACAGCTCAAAGACTTTTCCTACTACAGAAGTGCGTAAGAAAGTGTTATTATTATTTCATTTTCCACCAAGAATGTATGGATATAAGCGAGAATGTGTTTATGTAATTTTATATTGATGATTGATAACACATTCAAAAATGCAGATTAATTGTAGACGGTTTGACCGCATGAGTGAGTGTCGGTATACAGAAATTTATTTATTTTATTTATTTATTGTTTTGTTTATTATATTTTATTTTTTATTTATTAATTTTTTTTATTTTTTAAATTAATTAATTTCATTTGCTATCTTGTTTGTTTTTTAAAACAAAACCTACTCATTTTTGATTATAATTGCATACTGTAAATGAATGCTGTTATTTTAACTTTATAATGTTGCATGCCTTTAAATCAGTGCTTAAAGTATCATGTGGGAATGAAAGGATATAGTATGCAAGATAAATGAGAGTGTAGGGCAAAATGTTAGACGGGCCTTCGCGCCCAATTCTTAACCCTTTGAAAATAAAGTTCGTTCCTCCGCTGGTTCGTTAACCTTTTTATCCTTCCTCTCCAGACCCTCTTTCTCATTATATTTCTCTCATCGTTTCCTACTGTTGAGTTTGATTGTGTGCTGTTGTTGATAAGAGGATCAACATGAAAGTGACTCTTTGGAAGGTAGTCTGGCTATGGGAGGTTATCTGATTATGAGAGGTAATCTGATGGCTGATGTTCAGGAAAAAATGGAGAAGTTGATTTTGGTAAAAATAAAACAATACAATAAACGGAGAGAGAAGTTTGTGTTTTACAGAATTTGATGATAAAGATGACGATGGTGGTGCAGTTTTAAAAAAAATATAAGAAAACAAGACACGTAACTATAAGGAAAGTTTTTCTCCTTCTTCTTTCTCGTTCGCCCTGAAAAGGACGTTGGTTGCGTTGTGTCTGTTTACAGCGAAGATGCGATATCTGCACCTTTCAGCCGACACATCCGACTTCAGCACGGCATTTTTTGGGACCGGGTTTGCCTTCCCACTTCCATCCCTACTGTCTCAGCGAGACTGCAGTGATGCAGCCTGTTTCCAGGACCACCACTTGGAGGTGGAGTAGGGTCTTGGTCAGCTCTGGTTCGCTGACCCTGACGCAAGCAGTCAGCTCTGGTTCGCTGACCCTGACGCAAGCAGTCAGCTCTGATTCGCTGACCCTGACGCAAGCAGTCAGCTCTGGTTCGCTGACCTTGACGCAAGCAGTCAGCTCTACTTCGCTGACCCTGACGCAGAGCTGACCAAGACCCTACTTCACCTCCAAGTGGTGGTCCTGGAAATTAGGGAAATAAAATCGGAGTTAATATAACCATCAGCAGACGTTAATCTTTGTTGTACACTTTCTAGATGGTGTCGTTTTCTTGTAGGGTTTTATTTTCTATACATTTAAACTAGTTCTCACTTTCTTTACTCTGATGTTCGGCCATTTTTCTGTGACAAAGACAATGTTGTCGGGATGTAAGCCATTTAATTGCCTTTTGTTCTAGCAAGAGTTCACTACCTTTATTCCTTCATCCCAACCATCTCAATGCTGCCGCTATAATTTATGGTCCTGCTATGTTTCATTTGTCTCGTACTATGTCGTAAGCGGCTACTAACGTGAGTGTATGCATGGAGTCGGTAATCACATCATGTAAAATTTCTACAAACATCATCGCCACAAGAACACGCGAAGTTTTGACTGTAGGTTTGTTGTAAAAGAACAAGTTACAGTTGTGGCTCCATGCTCCATAGGGTGCAAGATGTGAGAGAAATGACGCTCAGCTAATTTTGCACCCCGTTGGCTAAGCGTCCTTTCACGATGTACTGTCACAGCAAGGCGATGGCGCCGTTTGATTGGTCCTAGGTTCGATTCCCGGTAAGCCTTTCACTTATATTTTCTTTTCTGTTGTCTAGTGTCATCCTTTATGTCCAACGAGTACCTGTTAATTACCTTTATTTATTTATTTACAAATTTATTTACTGTTCACAGGACCTATGCTCCTCAACAAACACATGCCACGTCCTCCTTCACGTGCCAACATCTCAAGTCCTTTCCATGTTCTCCTCATCATTTTCACATCTGTTTCCAGCTCTCTTCTCTATGTGCTTCTTGGTCTACCTCCGCCTCTCTTGCCGTGGGGGTTCCAGAACAAGGACTGCCTTGTAATGCTATCAACAGGTTTCCTCAGTGTGTGTCCTATCCATCGCCATCGTCTTCTTCTCATCTCTTGTTCCACTGGCACTTGTCTAGTTCTTGTCCTCAGTTCCACGTTGGTAACCTTGTCATGCCATTTTAATCCTTCTATTCTACACAACCACCCATTTATGAAAGTCTAGATCAGCTGTGAAGGTATCTATATCTAATAAGAGTAGTGTATTATAGATAACCTTACTTGCTGCCACATATATATATCTCAGTCAGAATTATTCTGGAATAGTGTGATGACTACGTTGTATGTCTAGGGTATGTGTATGATGAAGTGTAAGTCATAACAACAACAGACAGATAAACAATTTAATTTATTCCACCACACTTGACAACACTGTGACACTCACATACATAAAACACTCTACAAGGATATCTTAAAGGAGTCACTGATAACTTTTCAAATAACAATATGTATTCATTTCTGTCATGAATGAATATGTGTCCTGATTCAAATACAAAGGGAACCAGGAATCACAATCAATTTTAATTACAAGTTATATGTACAGAATTTATCAATATGAATATTGTAGTGACATATATTATTAAAAGTATCCTATGTGTGTCAGTTGTGTAGTAGTAATATGAGGTAATACTGGTTTTGTTTTGTTCAAGCTCTGTTGGTATTTGTCATCATGACTTCAATAGTTTGTCTTTATTGGAACTAGTATTGGAGATGTTCTCAGTTCCTGATATTAAAACAATTTACTTCCCCTCTTAAGTTTATGTTACAATGTTATTTTAAGATGGGGGTACATAATTTTGAGCTCAGCTGGCCACATCAGCTTATCTTGCGTGATGGCGGCAGGAAAGGACTCCTCTGCTCGATTTCTCCCCTGTGCTCTGGAGACACCTCACTGATAGCTAAATGGACCAAGGAGTATGCTGTCCGACTCTGGATTCAGCAAAGCTCTGACCAGGTGCTGCTCAATACCATCAAGACCACGGTCCCTGAAAACAAGAAGGATGTACCTTCTACTTCATAACTAATTTATACTCTCTTTTTACACTGAGCACAATACATCACAAACATTGAGTTCAGAGAGTTAGGCCAACTGTCAGCTTCATCTGAAATACTTTATACCAGTATTAACCTCTTTAATGGTTACTACGCCTCTGCACTTCCAGCATTATTTCTTTCTAGTCAATCATCTAGGTGTCAGTGTACTGTTTGGCCATTCCATGCCGTTTTACTTTCCTCCGACACCTTCTGTTCAGGCTGGAGCATTATAGGCTTTACATCATGTTTGCTACTGAACTACACATATATACAGGCATAAATTAACAATTCACATTCAATTTTCATTAAAAGATACTGAATGTTTCAAGCTTACCACAATTCATGGAAACAAACACAGATACGTTGACTAGCAATGAATTCTGGCACAATTACTGGCACAAATTCCCATCTGCTTATGTTCCAGGCTTTTATTTAGCAAAAATATGAGCTGGCTTCAACGCACTGTTGCTTTATCAAGCTTATTTGAACTAGTGGTCTCGAACTAACGCTCCTAAGTGATTATATCAGCGAGTCTGACCAATGGAGCCACGTTTCGACAAGTGTTTGAAAAATTTTTACCTTCCTACGTCTCCCCTAACAATCAAAGATAGTATTTATAGTCCGACCAATCGTGTTTAGTCTTATATTTGTTGCGCTCCAATCAATTTGGAGTTTACATGGTAGGCTATTTCCGTACGCACGGTTTTTTTAAACACGTTATAAAAAAATTTTATGAGCAGAAATGATTTCATGCTGTCAGGCATCCCCACTATTTTATTTTGGTTATAACTTGTTAATTCCTAGACTATTTGCGTAACGTTTTACATATTCTTTGTCGGCAAGCCCTAAGGAACCCAAATATACAAATTTAAAAGAGCTAAGTGGCTGCGTTCAAAATATGCAATTTCTTCTACCTTCTGTTTCGAAGATGTGCTGTCTGGGTACTGTAATGTTTTCAAACGTAAACCCATCTATTGTCATCTTTCTAATAAGAGTTTTTCAGGATTTAAAAACCTAACTCTGGGAAGGGTAGTGAATTTATCACTGTCCGTCCGAAAAAGTTAGTGCATGTGGCCTTACACGCGTGATAGTAGTAATTGTGTATCGCGCGACGCGTGTTTTGTGTTGCACGTGTTCGGCTTTATGCCTCTCCCTTCTCTCTATCCTTTAGTCCATCTGTCTTTAGTTACGCCGTGTATAAAATGGAATGAATGAAATATTAAAATTAGGTCATTGTTCAGCTTGCGTATCTCACTGTTTTTCCAAGAAATACAGCACACGTTTCATTGACGAAAGCAGGTAATAATACAATAGGCTTTTACTATCAACGTGAAAGCGTTACAATTTGCAGACGAAGCATAAAACAAAGGGGGATTTCGAGTACATTCTTTGTGACAGCACTGTTATTTTACCATTGCTCTTTTCTTTATTAGAATTTATTTGTTAGGCTTTATATTTACCTGATAATTTATATATGTGGATTAGAATATTTCACGACACCTCCCCTCTTAAAACAGACATCCCATGTCAGTCCTTTATTCTATATACACATAGATAAATGTAAGTCAACTTGACTTTACTCTGCTGTGGTGCTATCATGGTTTTATGTAGTTGGGTCCATTCAGAGTAGGCACTACTCATGAAATCTGCCTCAGACTGCTACAACCAATAATATATTTCGGTTATGTTACTGAACAGCCGCAAGTGTGAATGCTTGTCTTAATGCTGCTTCGCAACCCGTATTCACCATTTCTCTTCTCCGAGTCTGCGCAATGACATGTCCAGAGAACATTATATTTCCCTCAAAATGTACGTTATGAGGAGATAACATATACCTGGTGATAGCAGAGTTTTTGTAGTGGATCCCATAATCTTCTTATTATCCTGTATGAAACATTCGGAATATCCTCAATCAAAGAGGCAACTCAGGGATTCATTACGTTCCTCCGAAATGTTTACATCCAACAATTTTGTCTGATCTCAGGTTTTACTGGAATCTGATATTATCCTTTACTCAGATCCACCCTTGAGAAATATTTAGCTTTATTTAGTCTGGCAAACAGCTGATTTGTATCCGGCAATGGATCCACCTGTCCTTCTGTAATAGCATTCAGTCTCCTGTAATCTATACAGAGTCTATGTTCACCAGAGGGCTTCCTTAAGAGTACAACACCGGAACTATATGAAGATTCACTGTGCGAAATAATTCCTTCCTTCAACAGATAGTCTATCTCTTCCTTCAAAGCTTTCTCCTTAGCAAACGGAATCGAATATGGTTTCATACAGACAGGTGTGAGGTCTATCAGTTTCATATCATATTCCAATAGGTTTGTATGCCCTGGTCGGTCTGTTAACACCTCTGCATGATTATTTAGAACCTGTTGCACTCTCTCTTTCTGAGTTTTCGTTAAATGTGTTCTGATTTTCACCTGTGCTGCTGTCTCACAGGGGTGTAATGGATATTCAAATGATGAAAGTGGTTCCTTTTTCATCTCCATGGCGATGGACAAGGTCAACAAGTGTGTCTCTTCCTGATGTTCTCTTTCCAAATATTTCTTCAGGAGATTCACATGATAGATTTTTTCTTTCCCCTTCTTATCTATCTTATAATTTGTTCTAGACACCTTCTCTCTAGAACTGTATATGGACCCTGCCATCCAATTTGTAACTTATTCTGACTCCCGGGCAAAAGAAGCAGTACTTTCTCTCCCACAGCCAAATTTCTGTCTTTCGCCTTCCTGTTATAATAGGCAGCATGTTTCTTCCTGGCTTATTTCAAATTTTCATTGGCAAGTTTCCAGCCAGTTTTTAAACGAGTGGTCAGCTCATTCACATATTGGTATGAAGATGTAATGTTTTCCTCTGCCTTTTCATCAGTCCACGTTCTTAACAACGCTACATATGGACCTTTAATTTTGTGGACCTATTTGTCCATGCACCGGTATGGTCTCTTCCACTCGAAGCTCTATAGTGATGATTTTTCTTCCCAGAATTATCATGCATAAAACGACCGCTACCAATTCTTTTCTTGGGGCTTTCTCCCCACTTAAAATTCTTGATGAGAGATTTCCTCTCTACATCCTCTTCCTCCAGTTTGTTTAAGTCCGATTGAGGGATTTTCGGCTTATCCTGGGGTAAGACATCTCTTTGCACTCTCCGCATAGTGGCCATTGTAAAACAGTTAAGTGAAGCTTGTCCGTGAAAAGGGGCTTCCCATTCCATTTGGTCCACTTTATCAAATCTACTTTTCTTTTTATTATCAGGCCTAATTTTGCCCCGTGGCGTGTCCAGGTCCTGATCCATGTTCCCGCTTGTGGGTGTTCCCTCATGTGCTATGCTACACCTTTCTAAAAAATTCTCAATGTCCCATTTTGCTTTGGGCCAATAATAATTGTGAGCCACCTTTTGAATGATGGTACCTATCTTCTCATGGTCCCCATCTGGTTTCACATGTAGGCTCCTTATTAAGTCTGCCCTATATCTTTTAGGAAGTACCAGCTGTCCTTGACCTTTGGATCCAGCTCCAGTCTTCCTATACATCAACTTGTTTTTCATGTAAAAATCTCCCTTGCCTGGAGTTGTATGACAAGTTGACAATTTTCTGAAACAAGGCTTGAGTGTTTTATCCCCAGCCTGTGCCTTCCTCATCTCTTCTGGAGTGGTATCCAACATAATATCCTCCTCCTGTCTTGAGGTCGACCTGACCTGAAGGGTTGCCATATACACAGGTTTCCTTCTACAACGGTCAGTGTCATGATTGTCCATCTGACAATTTTTACACCACCTTTTTCCTTGGTTGAAAGATTTTCTTTCATCATATTTCCTTTCATCGAATTGTGGGAATTTATTTTTATTTTCATACCGTGGCCTATCAAATTGGTGCTTACCTTTGTTTTGATCCCTAGGATCAAATTGATTAAAGTTCTGTGGTGCCCTAAAGTTATCCACTTGTTTCTTTTTATTACCTGTTACCTCTGCTTGAGCTGCTTGATACCTTTCAGCAACATTTAGCAACTCACCCAGCCTCTCTGCACCTTGTTCCATGAGAAACTTTCTCAGGTCTGGAGCCATGGACTCTCTTAGTTGCTCTATAAGGACCATTTCCTTAAGATCTTGGGTTTTCCCCAGGGAAGTCCATTTCTCCAAGTATGTCTCTATTCGTGCAGAGAACTGGTGATAGGTTTCACCTGACAGTAGTTTAGCATTCCTAAATTTTTTCCTATAAAATTCTGCATTCTTTTCATATCTTAACAAAAGAGCCTGCTTTAGCATGTCATAATTTTCCTGATCACCTCTGCTCATTTTTGCAAAAACTTCATAAGCTGCCCCACGAAGTCCTTGAGATAACTTTAAGCTCCACCTCTCTCTCTCTCTAACCCATACGTGGTAGCTAATAGTTCATACCTATTTAGATAGCTCTCTATATCATCGTCTTTCTCAACAAAATGATCTAAATGAAAATTCATAGCTGAGGTTGAGGCTCCTTGGCTAGCAGTGGCATCAGAGGCAAAGGGACTGGCACCATTTTCAGGAGCATGGCCTTGAAACTCAAACTCCCTTAGTCGTAACTCATGTTCCCTTTGTAATCTCTTCTCCTCCTTTTCTGCTTCCCTCTCTGCAGCTAATTTCTTCTCTTCCCTTTCTGCAGCTAATTTCTTCTCTTCCCTTTCTGCAGCCAATCTTTTGTCTTCTCTTTCTGCCTCCAATTTCTTAGCCTCAGCCTCAATCTGCAACCTCTTAGTCTCAGCCTCAAATTGTAACTTCTTAATTTCCCTTTCAGCCTCTAACTTTCTTTCGGCCTCTTTTTCTAATCTTCTTTCTTCGCGTTCAATAAATTTGTCACATTCCGTAGTGACATAGGCAACCATAACTTGCCCATCTAATCCTAACTCTTTTGCAGTCTGAACCGCAGCAGATCGAAATTTGGCCAGGTCCGCCATTGTCTATCAGGTAAATTTATACAATGTCTAACCAACAATTCAGTCTCTAAATATATATCTAATGGACAACACAGGCACCGTGAGCTCAACCTTATTTAATTCCACCCAAGGATACCTTTTAATTCTTATATTCCCTGAAGTGAATTACCCCCAATATTTTTAATAGGGAAAGATTCAAAATCCCGGACGAGCCCCCAATATATGTGGTGAAGTGGGATGTTATAAATATTTATAGGGGACTTAGTGTACTGACTGAGATCAGCTGTGAAGGTATCTATATCTAATAAGAGTAGTGTATTATAGATAACCTTACTTGCTGCCACATATATATATATCTCAGTCAGAATTATTCTGGAATAGTGTGATGACTACGTTGTATGTCTAGGGTATGTGTATGATGAAGTGTAAGTCATAACAACAACAGACAGATAAACAATTTAATTTATTCCACCACACTTGACAACACTGTGACACTCACATACATAAAACACTCTACAAGGATATCTTAAAGGAGTCACTGATAACTTTTCAAATAACAATATGTATTCATTTCTGTCATGAATGAATATGTGTCCTGATTCAAATACAAAGGGAACCAGGAATCACAATCAATTTTAATTACAAGTTATATGTACAGAATTTATCAATATGAATATTGTAGTGACATATATTATTAAAAGTATCCTATGTGTGTCAGTTGTGTAGTAGTAATATGAGGTAATACTGGTTTTGTTTTGTTCAAGCTCTGTTGGTATTTGTCATCATGACTTCAATAGTTTGTCTTTATTGGAACTAGTATTGGAGATGTTCTCAGTTCCTGATATTAAAACAATTTACTTCCCCTCTTAAGTTTATGTTACAATGTTATTTTAAGATGGGGGTACATAATTTTGAGCTCAGCTGGCCACATCAGCTTATCTTGCGTGATGGCGGCAGGAAAGGACTCCTCTGCTCGATTTCTCCCCTGTGCTCTGGAGACACCTCACTGATAGCTAAATGGACCAAGGAGTATGCTGTCCGACTCTGGATTCAGCAAAGCTCTGACCAGGTGCTGCTCAATACCATCAAGACCACGGTCCCTGAAAACAAGAAGGATGTACCTTCTACTTCATAACTAATTTATACTCTCTTTTTACACTGAGCACAATACATCACAAACATTGAGTTCAGAGCGTTAGGCCAACTGTCAGCTTCATCTGAAATACTTTATACCAGTATTAACCTCCTTAATGGTTACTACGCCTCTGCACTTCCAGCATTATTTCTTTCTAGTCAATCATCTAGGTGTCAGTGTACTGTTTGGCCATTCCATGCCGTTTTACTTTCCTCCGACACCTTCTGTTCAGGCTGGAGCATTATAGGCTTTACATCATGTTTGCTACTGAACTACACATATATACAGGCATAAATTAACAATTCACATTCAATTTTCATTAAAAGATACTGAATGTTTCAAGCTTACCACAATTCATGGAAACAAACACAGATACGTTGACTAGCAATGAATTCTGGCACAATTACTGGCACAAATTCCCATCTGCTTATGTTCCAGGCTTTTATTTAGCAAAAATATGAGCTGGCTTCAACGCACTGTTGCTTTATCAAGCTTATTTGAACTAGTGGTCTCGAACTAACGCTCCTAAGTGATTATATCAGCGAGTCTGACCAATGGAGCCACGTTTCGACAAGTGTTTGAAAAAATTTTACCTTCCTACGTCTCCCCTAACAACCAAAGATAGTATTTATAGTCCGACCAATCGTGTTTAGTCTTATATTTGTTGCGCTCCAATCAATTTGGAGTTTACATGGTAGGCTATTTCCGTACGCACGGTTTTTTTAAACACGTTATCAAAAAATTTTATGAGCAGAAATGATTTCATGCTGTCAGGCATCCCCACTATTTTATTTTGGTTATAACTTGTTAATTCCTAGACTATTTGCGTAACGTTTTACATATTCTTTGTCGGCAAGCCCTAAGGAACCCAAATATACAAATTTAAAAGAGCTAAGTGGCTGCGTTCAAAATATGCAATTTCTTCTACCTTCTGTTTCGAAGATGTGCTGTCTGGGTACTGTAATGTTTTCAAACGTAAACCCATCTATTGTCATCTTTCTAATAAGAGTTTTTCAGGATTTAAAAACCTAACTCTGGGAAGGGTAGTGAATTTATCACTGTCCGTCCGAAAAAGTTAGTGCATGTGGCCTTACACGCGTGATAGTAGTAATTGTGTATCGCGCGACGCGTGTTTTGTGTTGCACGTGTTCGGCTTTATGCCTCTCCCTTCTCTCTATCCTTTAGTCCATCTGTCTTTAGTTACGCCGTGTATAAAATGGAATGAATGAAATATTAAAATTAGGTCATTGTTCAGCTTGCGTATCTCACTGTTTTTCCAAGAAATACAGCACACGTTTCATTGAAGAAAGCGGGTAATAATACAATAGGCTTTTACTATCAACGTGAAAGCGTTACAATTTGCAGACGAAGCATAAAACAAAGGGGGATTTCAAGTACATTCTTTGTGACAGCACTGTTATTTTACCATTGCTCTTTTCTTTATTAGAATTTATTTGTTAGGCTTTATATTTACCTGATAATTTATATATGTGGATTAGAATATTTCACGACAAATGGTTACATTATATTTTATTTAATTCTATTTGATTACATCATACTTTTATTGGTTATATCATACTTGACATCGTAACATCATACTTTTATTGGTTTTATCATACTTGACATCGTTACATCATACTTTTATTGGTTATATCATACTTGATGTGGTGGATTTAAATGTTATGCAATGTTGTTGATATGTATTGATATTGTACTGAATGAGGTCAGCTGTGAAGGCACCTGAGTATAACAATTATTAGGGTGAGTTCTCAGGTAAGCTTTGTGCTACCACCTTATGATCTCATTCAGACTTATTCTTGACTAGTATGTATGATAGCTACGTCTAATGTCTAGGGTAATGAAATTGTGGTGTGAAGGTAATTCAATACTTAAACACACACACAAACAAATATTAAAGTCTATGATTAAAGTAACTAACACACAGTATTAAATTTTGTTATTAAAATATTTTTTTTTTACAATTTTATTTTGTCCTGAACCTAGTATTCTTCTGGTCAGGACTTTCAACTCAAATGAAATAAGTTTATATACAAATGTTAAATTCAATTTAAAAAAGGGACCATCTGTCCAAATACATATATTTTAAAATCTAATAATGTTGTTACTAAAACTATATTACTTCTTAAATAGTGCTTGATGGCGGGTCGGGGTATTTACATCATACCCAGTCTTTTATTTCACAAAGTTTATTTTCTCGTTATACATGAGTATTGGTGGAAAAGTTGTTATTCTTAATACAGTTCAGTTATTATTTGGAGGATAAGTTGATGAATTTCCGCAGGCCAGGTCTGATATACTTATCTGGCCTGTGACGATAGAAGATAGTTGTCTTTCCGGCCAACGGCCACTGCCTCACTTGCTCTGAGGTAATATGATAGGCAGCGTGTATCAATAGCACTACTCCAGTGGTAGAAAACATGTACCACCCGAGACACATCCACTCTCATACAGAGTTGTTCACTTCAGAATATCTGGCACTAGCACAGTGCCAGACAAAGAAACCCTGCAACGTGATAATTATGTTCGGTCTTAACACAATATCTAATCCACCAATTTTACAAACAATGACATATTTAAAACAAAAGACATGGGTCAGATCTCTCTGACCAACCCAGCACATCCACATAAATGATGTAACAAGTAGCACCAGTTTTACATTCCTCTCCTCTAATGGCTGCATTGCATCTGCAATATTATCATTAATCTCTTTTTTCCATACAATAAGGTGGGTGATATGTTTCCACCTGACTACCTAAGAAAACATTTGTATTTTACATCTCTGGTAGTTTGTTATATGATAATTCAACCTCTAGGCCCTGCAGAAGTCGGCTAGGGACCTCGACTATGTACTTACTGTCGTAATAATTTTTAAATGGCAGTATCTCTCTCACATTTTAAAAGAACACAATAATAATGTCTGCCTTACCATAAATTCAATGAATAAACACAGGTACGTTGAAATAGCACACTTCAGATGTACTGCTGGCTGGACTACGGCGTTCTTTTATTTTATTACATGTATATATTTTAAAGGCACGTCACACTTCGCAGCTTTCAAGCGTCCTGCTCTGACTACAATATTTGTCAAAATGGCGACGAGTCGTCCAATTTTCTAATAATCTTAACTGTGTTGGCCAATCAGATCGGAAGACTAAGCTTTTTAATTTCAAATTTGAAAAATAAAGTCAAAATTACAGCCCAATTTCAAATGTACGTCGGTCACATTTTGGCATTAGTTAAAAATAGACTTGCCTTTTGGCCTACCACTACCAAAAAACAATATTCAGTTTGAGCCACCCAATAATATCTTTCCCTCTTTCAAACTCCCCCCAATCAGATTAAATGTACCCTCTCAGTCCTAAGAATCCCCCTTTTTTGGACTTTGACCCTGCCCATATTTGCCTCACTTCAACAACGCGTGCAAAAAATTTTGTCACCGATAGTGAATGCAAAACCGAGAGTCTGTTAGTCCGTCTGTCTGTGTCTATCTAGTATTTTGACCATATCTTTATTATTTACTGGAGGAATTTGTATTTTTAAACTTAATATTACTCAGGAGAAGATATTATATCAAACTAAGTTTGTGGGTCGTATTCCTGGAAATAAAGAATTCCATACATTTTCCATATGAGTTTCAATTTCTAACATTACATAAACACGCCATCCCTTCCCCGCCTTCGCGATGTTCAAACCGAAACAACAAGTCTGTGACGTCATAAAATGTACCATTTTGCAAGAAAAGAGGGCTGGGTGTGTGGTACATGCCAAACTGCATGACTATGGAACGAACCAATATTTGACCCTGTGGCGTATTTTCCCATCTGCCGCCAATAATATCGCCAGCGTTTGCCTACAATTCTGTGTTTCAACCAACTAGTGTCAAAAGGCGCATTCTAAAAATACCTTTTCCTCTCACCTCCTTTTTCCCTCTTTTGGTCCGAAACAAGGCTTATTCTGTCAAAATTGTTACCAATATTTCCAAGGTCACTGGAAAACGATAGTACCCTTAAACTACGTTTCTGTCTTGCTAAAATCCGCGCGACGACTGGCGTGGGGAAAGAAGACGCGTCACAACCTAACTATTTTTATCCCTACATTATTTTAACTTTATACTTACAAATAATAATTTTATCGGTGTATCAATGTAATTTTATCACACTTGACATGGTTACATCATACTTTTATTGGTTATATAATACGTGACGTGGGTACAACATACTATACATGGTTAATTCATACTTTACCTGGTTACATCATACTCTATATGGTTACATCACACTTTACCTGGTTACATCATACTCTACATGGCTGTTTCATACTTTACATGGTTACTTCACACTTTACCTGGTTACATCATACTTTACATGGTTACTTCATACTTTACATGGTTACATCATACTCTACATTGTTACTTCATACTTTACATGGCTACTTCACACTTCACATGGTTAAATCACCCGTTACATGGTTACATCATACTTTATATGGTTACATCATACTTTACATGGTTACATCATACGTTTTATAGTTAAATCATACTTTACATGGTTGCATCATACTTTACATTTTTACGTCACAAGTTACATGGATACACCGTACTTTACATAACTATTTCATACTTTATATGGTTACATCATAGTTTACATGGTTACATCACACATTACATGGTTACTTCATTCTGTACATGGTTACTTCATACTGTACATGGTTACATCATGGTATAGAAACACTGATTTTACATAACGATAAAGTAATACTAGAGGTAGGCTAACAAAAGAAGTAGGCTAACAATAGAAGTTGCTAACAATAGAAGTTGCTAACAATAGAAGTAGGCTAACAATAGAAGTAGGCTAACAACAGAAGTAGGCAAACAATAGAAGTAGGCTAACAGTAGACGTAGGCTAACAATAGACGTAGACTAACAGTAGACGTAGGCTAACAATAGAAGTAGGATAACAATAGAAGTAGGCTAACAATAGAAGAAGCCTAACAATAGAAGTTCCTGACAATAGAAGTAGGCTTATAATAGAAGTAGGCTAACCTTAGAAGTAGACTAATTTTAGAAGTAGGCGAACAATAGAATTTCATGACAATATAAGTAGGCTAATAATAGATTTTGCTAATAATAGAAGTAGGCTAACAATAGAAGTTGCTAATAATTCTCCTCCTCCTCCCTCGTTCGTCCTGAACAGGACGTTGGTTGCGTTGTGTCTGTTTACAGCGGAGCTGCGATATCTGCGCCTTTCGGCCGGCACATGCTAATTCGGCACTTTTTGGGACCGGGTTTGCCTTCCCTCTTCGATCCCTACTCTCTCAGCCAGACTGCAGTGATGCAGCCTGTTTCCAGGACCACCACTTGGAGGTGGAGTAGGGTCTTGGTCAGCTCTGGTTCGCTGACCCTGACACAAGCAGTCAAGCTATGAGTCGCTGACTGCATTCTCTATTATAAAAATTGAAGTTGCTAATAATATAAGCAGGTTAACAATAGACGTAGGCTAACAATAGAAATAAGGTAATAATAGAAGAAGGCTAACAATAGAAGTTGCTAACAATAGAAGTATGCTAACAATAGACGTAGGCTAACAATAGAAGTAGGCTAACAATAGAAGACGCCTAACAATAGAAGTTCCTGATAATAGAAGTACGCTAATAATAGAAGTAGGCTAGCAACAGAAGTAGTCTAACAATAGAAGTAGGTAAACAAAAGAAGTAGGCTAACAATAGAGGTTCTTGACAATATAAGTAGGCTAACAATAGAAGTTCCTGACATTAGAAGTAGGCTAACAATAGAATTTGCTAATAATAGAAGTTGGATAATAATAGAAGTTGCTAATAATAGAAGTAGGCTAACAATAAAAGTTGCTAATAATAGAAGTAGGCAAACAATAGAAGTTGCTAACAATAGAAGTTGCTAACAATAGAAGTTTGCTAACAATAGAAGTTCATGACAATAGAAGTAGGCTAACAATAGAAGTAGGCTAACAATAGAAGTAGGCTAACAAAAGAAGTAGGCTAATAATAGAAGAACGCTAACAATAGAAGTAGGCTAACAGTAGAAGTTGCTAACAATAGAAGTAGGCTAACAATATAACTTGCTAACAATAGAAGTAGGCTAACAATAGAAGTTGCTAACAATAGAAGTAGGCTAAGAATAGAAGTACGTAAACAAAAGAAGTAGGCTAACAATAGAGGTTCCTGACAATAGAAGTAGGCTAACAATAGAAGTTCCTGACATTAGAAGTAGGCTAACAATAGAATTTGCTAATAATAGAAGTTGGATAATAATAGAAGTTGCTAATAATAGAAGTAGGCTAACAATAAAAGTTGCTAATAATAGAAGTAGGCAAACAATAGAAGTTGCTAACAATAGAAGTATTCTAACAATAGAAGTTGCTTACAATAGAAGTTTGCTAACAATAGAAGTTCATGACAATAGAAGTAGGCTAACAATAGAAGTAGGCTAACAATAGAAGTAGGCTAACAAAAGAAGTAGGCTAACAATAGAAGTAGGCTAACAATAGAAGTAGGCTAACAGTAGAAGTTGCTAACAATAGAAGTAGGCTAACAATAGAAGTAGGCTAACAATATAAGTTGCTAACATTAGAAGTAGGCTAACAATAGACGTTGCTAACAATAGAAGTAGGCTAACAATATAAGTTGCTAACATTAGAAGTAGGCTAACAATAGACGTTGCTAACAATAGAAGTAGGCTAACAATAGAAGTTGCTAACAAGAGAAGTAAGCTAACAATAGAAGTTTCTAACAATAGAAATAGGCTAACAATAGAAGTTCCTGACAATAGAAGTAGGCTAACCATAGAAGTAGGATAACAATAGAAGTAGGCTCAAAATAGAAGTAGGCTCACAATAGAAGTAGGCAGCGGAGGGACGGGAGGCGGGATGGGCGGAGCACTTCAGAGAGGCTCTGAGCAGGGGAATACCAGAGACACAGTTGAATGTTCCTGAGGCTGAGGACGATCTAGATGTGGATACAGACATTCCACGAGGGGAAGAGGTCATCACAGCAGTCAGGGGGTTAGTGAGCGGTAGGGCTCCGGGCCATGATAACTTAAGTACAGAGCTGTTTGAGACGGACCCTGAGCTGGCGGCGGAGCTATTGGAGCCGCTGTTTGCACGGGTGTGGAGAGCGGGAGCGGCACCATCGGAGTGGAACGGGGGAATGGTTGTCGGGTTGCCCAAGGGGGGAGATCTTGCGGGCTGCAATGGTTGGAGAGGGGTCGCTCTTCTCTCAGTTCCCGGCAAAATGCTGGGCAGGATGGTTATGCAGGGAGTTTCAGGGGCAGTGGACCACAAGCTGGGGAGGGAGCGGGCAGGATTTGGAGGGGGCGGGAGATGTGTGGACCATGTGTTCACTCTCGGGGGCATTGTGGAGCGGTGCTCGGAGTGGCAGGGACGGCTTTGCATAAATTTTGTTGATTTTGAGGGGGCTTTTGACAGCATGCATGGGGACAGTTTATGGAAGGTGCTGAGGGCTTGTGGAGTTCCGGGCTGCATGGTGTCGATCATGGAGGGCCTCTATGCCGGCTTTACGTGTGGTGTTGGGCAGGGCAGCCTGGCCTTCGGGGTGGGGACGGGAGTGCGACGGGGATGCCCCTTGTCGGCCACTCTTTTTTTGACAGTCGTGGACTGGGTGGTGCGCCGGAGGGCGGTCCGGGAGGAATGGGATGGACTACATTTTCTACATTGGAGGATCTGGAGTGTGCAGATGGCGTTGCACTGCTGGCGCATTCGCGTCAACACGTCTGGGAAGAGACGGATGGACTTGGTGGGTTTAGCCAGCGGGTGGGCTTGGGCATCGGTTTAAAGAGGTCTGGGGTCGTGGCTCTCGGTGTGGGCAGCCCTGGGCCCATGTCGGTACGGAATCGGCAATTGGTGCAGACGGATGCCTTCACATGCCTAGGAAGCGTGGTGCACCAGACGGTGGGGCAGGCGGGAACATCGGCATCGGAATGGATGGGGCAAGAGCGGCCTTCTTTAGCCTAGATAGCATCTGGGGGTCCTCCCAGTGCAGCACGGGCACAAAATTAAGATTATACCAGAGTTGCGTGCTTTCTGTGCTTCTCTGTAGTGCGGAGTGCTGGAGAGTCGCAGAGAGGGAGATGTCAGGGTTGTCCTCTTTTCGCACGGCATGCCTGGGAGGAGTTCACCGCATCTTTTGGCCGAGTGCCATCACCGGCCGGGATCTGCTTGCTCGTGGCAAGCGGGGGGACATGCGCACCGTCGTGGCTGGCGGACGCTGGGGCTGGGTTGGTCGTGTCCTCGGAGGAGACCCCGATGCCATCGCGGGAACAGCTATGCTTTGGACCCCTGAAGGAAGGCGAAAGAGAGGCCGACCAAAAACAACTTGGCGGAGGACTGTGGAGGCTGAGATGCAAAGAATGAACCAGAGTTGGGGCACTGTACGAAGGATGGCCACCGACCGTGCAAAGTGGAATCAATTTGTTGTTGCCCTACAAGACGCCACTAGGCGTGATGGCCACTGACTGCTTTGACGGTCGGTGGTTAAGGATCGAAGAAGAAGAAGAAGACGTAAGTGATATAGACGGAAAGGGGAGATTATTTCGTTTGCGAAATAAGTTGGGGCTTTTGTCTAATTTTAAGATATTGGCCCGAGTTTGAAACTACTTCACTCATTCTCCATTTTACAGTAGACGTGGCCACTTCGTTCTAGAACACTTAAATTTATAGTGATATCTCTTAGTTTCGTTGTGATATCGTAGTGCTGTTTGAGATAAAATATTATATCTATTATTATCTAGTATTTTGTGAAGTGTTTAAAGTGTTATTTCACTAGTTAGATTTGGTGCAGAGCGCTTAATTCATAAGTCTGTATTATTTTCTAGTGACGTGTCTCAGTGGAAAGCAGGATAAATTACATTTCTAGCTTAAATTCAGTCGGCTAATAAATGAATTTAATTTTACTGCTAAATAATCAGACGAGTACATATTTTTTTAAACTAACTTATAAATGCTAGAAGCCTCATGAATGTTGACGGAATACGCTCGTGTTCCTAATTCATGAGGATTGATGATTTTAAATATAACTTACTTCACGGGAAGTTTTTAATAATAAGTCAAGCGGTCGGCTTGCAGTTTAAAATATAAGTTATATCCTTATACATAGTAGGTATAATTATTTTATATGTGCTTTTTCCATTTTATGCAGTGAATACTGGGGTGATCCAAACTTGCCGGCGTTTAGTAGTAAAGAGACATACTTGTGAGAAGAATAGACATTTCCTATCGTTAACCACGTGGGTATTTTCAAGTAACACTGGTCTGACAGTGCATGTGCCATCAGAGATAGACAGTAATACCAATCCCACTAACGGTTTTTCTAAAGACTAAATGTTTATACTGGGCCTTTGAGCCAGACTTTATTTCTTCACAATAAACTCAAATATACATGATGCCTGGCGGCGAGAATAATTACAAGAATTAACATTAATATTTCCGACAAGTATTGACAGAGTGTATAGTGAACCAAGACTATCTGTTAAAAGAAGTTGTCCACTGGTCAGCTTTTCCCAAATGAAGGAAACCCTCGTGTTTTGACTCTGTGTGCCCGTTCAAACTTGCTTACCCTAACTGATCTAAGTGACAAGAACAGTAATCTAAATACATAACTGGTGAAGTGAATGCTCCCCGAAAAACAGTGGAAGAAACCTGTAATTGTAGAGCTGGGATTCGCTTTATCCAAAGAATACAGATTCACTGTAGAGAAGTGTCCTAAGGTTGCGCCAGACGGTGAACAACATCAAGTTTTTTTTAGGTAAGCACGTGTGCCAGGGTACCCTGATGAAAGAACCGAGTGAAAGTGGACTGAGTGAGTTTTTTTTGATAACTATTGATTCACCCACTTTATAATCGCCTTACGGAAGATTGGCTGCTTAATTACATTGTTCCTTTTTGAAGGACAATATTAGACCCTAACCATATGTATTTGTGACTCTTTGGGCCATCATCTGTCTCATAACGGGACTGTGGGCTAAACCTAGAGTTAATATCATAACGGGGCTATCATCCTTGTAGCGTTCTCTTGATATTTTATGACTATTTGTATATGTTTTGATGTAATTTCTATGTGTTGTGAAGAAATTTTAAATGATAATTAAAATTTCCCTTGGAATTAATCAGCGTGTTGGTCAGCTCGTTCTACAATATTTATATAAGTACTGTTATAGGTTTCCCACGTCTGTGTGTTTAACTGTCGTCACGTGTATGTGCGTGCCCGTGAGTAGATAGACATATAGGTAAAATATATATATGTGTTTAGACTGTCTGACGCTGTAAAGCTGTCGTAGAAGATAGGTGAGAGAGAGAAGAATTTTTTTTCGCTTTCAGAGACAGCCTCTATATCACATTCTATCATCTCACTCGTGGAATCTATTTCTTTTACTAACTCTCACTGTGTCTATCACCTATTCTAATCTATTCAGAAGGGACCAACCCAAGTCTTAATTCTCCTATCTAAAATCTGCGACAAATGGTTGCTTGTTACCGGGAATTGAACCCAAAATCCTAAGACGATACGATAAATGTGGACTCGGCTATCAGGATTTTGAACTTAGAATAGGAAGACGAGACGACAAATATCAGCTCGTCTGTAAGATTCTTTATTCTGAGATAGAGTAAGAGTGTGATGTCTTGTGAGTTTTGAACTTTTTGAAAATAATTTATCCCCTAGACGTAACGATCTGTTTATGGGCGTGCTGACCACACGACTAAAAATTGTTTTCCACAGCATTAAGAAGCATTATACATTTGGTTTACAGGTTGATTTTGTCGGAATACATGTTAATTAAGGATTTTGTAATACTAAACGCTGGTAAAGTTTTGTGAGTGTATAACATTCACAAGGGTTCTGAAGCAGGAAGGTGTTTGAACTAAGTTAAGGAGTGCGTTTCATGCAATAATTATTTTCCTTTGCCACTGTAGCAACTTATTTTAGGGATTAATCTCAACTACCATTTATTTGGCGTAGTCGTTTGCATTAGGTGCTTTACTGCCGATTAATAGCAGCGATAGTTATGTCGTAGATTTATGATAGGAGAATTAAGACTAGGGTTAGGTCCCTTCTGAATAGGTTGGAATGAGTGATAGATACAGTGAGAGCTGGTGGAAAAAAAACAATAGAATTTCCTCACGTGAGATGATAGGATGTGATCTAGAGGCTGTCTTTGAGAATCGAGATAATCTTCTCTCTCTCACCTATCTTCTACGACCGTTTTTTTTAAGGCGTCAGACAGTCTAAACACAGATATATATATATATATATATATATATATATATATATATATATATATATATATATATATATATATATATATATATATATATATATATTAATATATCTCTATCTACTCACGGGCACGCACGTACACGTGACGACAGGTAAACACACAGACGTGGGAAAACTATAACAATGAATTTATATGTATTTGAACGAGCTGACCAACGCACTGAGTTAGTTCAAGAGAGATTTTTATTATTATCATCAAAAAAAAATCTTCTCACAACACCAAAAAATACATCAAGGAAAAAACATATACAAATAGTCATAAAATTTAAGAAAATGCTACAAGGAGGATAGCCCGTTAAAATCTTACTCTAGGTTTAGCCAACAGCCCCGTTAAGAGAACAGATGATGGCCCAAAGAGTTATAGATACGTAGGGTTGAGGCTAAGAGTTTTTCTTCTTTTCTCGTAAATGTATGCACAGAGTTGAATAATCTGATTTAGCCTAAGAAGTAAAGAAACTCTAGCAAATAGTAACAAATTCTGCAGGTTAAACAAAAAGAATTAAGACAGTAAATGGGTGACAATCTATAACTGTAAAATAACACTCTGATCTGCGTACACTCATTCATTCAGCCATGGCCATGGGTACACAGTTATACTCACAACTTTGCTCGCTGCCTCTGGGAACATAATAATTCTAGGACCTTCACACAGACCCAAAAATGCAGTCCTTGACCAAGAAATCCCCAGTTCCAAAAGACGTACTAAACTCTCAGGGAACGATTCCTTGGGTGTTCTAATTTTTCGAATGTCTGATTAAGTCACATAAAATATTGTCCAGGCACGAAAGTTAGCAGAGCACAATGTCATTAGCTTTGGTTTCTAGAATTTAAGGAATGTCAGATCGGTGTCTACTTTCAGGAAGTTACTATATTTGGTCGCCACAGTACTAGTCAAAACTCTGTCGGAATGTTTCTGATCTTTGCTTGCCACAACGGGCTGAATTGTACTGAAGAGTTATTCTGGAAGAATTAATTCTGGCGCAAAGGCCTCTTACTTCATTTAACTGTTACAGTTCAGGTAATGAAAGTGATTTGTTTCTTCCCAAATAATGTTCACGTACTAGAACGCTGGTAAAGTTGGGTACCACCGTTTCACTATATAAAAGAAAGAACACATATCAAATAATTTACATATATGTACTCAATATAACTTACATTTTAATAGCAAGCCTACAGCTTGACTTATATTTAAAACTTCCCGTAAAATAAGTTATATTAAATAAATCAAACATCATGAATTAGAAAATACATACGTATTTCGTCAACACTCAATGATGTATCTAGTGTTATAAGTTTAGTTTTTAAACTATATTCTCTCGTTTGATTATTTAGAAGTTAAATTAAATTTCTTTATTAGCCGACTGAATTTAAGCAAGAAATATAATTTCTGTTTTCCACTGAAACGCGTCACTAGAAAATAATACAGACTATATAGATTAAGCCCTCTGTTCAAAAGAACTAGTTTAAAATTAAATCGGCGATTTAACACTTAATCACTTCACAAAATTCTAGAGAACTACTATATAATATTTACCTCAAAACACAGCACTACAGGATATCGCACAATTAAGAATTTTTACGCTCACATTTATGGAAGTCTAGAAGTTCGACAAATTGTCGCAACAAACTAAGAAACTTCGCTTATACAGCTCTACTCTTCGTGAACCACCTGTCTACTGCGATTTATTGAGAAGAATGAAAATAAAGTTTCAAACTAGTTTAATATTTTAAAATTAGACAAAGGATGAACTATTTCCCCCGCCCCGATCTCTCCCCCTTCTCATAACAGCTACGTTACACTTAGAAGCATGTCGTAACTGTCACCGGTGCGATTTCCTACCTTCGTTGACAAACTGACCGGGAAAAGCGCGTGTCAGTTGCAAATCTCAGACAACCGTCTGCCGTGCCACGAGTAATCTCACCCTTCGTTTAACAAACTGACCGAGAAACGGGCGTGTTAATTTCAAAGTTAGACAACTTGTCTGAAAGGCAGGGCAGTTTTCACACTACAAGCTGACCATGGCCCGTGGAGCATGAGTGTCATATGCGAAAAACCAGACCCTCTGTCTGCCTGCCCGTTCTGGCGGAGTGAATTTTCACACTACGGCCCAGAACTCGGCCGAAGAAAACACTGTCCCCGTGGGAACAGCAGACAGCTGTCGGCTCTCCCGGTCTGACGGAATGCATTATAACGCTTCTCGTCTGACTGACATCCACGTAATACCATCTAGTGCGATACTCAGTTTTGAGAAACAAAACCGGTAAAGTTTAAAAATATTGAAGAAAATATTTTTCGCAACCGAGTGATGCGAAAAATACAGGAAAAACAAGTATGGAAAGATAATAAAATAAAAGGATGCGCGTGAGATAATAGGAAGAGGATCTAGGCAATTTAATGACCATAACCTATGTGACAAGTTAGATATTTTTTTGGAGGAGGTATCCCAGGGTGAAGTATATCACCTTTTATTTTTGGAATTTTTCTCGTAAGTGGTAGAAACCAGTGTATCTTTTTTCCTATTTTTTTTTCTCCACTAGTCTCAGTCACTGACGTAATATGGCCGAGAGGGCAAAGCTTAGACAACTCCTCAGGGACGAAGCGAGAGAGGAGGGACTGGAAGGAGAGGAAGCGAAAGCGTTTGTCAGAGACGAACTTGAGAGATATGATGCGGAGAGGAAAGCAGCGGAAGCTAAAGAGCAGAAGAAGATTGAGGAAGAAATGGAAATTCGCAGGGCGAACGAACGAGAGAAGGAGAGACAGCATGAGGAACGAGAGAAGGAGAGACAGCATGAGGAAAGAGAGAAGGAGAAGGAGAGACAGCACGAGAAGGAGAGGGAGGAGAGACAGCAGGAGAAGGAGAGGGAGGAGAGACAGCATGAGCTGGCTATTAAAGCTCTAGAGTTCCAAAGTCGTGGTGCTGCCTCTACCTCCAGCAATGGAGAATCTTCTCCTCATTCCTCCTTAACTGATCCTTCTAACACTCAATCTCTTCAACTAAACGCCATGTCTTTCACTCTAGAATCTTTTCCTTGTCCAAATGAGAAGATTGACACATGGTTAGAAAAATTTGAGAAAATTGCAACTCTGTACGGGTTAAAGAGGTCGCGTTGGAATATGAAACTTTCCCAGGCCCTAAAAGGTTCTGCTTATGATGTTTATTCTAAGCTGGAAAGTAGCCAACAAGACGACTACGACTTGTTGAAGAAAGCTTTGCTCGAGCGCTTCGAAATGAATGCGCGAAAGTTTTTGCAACTGTTTCGCAACAGCAGGAAGGAGAGCGCTGAAACTTTTCAGCAGTTCTCATCTCGTTTAAAGGGATACTTGTCAAAGTGCCTTGAGCTTTCACAGCTCCCCTCTACCTATGAAGGTCTTGAGGAATTTGTTCTAACAGAACAAATAAAGAACACTTTGTCTGCGGATACCCGGAGATTTCTTGCCGAGCAGGGTGCAGAAAAGCTTGAAGACATTTTGCAAAAGTCTGAGCGATATCACAATGCGCTGGCTGAACTACCGGCAATAAAACGAAAACCGACAGAAGAGCATTTTCGGAAAAATAATCTTGACCAAGCTTCTCAGGCTTCTAATGCTTCTAATCAGAATAACCACAGAAAAACTGGACCTCAAAACCCCCCTCCTGAAAAGACCAAGTTCTACAAGAACAAGTACCCCAACCACCCCAAACAGTCTGATCAACCCGACCGCCCTACATGGCAGCGTGGCCAGAAAGGTCAAGGTGGCAAAGGGAGAACCCCTGAGCACGGGACATATGATCAGAGTGAGCACACCGAGCATAAACGCATCGGATGCTTACTAACAGTCTCGCAAGGCGGAATAATTGACAGTGATTCCCAACCTGTTGGGGATACACCCTCAACGCGAGGTTCTGTTATTTTGAACGGTTCTCAAACTTCTTGTTTATTTGACACGGGGCTTTCTTATGATTGCATTGTTGCCAGAAACCTGGTCAAACCCGGTCAAGAGACAGGAGAGACCGTCCAACTTTGTGGAGTTCGTAAGAGTGATGCACCTACAGCGCTTCCCATTGCATTGGTGGAGATCCACTCGGATTTTGTCAGAGGTGTGATCAAAGCGGCTGTTATGAATGATCCCATCTACCCAGTCATACTTGGCGGTAGATACGTGTGTATTGGGAAACCGGAAGAGCCGATGGTGGCAGCAGTAACTACAAGAGGGCAAACCAAGAAGGAACGGGAGCCTGCGCCGAATTTGTTACCCATGGAACTTAAAGAAGCGCAATACAAGGACCCTACTTTGGCACCCTGCTTTAGGAAACTGCCCATGGCTAAGGAACCCAAACAGCACGGGGACATTTTTTCTAAGGATGGCGTACTTTATCGCAGAACGGGCAAGCCTGACCAAGGTTACAACCAGCTCCTAGTACCGAAACAGTACAGAAGCCAAATCCTAGAAATGGGGTACTCTCTTCTCTTTAGCGGACATATGGGACAGAACGCCACAAACAAACGGATAACCACTCATTATTGGTGGCCAGGAGTAAATACTGATATTATCAGATATGTTAAATCCTGTGCCCAGTGCCAACGTGTGCCACCCAAGCATCGGGCACCCCCAGTCTCTTTGGGTGAAATGCCAATAGTGGGAACACCATTCGAACGGGTTGTGATCGACATTTTAGGACCCTTAGAAAGGACTAAAAGAAGGAACAGGTTTATCCTGACTTTAGTCGATAAATGCACTTTATGGGCAGAAGCTATCCCGCTAACATGCGCAGATGCCAAGCATGTCACAGAAGCCCTTGTGCAGATTTTCACTCGCTTGGGATTCCCTCAACAAGTGTTGACGGATAACGGATCTCCATACCGAAACTTGTTGATGGATGAGATCGTGAAGATCTTGAGGACCAAACACATCCACACTAAGCCATATACTCCGGTCGGAAATGGGCTCGTGGAACGTGTTAACGGAAACCTCAACATGATGTTAAGTAAACTGGCACAAGTGAAACCTGAAGATTGGGATCTTTGTATTCCTGCAGCTTTATTTGGCTACAGAGAATCTCCTCATACTTCCACAGGATTTCCGCCAGCTACGCTTTTATTCGGCAGACCTATTAAGGGGCCACTTGAAGCCTTACTTCAGTCTCTGACAGACGAGAAGGCGGATGAGAAAGTTGTCTCAGCAAGTAAATATGTGTCGGTTTTAAAGGAAAGACTGAAACTAGGGTGGGACCTAGCAACGACTAACTTTAAGCGAGCACGCACAAAGCACGCTAACCGATACAGGAAAGTCACGAAAGAAAGAGAACTGGAAGCAGGAGAGAAAGTTTTGGTGTTACTCCCTACCGGAAACAACCAACTGAAGATCGGATGGCAAGGGCCGTTTACCGTCCTGAAAAAGATTTCTAAGGCTAACTACCAGATCTCTATTGAAGGAAAGGAGAAGGTTTTCCATTTAAATCTCTTAAAGAGATACTTGGAAAAACCAGTGCCAACCTCCGACCATTTCCTGACGATCGCCAAAACTGACGAAGATGACGATAGTGGCAGGGAAACTCCACTGCAATCACAGGAAATCTTTGAAAAATGTCAGAAGCGGCGACGCTCTTTTAAGCGCGCATGGGAGACATTCCAGAGAAAGGAAACTTTGGGAGTAGACTTGAGTAGGAAGTGCAAGGAGATGGAGGGGGGAGATGAGATGGAGGAAGACAGACACCCTGAAGCTACGGATATAGGAAATTTATTCCCATAACGTAGACATGGAGTGCTTCCATATCTTAAAGGGGGGACGTTCTGTCACAGAGGTTATTGATCATAAATTGCCTACATCCTCTTCTTTCTTCTTTCACCCGTATCCTCTATTTTTGTTATCGCACGTTACCTTTTTCCTGTATTCTTTCGCATTCATTCGTTTGCGAGAAATATTTATTTTTCCCATTCTCACTTTCGCCAGTTTTGTTTCTCATTTAATAACGCATTTCTTGGCTGATAAAGTCAGTAACTTCTTATGTTATGTGTCAGTCCCCGGGATGTGAGCGAATGGTGTCAAAAATTCGCTCTCGAGAGACCGAATGGCAGACATTCGTCTCAGTTTTCCAAGGCACGAGACGAAGGACCGTGAAACTCGTCTCGATAGACATGGGATGGCAGACTTATCGTCTGACATTTTTTCACCTGCCACACGGAGTTCTCGGCTGAGCGCTTAGGTAAGGTGCGAGAAAGCAAAGTGTCAGTTATGGTTCTCAGGATGAGTTCAGCTTGAAGTGTGAAAACTGCCCTGCATTTCAGACAAGTTGTCTACCTTTGCAATTGACACGCACGTTTCACGGTCAGTTTGTTAAACGTAGGTGCAAAAACTGCCCCTGCATTGCAGACAAGTTGTCTGAGATTCGCAACTGACATGCGCCCTCTCGGTCAGAACGTTGCAGTTTATGACAGTTACGTAAATGATATAGACGGAAAGGGGAGATTATTTCGTTTGCGAAATAAGTTGGGGCTTTTGTCTAATTTTAAGATATTGGCCCGAGTTTGAAACTACTTCACTCATTCTCCATTTTACAGTAGACGTGGCCACTTCGTTCTAGAACACTTAAATTTATAGTGATATATCTTAGTTTCGTTGTGATATCGTAGTGCTGTTTGAGGTAAAATATTATATCTATTATTATCTAGTATTTTGTGAAGTGTTTAAAGTGTTATTTCACTAGTTAGATTTGGTGCAGAGCGCTTAATTCATAAATCTGTATTATTTTCTAGTGACGTGTCTCAGTGGAAAGCAGGATAAATTACATTTCTAGCTTAAATTCAGTCGGCTAATAAATGAATTTAATTTTACTGCTAAATAATCAGACGAGTACATATTTTTTAAACTAACTTATAAATGCTAGAAGCCTCATGAATGTTGACGGAATACGCTCGTGTTCCTAATTCATGAGGATTGATGATTTTAAATATAACTTACTTCACAGGAAGTTTTTAATAATAAGTCAAGCGGTCGGCTTGCAGTTTAAAATATAAGTTATATCCTTATACATAGTAGGTATAATTATTTTATATGTGCTTTTTCCATTTTATGCAGTGAATACTGGGGTGATCCAAACTTGCCGGCGTTTAGTAGTAAAGAGACATACTTGTGAGAAGAATAGACATTTCCTATCGTTAACCACGTGGGTTGTTTCAAGTAACACTGGTCTGACAGTGCATGTGCCATCAGAGATAGACAGTAATACCAATCCCACTAACGGTTTTTCTAAAGACTAAATGTTTATACTGGGCCTTTGAGGCAGACTTTATTTCTTCACAATAAACTCAAATATACATGCTGCCTGGCGGCGAGAATAATTACAAGAATTAACATTAATATTTCCGACAAGTATTGAAAGAGTGTATAGTGAACCAAGACTATCTGTTAACAGAAGTTGTCCACTGGTCAGCTTTTCCCAAATGAAGGAAACCCTCGTGTTTTGACTCTGTGTGCCCGTTCAAACTTGCTTACCCTAACTGATCTAAGTGACATGAACAGTAATCTAAATACATAACTGGTGAAGTGAATGCTCCCCGAAAAACAGTGGAAGAAACCTGTAATTGTAGAGCTGGGATTCGCTTTATCCAAAGAATACAGATTCACTGTAGAGAAGTGTCCTAAGGTTGCGCCAGACGGTGAACAACATCAAGTTTTTTTTAGGTAAGCACGTGTGCCAGGGTACCCTGATGAAAGAACCGAGTGAAAGTGGACTGAGTGAGTTTTTTTTTTGATAACTATTGATTCACTCACTTTATAATCTCCTTACGGAAGATTGGCTGCTTAATTACATTGTTCCTTTTTGAAGGACAATATTAGACCCTAACCATATGTATTTGTGACTCTTTGGGCCATCATCTGTCTCATAACGGGGCTGTGGGCTAAACCTAGAGTTAATATCATAACGGGGCTATCATCCTTGTAGCATTCTCTTGATATTTTATGACTATTTGTATATGTTTTGATGTAATTTCTATGTGTTGTGAAGAAATTTTAAATGATAATTAAAATGTCCCTTGGAATTAATCAGCGTGTTGGTCAGCTCGTTCTACAATATTTATATAAGTACTGTTATAGGTTTCCCACGTCTGTGTGTTTAACTGTCGTCACGTGTATGTGCGTGCCCGTGAGTAGATAGAAATATCGGTAAAATATATATATGTGTTTAGACTGTCTGACACTGTAAAGCTGTCGTAGAAGATAGGTGAGAGAGAGAAGAATTTTTTTTCGCTTTCAGAGACAGCCTCTATATCACATTCTATCATCTCACTCGTGGAATCTATTTCTTTTACTAACTCTCACTGTGTCTATCACTTATTCTAATCTATTCAGAAGGGACCAACCTAAGTCTTAATTCTTCTATCTAAAATCTACTACACGGACAAAGGTCAGGAGATTTGCTCTGCTGTATTTCTTGGGAAGAAATGTCCTCTGAGTTTCTACGATGTCAGTGTTCTTCCCAAAGTTTATTTGTTACGCCAAAGGAGGGCGTGTTCTGTGATCTAGTGTTTTTCCTAGGATTCAGTCAAGGTAATGATAAACATTTTTGAATCTTCACATTATATCTTAGTATGCAGACTTGCTGTGAGCTGCAATCTTGAAGGCGACATATTGCCAGTAGAGTTATAGATGAGGACTAGAATGGAACCAGGCCAGGAAGAAGACAGCTGATAGAATAGTCTGGCGCGCTCTCTTCCAAACCTCTACACCTCACGGTAGAAGGGGAACGACTAAGTAAGTAAGTAAGTTATAGATGACATGATATACGAAGCTTTCTATATGACTCCTTATGTAAACCAAGGCTATGCATCTTATTTGATGAAGAGAACGCAGAGAAGATAGAGCTATTTGGATCACACCTTGTTCGGGCGATTTATTGATCAAGGACTGATGCCTTGCTCAGAGGTTAATTTGTCATAGAGGCCCACTGCTTGGTGGCCTGATATTGTCGCCATAAGAGCCCGCTACTTGCGGCTTATATTTGTTGGAGTTCCTGACGGATGATGCCTTTTCAAAATCAACGAAATTAATGTACAGCTGTCTTTGCCATTCTGAGCATTGCTCTATAATGTTCCTGAGAGTGAATATATGATCTACACATCTTCTGTTCTTTCTAAATCCTGCTTGTTCTTTCCTCAGTTTGTAGTCTACTGCTTTTGAAATTTGCGTAGAATAGAGGGATTAAGTTACCAACGTGGAACTGATGACAAGAACTAGACAAGTGCCAGTTGAATAAGAGATGAGAAGAAAACGATGGCGATGGATAGGATACACACTGAGGAAACCTGTTGATAGCATTATAAGGCAGTCCTTGTTCTGGAACCCCCAGGGCAAGAGAGGCAGACCAAGAAGCACACGGAGAAGAGAGCTGGAAACAGAGATGAAAATGATAAGGAGAACGTGGAAAGAACTTGAGATGATGGCACGTGACAGGAGGACTTGGCATGTGTTTTGTTGAAGGCCTATGCTCCTTTGGGAGTGGAAGGTTATGAATGAATATATATATATATATATGGATGCACATCAGCTTTACTTGATTTACTTGCTCTTGCTCTTAACTCGCTGCTCTCACAAACAAATTAGTATGTGTGTGTATGTCAATGCTCATTCGTTCTTTACATTGTGAATTGTAATACAATGTTCAAAAGTCACTGTCACTGCAGAGGCAGATACCTTGAAAACTGCAGCTGAGGTGATAATGACAGAGGAAAGCACAGACAGACAAGTTGCTTTCTTAGCTTATGCACTGTTAGTAATTGCAACTTTTAAATGTCAAAATAATGCAGGACTGCATGACCTAAGAGTGGTGCTGCACAAACTATGTCAACGATTGAAAAGAGTTGTGATGTAATGGATTCCATCTCGGTAAACCCCCATCTCATTGTACCATCACCGGCAATGAAGAGGCTGACAGATTGGCAAAGGAAGGTGGAAAGCTACCTCAGGCTGATGCAAGCATAACATTCGAGGACACATTCAAGCAGACGTATGAGAGTGTACATTCAAGCAGACGTATGAGAGTGTACATTCAAGCAGACGTATGAGAGTGTACAAAGATCAAGCAGACGTATGAGAGTGTAAAAAGAAGAGGAAGACTGTTTTAACAAGTAAAAGTACAATACACTTGCAATAAACAGCATGAATAATTATTAACCGCACATTAATGATTAGGCCTACAATATTATGATGCGGTACTTACTAATTTATGACGTTTGGGAATATATAATAAATACTCTCAGCCGGTAAAGCGGCAATGACAGAGCTGGCTGTTAAATCAAGCGACAGCAAGAGCTGTATAATACAGAAATAAAACATACATTCAATCTATCTCAATCGTAAAAAAATAAATGAAACAGAAGCACATATATAATTTATCTTGTATTTTGTCATGTAGGCTAACCCATCTTTGTGAAATATGACATAATTATCACATGTCACTGTGTTAACAAGTCGCAATAATTAATTATGAAAAGTACAATAACAATCTTATGATACTGTACTTACAAATTTATGGTGTTGTGAAATATTCAACTTTAGTGCTGTGCGAAATATTAGTTGTATATAACTAAACAACAAGTATGCTGCAGAGACAGAAACGCAGAATTTTTAGCGTTTCCCGCGTTAAATCTTGATTAAAAAGTTGATATGGATATCGTACGAATGTTTCCTTAAAGTCGATGTACAAAGTAAACGAAAAAATACAACAGGCCATCGTCCGCCATTTTTCCCTAAGGTTATTCACGCATAAAATAAATATTAGACAAACATAAAGGTAACTTTTCAGGCACTCGTAAGAAATAAAGAAAAAGTACGGGTCATTAGTGCGAACTGCAACACATAACATCGGAAATTTACATAGGGCAGTCCAGCCTATTAATGATGCAATCACTTCGGTAATGTTCGCCTTTAGCCCCACTGATGTCCTTTTGTAACTTTTCGTTTACTTTGTACATCGACTTTAAGCAAACATTCGTACGATATCCATATCGATTTTTTAATCAAGATTTAATGCGTTTCTGTCGCTGCAGCATAGGCTACTTGTTTGTGCCGCGTACTTGTTGTTTAGTTATATACAACTAATATTTCGCACAGCGCTAAAGCTAAATATTTCGCAACACCATAAATTAGTAAGTACAGTATCATAAGATTATGATCGTTATTGTACTTTCAATAATTATTTATTGCGACTTGTTAACACAGTGACGTGATAATTAGGATATATAAGCGTCCGATCGACAGAGTTGTTACAGCGCTGGTCTCTCGTGGCTAAGGTGATGGGTTCGATTCATGGTATCATCGCGCTCCAGTCTACCCAGCTGTAAATGGATACCTGACTTTGCTCTTGAGTTAGGGAAGGAAAAGTATCGAGGAAGGGAACTAGTCACACCCCACCTCTTGATGCTGGACCTAGTATAGTGAAGTCTCTAACACTTCATTCTCCTACGGCAGTATCTGCTATGGGAATACCTTTACCTATTTATATATATGCTGTTTAATAATTATAATCACAGTGTTTTATACATATATTTATATACTGTATATATAATCACACTTTGATTATAATTATTAAAGAGAGTCAGAGGTAAACCCAAAAAAAACACACACACACACACACAGACAAGATAACTAGATACAGAACTGAAAAAGAAGAGGAATTCGTGGAAAGACCTCGCGCGAAAGGCATCTGACAGGAGGATTTGGCATGCGTTTGTTGAAGGCCTATGCTCCTTGGGGAGCTAACAGGTATTTTAAAATATTTCTGTATGTTTTAAAGTCAATACATGTCATTATCTTACAAACAAATTAATTATATTTATTTATTAATTTTGTAACGTTGTGATTATAATTATTTATTGTCGTGACCAACGGAGGATCATCATTTATGCTATTCGTATTTCGTACGAATGTTTCCTTACTTGTAAACTCCAATTCCAAGTACAAAGTAAACGAAAAGTTACAATAGGACATCGGTGGGGCTAAAGGTGAACATTACCATCAGTTCTGTTGTTCCCCTATTATAGGGCCTTCAGTAGGCCTAAAGGTCAGACTACACAAGACAAAGACCTTAATACTGTGTCTAGTAAATGATAGAAGACTAAGAACAGTAAGTAGGGTACAGGACAGAGGGTAGGTTTTTGGTATTGTATAAACATTTTAAACACATAAGGAAGGGAAACCTGAGGCCTGTAAACAGTAAATAAATATTAGACAAACATAAAGGTAGGCCCCATGTTTCCTCTGCTCTAAAGGTAGCCTACTGCCATTGACAGCTTTTTCAGTGCACCAGTGTTTAAGGTCAGAAAGACACCTCCACCTCCATTTTCTGTTGCATTTGTTGCTGATCCATGTATACATGAACCCAGGTGTTATGTGGGAAATGTTTCTCTGTGTATTTTGTGATAACTTTGATTTGACACATTTACAATGATTTAATAAGTGTGATGCCGCTTTCCTGTATCAGCAGTTATTCATCTTATTTGGAATTGAAAACACTATATATCCTAATTATAACCCATCAGAGGTTGAATGGTTATTTCTCGTCACCAGAATAAAAAAAAATAATAATAAAATAGGGAACTTAAAAATTCTCAGCAAAAACGTAATTAGGCTGCCTACTCAGACTATAATTAAGAATAGTTTATTTTAGTATAGAAGAATTTTAATGTGCAGAATGTCTACAATAAAATAATATGAAAAACAGAGAATAACAATATTATATTATTTACAGTATTGCAATTCACCCATATCAGTAGAAGAGGTGTTGAGAATAGACAGACTTAGAGAACTGCACGATATAGTAAAGCAGTATGCAACCAGAACCAAAAACAAAAATTAATATGGAAGGATTACTGATGGTGTAGTGGGAAATTGAATGTGTAATAAGGTTCTCATAATACATATTGATAATAACAAAAAAATAGTGAACCAGGTTTCATCCCAAACACCCCAGACTTCACCTCCTCCTATTTTTTTTACATGTACAACAAATGTAGCCTACATTAACTCTTTGCTTCCAAAATTATTACTTACGCTGTACCTCAATTTTGTGTGTGTGTGTGTTTTTTCCCCAAAGAATTCTAAACAGCAGAATATACCATGTTTTTGTGTAAATTGTTTATGTGAACATGCACTTATTATATATTAAAAAAAGTTAGTTGCTTATCCTTTACAGGACGTGGCAATCAACCCCAGCTTTTATTGGCTGTTTGTGATTTTTCTAGGCAATTTTTACGTTCAGTAGTTTGCCATTGCTTTCTGAACGGTACGGCGCTTATACCATTGTTAAAAATCCACACAAAGCGATCTGCTACCAAACCGCCTGCAGCAGGTTTCGAACCTGGTATATCTGGATTATGAAACTGCGTTCATATCCATTAGGCCACAGACGCCGACATTATATATTAAACTGATGGGAAATTGATAGGGAGTCAAGATGTGCAGTGTTTCTCCATTAGTATTAAAACAAGCATAATTGGAATTTATAAAAACACAATGCATGTAGTAAAAAAAACACACCAACAACGTGAAAAGTAGAGTATGAACTTAATGGTAAAGGATCGCGTTACACGCCCATTGAGGCATATTGGGAATATGGTGTTAGGCCCATATTTTCTTGACCGTCGGCACACTAGGGGTGATGTGGTCAGCATCACGCCGGCCGCCTTAACCTTCCCAGAGTTCCTCTGATACCCATGTGGGGCTGGGTCGACCCAGGAGCCGTTTGTGGCCTAAAAAAAAAAAAAAAAAAAAAAATCCCACCTCATCTGGGGATCAAACCATAGACCACTGCGCTAGGAAGCCAGTGCACTAACCACTATGCTATTGCGGCTCCTATGAACTTAATGAAGGCAGTTTATTGTTGCAGTCAATGAAACTTGCTTTCCTAGTCTTGGAACATCAAGGTAATTCATATATGGTCATACCTACAGCACAGTCTGGATAAGTAGAAATTACTGGGACCACCTAAAAAAAAAAAAAAAAATTCTGCTTATCAGGAGTTTGCTCAGAGCTGGACATTTTCCAATCAGAATAAAAGAGAAAGTAAAAAGTAATTATTTTTACCCTTTATTTACAACTGTTTCATCATTTGAGTAGCATTTTTCCACTTTTCAAAAGCAAATTAAAAGCATAAAGCATAGCATCATGTCCTTTCTTTGTACCTTAGATGCAAATACCAGAACATTTAAAACTACATATTTCATAATGAAACACGGTGACAAACGAAAATCACAAAATATTGCTATTGGAAGCCGTACTGGTGTAATGGTTACCACATTGCACTGGCGATCAGGTGTTCAAGGTTCAAGCTTGGGCATGGGCATTTGAAGAAGTATCACCGACTGGGATTTTGACTGAATAACCTGAATGGCTCCTGAGATAAACCCTCTGTGGATGGGAAGGAGTGAAGCTCCTTACCTGGTTGGGAGGAAAGTTCACAGGTTCCCCAGCCTCGCAATGACATGTCATTGGGCCGAAGGGCTGATAGCGCAAGTGCTGCTGGTTATGAAAAAATAAAATAATAATAATTTTAAAGCAAGTCAAGTATAATTATATCACATAAATATTTTGATAATTGTTTGTGGTTTTATAAGTTTATCTTTAGCTTTATCTTTCACCTGTGACTAGTCATTAACTGTAGCTTTAGATCAAGTTCTGTTGGTTTTTCAATGGCCAGGCAATACCCACTCATCAGCTAAATGTAACATTCCTCATCTCTTCCATCATTTGATAATGAATTATGACTATCAACTCAATTCTCTTAATTGTTGACTATGTTTTTAAGTAAATGTGACACATTTATTTTCTCAGGAGACTTAGAATTTGTAGATACTAGGCTTGTCACATTTCTGTGGTAATTTAAAGAAAACCATAATCATGTTATTCATCACAAAACTATAATAAAAATGCCAAAGCATATACACATGCTGTTTAACTTCACTCTGATTGCTAAAACAGTAACAGAAGTCACTTTATGGTTTTAAAATATAGACTAGATCAGCAGCAGGCAACCTATGTGATGTGAGGATCTACTTTAGAAACACTGAGCTCTCTAAAGATCTGCCTTGATAAAATCGTATCTGTTTCAGGTTCCAGAGTATATAAAAAATGTTGAAGTGCAGCATATAAGTTATTTGCATCTCTGCAGCATAACCCTCTTACTGCAATTCTTTCAACAAGGCATTGAAAAATTGAAACTAAATTATACTAAATTTCTATCATTTTAAGATCTACCAAATCATCCCCTGTGATCTCCTTTATTTTTAAGATTGGAAATAACTTGGAGGATTAGGGTATGTTCACAGCTGGTGTGAAATGCATTAAACAGATGTGGAGATAGGGGAAGATAGTAACTGTGGGTCACAGAAATATTGAAAGTGAAAAAGGAAAGGAGAGAATGAAGTAATGGAAAATGATAAAGTATTTATTTTAAAAAAGCATATTTGTTTATGGCTAATGCAGTTGCATTAGGCCCCACCATTTGACAGTGATTATTGCTGTGAGGTAATGCTGCTTAGATATTGGTGTAAATATATGTAGTATGTCTTTATAGTCTTAAAATGATACCCATCATCTGCTATATTTCATTGCCTTCAGGTTGAAAAAAATATGGAATCTAATGTCACACGTCTAATTACAGAAATGAAGCAGGAAACAGACTATGAGGTATGTAAAATATTTATGCCCCATGTAATTCCCCTGGGTCTCTGAAGAGACAAAGAAAGAATATGCCTACTGCACTCTTGAGCATGTCATACAAAGTGACTTGTGGGGCTGGCTACCTCATTATGTTAAACAAATTGTCACAGACTCCACTGCTGCAAGTGTATGTGAATGCTTGGTGCAGGCTTCTAACAAGTGGTCCAGCTTTAATGGTGGCTGTATGCTCTGTTAGGAGCGCAAAAGAAGATGAATGAAAATATTGACATTTGGAAGCTTTCAAGGGTGCATTCTTCTTCTTTAATCCTTAGTCATCAAAGCAGTCAGTGGCCATCACGCCTGGTGGCGTCTTGTAGGGCAACAACAAATTGATTCCACTTTGCTTGGTCAGTGGCCATCCTTTGTACAGTGCCCCAACTCTGGTTCATTCTTTGCATCTCAGCCTCACAGTCCTCCACAGGTTGTTTTTGGTCGGCCTCTCTTTCGTTTTCCTTCAGGGGTCCATAGCATAGCTGTTCATGTGATGGCATCATGGTCTCTTCTGAGGACATGGCCAACCAAACTCCAGCGTCTGCCAGCTATGATGGTATGCATGTCCTCTTGCTTGCTCTGAGTAAGCAGATCTTGGTTGGTGATGGTATTCAGCCAAAAGATTCAGAGAATTTTTCTTAGGCAGGTTGTGTGAAAAGAGGACAATTTCGACATTTCCTTCTCTGTTACTCTCCAGCATTCTGCACCATAGAGAAGAACGGAAAGCACACAGCTCTGATATAATCTTAATTTTGTGCTTGTGCTGTACTGAGAGGACTTCCAAATGTTGTTTAGACTAAAGGTGTGCATGGTATAGTGTTAAATTTGTGAGGGAAAAAAAAGAATGTTTTTGCAGTTTGCTGGACATGTAAAGAAATGATTTTGAACAATTTTACGTGATCATTTTCATAATTTATCTTGATCTATACTGCGAATTTGTTGACTGAAGTCTTAGTTAAGCCTAATTACATGTATTTACTTAACAGCTAAAGTTTGTGACTTGTAGGAAACTAAGTTTTTTTTAATCAGGCACCAAAGAATATTAAAACAAATGTCCCAATAGTAATTGTAGGAGAAAAGCAGGATTTAAGTTACTGGTTTTTTAATTTTACTGGTCAAATAATGGAAGTTGGCAGGTTCCCATTTAAACTAGGGGGGGGGGGGGGGGGGGGGGGGGGGGGGGGGGGGGGGGGGGGGGGGGGGGGGGGGGGGGCTGAGGGCAGGCAGTTCCATGTCTAAAATATCCTTAAAACTTTATGACTTGACAGCTGGCATGGTTGAGGTGCCTTACAACTTCCCCTCCCTACTGCCATTCAAGTTAGGCTCTTTTCAGTCAGAGGTTTACAGAGATTCTTACCACACACAAATCAATGAACGGAACACGGCTGTTTGTGCCCTATACCAGAGCGCTCTTTTAGTTTCGGTGACCGGAATTCTGACACCGGGTATAAAATTTTCGTGTACACCGTAAAAGACTATTTAAGTTTTTGGCGGGGAAAATCAGCTAATGTGTGTGTAAAACCAGTAAAATATAAATCATTACACACTCGTTCTGGATAAACACAGCGCTAAAATTCTTTTGTGTACTATAACTTTGTTCTCTGCTCTATTTTTGATTGCATTGCATTTTTATTTGAAATTAGTTTTGATGGAGTTACAGACTTTTGAAAACAGCGTCATCATTTGAGGAAATTCATAAAATAAGTAATCTTTTTATTAATTTAATATCTAAAAATTGGCCCATTCGTTTGAGTTTATAATTATAAAGACTTCTCGAAGGGAAGCTAAAGATTATTTCCACATACTTTTTTTTTTTGGTTTCATATCTTGAGAATGTGTGGTAGTCAGTTTTGTGAGTTTGGCATTACAAGAACAAGCATATTGTCACCAGATTTTATAGCATTTAAATTACTGTAAACGCATTCCTGATACTCACAAATCTTAAATAAGGTTGTAACAAAATAACTTTGTAAAGCACCATCTGCTTTTGCATTTTCATTCATTTATAATGATATTTAGCTACGTATATAAGCGTCAGAAAACATGTAAATCTATAGATACATTACTTCTACATACTTTGTTCTATCTTTCAAGTCTTGTTAATCTTGTATTTATAATATGAATTTTTTTTTTTATTGTGTGTGAGATAAGGACTGTTCCATTAGTGTTCTTTGGTAGACAATCCTGTGCACACGACGGCTGCCAAAGAATTCTAAGTAACTGTTTGTATATCTTCTTTCATTCACAGATAAAACATTCTACATCCTGGTGTTAGACTTGATAGTCCCAAATATTCCTCTATCTTTATACATACACAAGTAAACTATACTACATAACAACGAAATGGAACATACTGTTTTGCATCATATGAATTGTGCCAGTGCACTGTGCAGAGCCTGTGGCAAGAGAGCATTAACTTCCAAAACAACACGTTCAATTCAGAAAGCGCTGAACTGTTCTAAATTACGTTAATGATCTGTTCTTTGTGTTTGGAATTAACGTATCAGATGATAAACCCACACAGCATTCGACTATATTTTGTAAGAAGTGTTACTTACGAATACAAAATTCAAAAAGGAGGCATAATGAGAAGTGTCTTGAAACAGCCAAGTTACTATAGGAAAACAGTCAGCACATCTGGAAAGACTAAAACCATAATTTAACTATAAGTGAATGTCAACTGTGCAATTGTGTTGCAAAGACATCTTTTGGTGTTTTAAAAACAAAAAGCTGCTCTATCCCCTGTAATGTTCTTTCTGACCCCTCCATGTCTAGTCAGTCATTTAGCTGTAGTCAGGATAGCTCTGTACAGTAGGAGGTTGATGTGCCTGCCCACATTAGTGATGATATTGTTCAACTGGAGGTTGATGTGCCAGCTCACATTAAAGGCGATACCATTATTCATTTGGAGGTGGATAACACCACTCACCCTAGCATGCCAGTTTTTGTTGCCACATCTACACCTACCAAGTCAGTTATACATACGACAAGTACATCCACCTCGCCTGTCTTCAAAAGCGACATCACAGTACAACAGTTACTTGCTAAGCCACCTTCACAACCACTAACACAAAAGGAAGAACCCCTATTCACATCCATTGTTAGAAAAAAAAAAACTAGAAACAGCAAAAAGTAATATCATAAAATGCAAAACCAGAGGACAGCCTATTGTACTAAAAAACTAATTAAACATAGAAGAGAAACATCAGTCACCAGAACGCCAACAAACGTAAGCGATCTCAATTGCTTCACACTGTTAGAAAACATATTGCTGGAACATCAACTGATTCATTAGACCTGCAGCAGGCACATGAACTACAACGCTGTTCAGAAACGTCACGTCAGGAAATTTGCAGGAAAGCAGGCTGAAAGTAGAGTTAGAATATCCAAAGAATTAGCAATAGCCATGAAGGAAACAGTAGGTCTTACGTGGGCACAGCAGAGAAGATTGAAAATTGAAAGACGCGCCAGAGGTATTAAAAATATAACTTCACAATTAAAATTTATAATGGAAACTCATTTGTTACAAATTTCTCCATCTGTGAATGTACAGATTCATCCTATAAAAAAAAAAAGGAAGTGTGAATGATAATTGAGCGAAATTTTGGGGCTAGAGCAAATTATGGCAGTTGTTGCTTGAGATTGACAGAATTAACAGAGTGTGGAAATCATTTAATAGATGTATTTTTTAAATACACCTATTTATCTATTAAATTGAACATTTCGTTTTACTCATGACCATACTTATTTTTTTACATGACCATCGTGATGTATGATTGAGATAATTGTTAGCTCTCATGTTTTTGGGGACAATTGGGTGTGTTATTTTAAGGTAATAAATGTGGACTTGCAATTTAATGTTTCAATAATTAATGTTTGACGCATGAAACCAAAACAAAACTTTGATATCCATTTTCTGCAGGTTTTCTACTTTTGATTTCTGTAATTTGTTATGCATGTCGATTGTGACCGATTTAGTGAAAATTGCATTATAAACAAACCATAACAAAATATAAAAAAAACGTAAATTTTACACTATTTCAGACTATTATATCTTCTGTTCTAATTGTGATAAAATGTTTGTTCTTGTTCTAAAATTTACTCTAACATTTCTAGTCTAGCGTTACGCAAAATTAAAGCCGGTATTTATAATAATAAAGTAGCCTAAAAACATTAATTAAGCCCTATCAAAAGTAAAATCCGCCACCTTTTTTTCCAGTTAGGAAGTTACCACGTGACCTCTGACACGATAGCTATAAATAGCGCGGTCGGGGGAACAAGGGGAAATAACTAAAAGATCGCTGGCAAACAGCCGTGGGAAGGGGAAAAAAATCTTCTTGTACAGTTATGAACTGAATCAGCTTCTACAGAAATCCCGAATTATGTAAACGTCATTGGTTTTGGTGAACTGCCAGACATCTGTGCCAGTATGATGGGAACTGCTAAGTACAAGTTTACAGGACCATCTTTGAAGAGAAGAGATTCCACAAAACATTGTTATTGTTATAAAGAATTGACATCATTGCACTCTGGGCAAACCCATAGACCAGGACAGTATATCCACACCAGCTCTTGTAGACTGGAAGCTTCTATGAATGTTTTCCGTTCATGACGCAACCAACCACTTTGAACCTTTCGAAGCATGGACTGAGAGTCAGACACAATGATAGCCTTTGTTAATGAAGTTTCAGTTATCCACCTTAAGGCTGCAGTAAAAGCCTCGACCTCCATTCTCATGCTGGAAGTTTTTGTCTTGTAAGCCCTGCTATGTTCAGACCAGTACCCTAGCAGAGAAGCCCCAACCTGATTTCTCACCCCAGATTACAGACCCATTGGTATAGACAATGGCATCAAGAAAAATAATAAAGAAAGATATCAAGTTAGTCTATATGAAACTTACATGAGTTCACAAATTACAGAGGAATAATGTTTACATCAAATACCAACAGAAGGAAGGAAGGTTATCTGGTCAAGCTGCTTAAGATTTACAAGAGCACACAAATTACATAGGAACAATATTACTATCAGTGCCATGAAAAATATTAAACAGGATCATCTTTGAGAGATTAAAAGAGTCCATAGATAGACAGCTGAGAGATAAACAAACAGGTTTTAAGCAAAACAGATCCTGTACAGACCAGACTGCCACATTGAGAGTAATAGTGGAACAAAGTCTGAAATGAAACTTGCCTCTTTACATAGGTTTTTGTGGACTATGAAGATGCACATGACAGTGTGGACAGACAGTCACTTCAGAAGTTAGTGAGACATTATAGAGTCCCCCTGAAGATCATTAACTTAATAAAGAAAACATGAAGACACAATGTGCAGAGCTCTTCATGGAGAAAGTTTTACAAAACTATTTGGGATAAGAGATGAAGTGTGACAGTGATGCTTCCTGTCACCATTTCTCTTCCTATTGACTATAGATTGAATTATGAAAACATTGACCTCAACCAACAACTTTAGTCAACAGAAATGGTATCCAGTGACTAAACAACTTGATAATGTAGATTTATCAGATGGCCTGGCTCTCCTGTCCCATAGCCATAATCAGATGCAAGACAATGAAAGTGCTTGGTGTGAGTTTACAGCAAGTAGGTTTGAATATACACAGGGAGAAAAGAAAGATGATAATAAATGCAGCAAATGATAAGAGTATTGCACTTGAAGAAATGCCCCTTCAAGATCATACATATACCTTGGCAGCAGTGTAGACCAAATGGGATGGACTGACAGTGATATCAAAATAAGAATACAAAAAGCTAGAGGAGCTTTCATTGCATTGGGAAATATGTGGAGAGCAAAAAAATCTTCAGTTCAATGTCAAGTCCCTACGGCATGACTCTGAAACCTGGAGAAAACAAAGACAAAAAGCTAGACTTTCAAAATGGGTGCTTGCATAGAATAGAATGATTGAAGTGGTATGACCAGATCACCTTGCGGAACGGATGACAATAACCAAACAACTACCAGTGGTACAAGAGATGAGAAGAAGACACTGGAGATGGACACAGCACACATTGAGAAAACCTGTTGATAGCAATACCAGGCAGTCCTTGTTCCATAGTCCCCAGGTAGAGAGAGGTAGAGGGAGAGCACAATGACCCAATGAGCATGTGACATGAGAAGAGAGGATTGGAGACAGACACATGAGGAAGGACATAGTTGAGGAAGGATTGTGAGCAGTGAATGTTACAAAGAAAGGAAGGCATAATTATAGGACAGACAGAAAGAATCGGCATACTGTAGACTAGTGATTTTACCCAGTTTTTGTCATCACCTTCGCATGTCGAATATCATAAACTATGGTATGTCTATCTATTAGCAGTAGATTACTTTTCTTCAAAATTCCATAAACTGCCAAAAAACTTCTATAATGAATTCAGTACTTTTTTTCCTCTGTGCAGAAGTTTTCTGATTCGACTTTGTATTTGGTCATCACCGTCCATGTAAAACTTCAGCAACTTGTCTGCGCTTTCTTCTTTGTCATATGTGATGTGTGTTAGTTCTTACATATTCTTCATATTCTCGTTCAGTAAGATGATGTCAGAGACGACCACGATCAGAAGCTTCTGCAATAGTGTGACTCTACCTACCTTCTGCACTATCAATAATGACTCATGCTTTCTTTTCTTATTCTCACTGCTACCCACAGAGTATCTGCAGCTCTTTTCAACATTTTCACAATGAAATTAAACTCGCGAAGTTTAAGTCACGAAATTAGCTCACAAATATCCACTCCAAATTAACAAATTGAGCTCAGAAATATTCACACATGGCTGAAAGTGGTGCTTAGACACAACTAAATAGTTGTGTTTGAAAATTTATAGCACATACGTCAGCTTATACTGCGCTTGCACTTCAAGAGGATGAAATGTAATAAACCGAACATTGTGTGTGTTCAGTACCCTGCATACCAGTTAAAAATAATAATCATTTTTTGTTTGTTTTGGAAACTTAAAAGTAGCCCAAAAGTCAGCCAAAACACTTTTCAGTTTTCGGTATATCTTGGTTTTTGGATGTTCGGATTATGGGTTACACACCTGTATAAGAAATAATCAGGGTTAAAAAAGCTAAATTGATCTTCAAATTATTTGAGTCAAAACAAAAGTGTATTTAGTATGATCTTTGGCACAGTATGTCACTGACCAACTATTTATAGTTACCAACTATTTATAGTTATGCAATCATCCATATCAGCATCAGTGATCCACTGTAATCTTTTTAAAAATTGACTTTTTTGGTTGAAATTATTCCAGAAATTCATTATCATATAAATGAGATTTTAAAACATCATTCTGAAGGTCCAAAATCTTTAACTCAAGTTCTTCTGTCGTAGCTTCCTTGAGCAGTCATATTTGTATATGGGTAAATAACACAAAATTACAGGGATGATCTTGATTAAGATACAACAAGCAAGTTTATGGCTATTGCAGCTGCATTAAGCCTCACTATTTAACAATAATTATTGCTTGGTGTTGATGGTATTCAGGTGTTAGTGTAATATATTTTTATTATAACTTTATTTTCTTAATGTGATACCTACAGTAGTATATCTAATACAGTTCATTGCTTTCAGGCTGGAAGAAATGTGACAGCTAATGACACAAGTCTGTTTGCAGAAATAAAGCAGGAAACAGATGTTAAGGTATGTGCACTATGTGTAACATTGTTTAGAAGCTTTAATAATATTGTGGCTTTGATGTATGGTATACTGTTAATGCTCAGAGAAGAAAAATTTATATTGCAATATGCTGCAACCATAAAGAATTTATTTTGGACACTTTTAAGTGATCTTTTTCAGAATTTATGGTGGGTCTATACTAGATATTTGTTAATCTAAAATTCTATCTTAATTGTATATAGTTAACTAAAGTTCATGACTTGTAAGAAACTCAGTGTTTACAAGGCACCTAAGAATATTAAAACAATTGACTCAAATGTAAATGTAGGTGAAAAGCAGGAATTGAGTTGTAGGTTGTTTATTTTTTATTTTACTGATCACATATTGAAGGTTAGGAGGTTTCACCAAATCCTAGAAAGATAGGGGGGATTGGGGCAACTGCCTATATAAAACATCTTTAAAACATTGTGACTTGACAGGAGACAAGATTGAGGTGCTTTACCCTCTCCCCTCTCCACTGCTGTTCGGGTTAGGCCCTGGGCAAAGACATTTGAAGAAGTGTCGTTGACCAGAGACTGGAATAACCTGAACAGCTCCTGAGCCGACTCAGCTCTAATGGTACCTCCGAAATCGGCGAGTATCTGCCTGAATGGTGAGAGGACACCTGTCATTGTACAGGGAAAAAAGGGATGCTCATGTAAAATCAGTCTCAGGTTAGACATATTAACCGGAGATTTTGCCTCGAGTAATAGCCGGCTTACGATAAAGAAAATACAAAATAAAAAAAATATGAAATGCGATATACTAGAGCAGGTTATTTTTATTCTGACTGCCACATCATAATTTATTCTGAATGAAATAAACAAGAAAGAAGGATCAGTCAAATTGTATAATGAATGTGGTGTGGCTATGCTCAGTGCAAATCTCATGAGACAGCTTTGTGTTTGAAGCCTGTGGGGAAGTTAGTAATGAAAACAGTGGGAGTAAGCTGAAATTTGACTAATTATCCCACTGATAAATGAGAGGCCCAGCCTGCTTTGTGATTTCACAGTCTTGAACGTTATTAATAAAGAAAGCATAACATAGACATCTAGTCTTTCTATCAACTTGGCCAACTTTGAGTCACCCTCCGACATCACACTTTTCGCTCTGACATCCTTCACAATGCTTTTTACTTCTTTTATAAAGCCTGCGCAACAATAATTTGAAGGAACCCTCTGTCAAAGAAACCCAATTTCTTCAATGATCATGCACTGCTTACAACCAACACAAGGCACCTTTTGATAAGTGAAAACGCATTAAAAGACAATGCTTATAATCAAATCAGCTAACGAGCCTTGAAAACTATGCCGATATCAGAGATGCAGAAAGCTGCTAGATTACAGACATTGTCCTATAGAAGAGATACAAAAAGCATGATCCAGATGGAAAAGTACAACAGTATGCTAACGCACCCAATGAAGGCAAGACTAGATGATCTGGCATTTGGATGTCTAAAACGTAGCATCTTTGTCTATCAGGGAAAAAGACAGCATCAAGAACACCTATCCATGAAGACAACACCACTGAAGCCCACCCTATACCCTGTACCATGGAAACAGGCCAGCAGTACCCTCCAAATTAATACATCAATCAGTGGTCTCAGAATTGGATTTCTTCTTCTTCGTTGGTCCTGAAAAGGACCTTGGTTGCATTGTGTCCATTTACAGTGAAGCTGTGATATTTGTGCCTTTCGGCCGACTTCCCTCAGCATTTTTCTGAATGAGTATAATGATCTGCAAAAACAAACTGCTACATTGAGTATGATCCAAGAAATCTATCCCGAACAATCATGGATACCTGCCTACATGGATGGATCAGCAACAAATGCCATTAAGAATAGAGGCGCCGGTATCTTTATCTCATGTCCTGACAGCCACTATGAGACAAGGCATATTCCCACTGGTAAATTCTGTTCCAACTATACAGTTCTAGAGCAAGCTGCAAAAATGATTTATAACACCAACTTTGACTGCCAAAAGGTAGTCATCCTCACAGATGCACTGTCTGTACTGCAAGTTCTCAAGGGTGGTAAAATCTCGCATCTGAGAAATGAACTAAGCAAGGTAGCTGCCAAAAAGCGAACCATACTTCAGTGGGTACCATCCCATTGTGGTGTACATGGAAATGAAAAGGCAGATAAACTTGCCAAAAAGGGAGAAGAATGTGAACAAGAAGATAGTGAAATCACATACTTTGAGAAAAGGAGAGCTATCCAGACTATCAGAAGAGAACAGAATCAACCCAATGACGACTACCACACTCTTGACCGGCAGGGACAGATCACCATTTTTCGCCTCAGGACAGGGCATAACAAACTGAATAAACACATGTACAAGCTACGATTGTCTGCTTCACCACTGTGCACATGTGGATTAAATAAACAAACTGCTGAGCATGTTCTACAGGATTGTCCTCTGTATAACCAGTTAAGAAAGATATACTGGCCCAATGACTCAACACTAAACTCAAAGCTGTATGGAGGTAAAGAGGAACTCAAGACAACGGTCAAATTCATCATGAGAACTCATCTAACGGTGTAAACATCAAAGATGCAATTGCAGGAAGAAGAAATCAGCTGCATACTGGTATACAGGAAATTTAAAAAAAAAATGGTTGTTATCTGTGGAAACTGGGCCATAGTACTAGAAAAAAAAAGTTTCATTCTTACTGAAGAAATTTTTTTTTTTTTTTTTCTATAACCAGCGGCACTCGAGCTTTCCAGCTCTTTCGGCCCAATGACATGTCATTGCGAGGCTGGGGGGTCAGTGGACTTTCCTTCCAACCCGGTCAGGAGCTTCGCTCCTTCCCATCCACACGGGATTTATGTGCAGGAGCCGTTCAGATTATTCAGTCAAATTTCCGGTCGTAAACATTTCTTCAAACGCCGACGGCCGGGTTTGAACCATGAACACCTGGTTGCCAGTACAACGTTGTAGCCATTACACCAGCGCGGCTCCCCACTGAAGAAATTAAACAGGGCCTAAAAAATGTCAAGCTATATTTAGCTATAATTGAATTAGAAAAGGAAATGAGTGAGAGGCTTTCAACAAATTCAGATCAAGCCTTCCTGTCCTATGCCATCTGTTCAGTTGTTTTTCCATGTCTTTGCATACATTTCATATCTGTCTCCATTTCCATTCTCCGTTTTGTTTTCCTGTACCTCTCTTAAGTCCTAAACTTAGCACCATTTTTCCAGTGTTGTTTTTCTTTGTTTCTCTTCCTTGCCAGCTTGTTACATTTCAATTACTTAAGAAATTCAATTTGATTATTTACATCAACTGTGAAGACAAACCTTGGCAATGGCTAAACAAAATTCTGACCTCAGTGATGCTAGACCATGTAAAAAGAAGCTTTAAATAAACAAACTCATGGAAGAACAAACACATTTTGAACAGCAAAATCATATGCAGATTAGGTAGCAAGGCTCAGAATCATCAATGTCAGGCACATTTATACATCAGCTTTGTGGACACTGATAATTTATTTCCAGGTATTTACTGAAGTCTTTGTTGTGTATAGAAACACACTTCAAACACTTCAGTTTGTTGTTAGTCTCAATTGAACCTTGTGATAACAGTATTGATTGGTAGTGATTGTAAAAAACCCTTTACATAACCTATGATTTTGTATTGCATGTCATCCAGGAGTGTTGTTGGAACGGCTTCTCTAAAGATTCAGACATTAATTCCCAGACAGTTGCAGGCATTAGCAGGAAGAGATTAGGAGAGCATAAAGTAAAACAGTCAGATATATGGAGAAATGAAAAGCAGATTATACTGGTGCCCTCTCACCTTTTGATCCCCTATGATGTACTCATTTAACTTTGAAAATAGAACTGTAACTCCATTGAATAAAAGTAATTAATAACTCAAGTGGCTTACAATTCAATTAATTTATTATCTACACTATGTACTATTGTGATGATGGGTGAATGTTGAGGCAATGGTGATTATGGTAGAGAATTTACATTCCAATCTAATTGTAAGTAAATACCAAAGAAAAAGGATCCACTTTGGATCTATTAAATAACAAGTTCCTTACACTCTATCTTGTCCACCAGGAATGTTCACCGTCCTTCTGTATTTATTTTAATAGCGAAAAATTAATGTTTATTTGTTTCTCCTATCTTTACAGCTCAGGTTCATCATTTAAAACATTCTGTTGACAGTAGTAGTTTGTCTCACACTGGTTACTAGATTCATGAAAACTTAACTCAGGTCCAAGTCAGTTGCACTTTACTAACACACTGATAGTCTGCTGCAAACTCCCAAACAGTAAGGGGAATGACAGTAATAGGCTCCTTCTATCTCTGGGCTTCACATATAGCAGGATATAAGGACTTCAGACCTCCTGAACAGGATCACACTTGTGATGGTGCACTAGGATCCCTCTAAGAATCTTCCTCCAACACAGAATTACACTTTTAGTAAAGATGCCTGCCCTGCATACAGTCAAACATGGCTTGGCAATGACAGTGCTCTACTCTGCTTCTTCTGGCTGGGCCTAACAAGGTTGTGTGTGATAAATGAATTTCAAAACTGCCACCCTTATATACCAGTGGTGCGGATGTCTCGGGGAGTTGTTTCCGATTGGCCAAAAATAACTCTAGAAAATGCCGTCTATGGGCTCATTGTGTGTAACATTGCAAGTTATTAAGGCCTGTATCTCTTAAATGGCCTAGGTTATCACTGTCTGTTCAATATCCTTTGAACTCCCCTGTGACAAGCTTCAAATCCATTCCCTGATATTGGCTTTTCATGTAGGCATGCAGTCTAAATTATTTATTTTTATATTAATACTAGTCCTACCTTCAAAAGTGGCCCTCTCATAAACTAAACGATATTTCAGTAGGTACATCCTCTACAAATTTCCTTTTAGATTTCCATGTAGGAACATTTCCACCATCGAACTCAGTTATTATTATGATAAAACAACACTGCCAAAAGTCGTCTTTTAAGAAATTCCATACGTCCCCATGCACACATTGCTTCACCATTATGAAAATATTTCCTTTCCGCTCCTTCCCCTTCGAGGTAAAGACTGCGCATGCGTCTATTAGTACTGTCGCTCACGATTAACCCTTTGGCGATGCCTTGTATTTACATACTAAAATCTAACTAAGCGTATTTTTCCATTATGCTACAGGCCCGTGTGCTGTTTTTATTGTGTTACTTCAAGATGTTTGCCACCCCATGATATAGTGTCTGGGTATACAATTGCAGGCATCACTGAAATTGAGCAAAACTCATTTTATTAAAAACAAAGTTTGAATTTTACTGACACAATACTGTTACTCCACAGATCTATCTAGTAATGTCATGAGGTTCTTTTCTTGCAAAAAAGTTTTAGTCATGACAGAAACAAATAATTATTAACAATATAATATTTGTAATCATTTCAGGACTGTTTGGAGGGAAGTAATTCAGAAATAAATTGTTATTACTCATTTCTTACATCCATGGGAAGTAATCAAACAATAAAAATATTAATGAATATTTGCGATTAGCGACCACATTAAAAAAACAAACATTTTGCAACACCATTTAAAATTATTAAATATATACTATTAGTTTCATAGTATGCAATACACCATGAACTATTAACATATCAGACAGAAACAAATACTTCTTAAATAATCTTATAGTTGCATAACTTTTAAATCATAATATGACGCTACAAAACATACAGAATTAAAATGTGTTATGCATGCCATAATTATCTGAAGTTTTTACTATTATGTTTTATTCAATGAATTTCAGGTAACCATTCCTGTAGCCAGCGATCCCGCCTATACTCTAGTGTTGACATTCCAGATTTGAAAATTATGAACAGTTTCATAAAGAGTGAACCAGTGCAAAATGCCGCATTCAATCAAGTGTTGCCAGAATTCACAGAAAAAATTGTGAGTGAAATGAAAGCTGATGTAAATACAGCAGCTGCAACACTAAATACAGACAATAACATTGAATCAAGATTAACAGAGGTACAATCACCGAATGTCACAGACTCTGTGATAATGACTGTAGACATGAATCTGCCTCCTGAGATTTACACTGCAGTCTTACAAAATGAAAACTGCAGCAGGAAATCAACAATAGTCTATGATGATTGTACTCTCAACAGTGGAAGTAGAGAAGGTTTTAAATTGTGTGGCAGTGTACAATCAGATGAAATAATAATAAGTACAAAAGAGAACCTTTTCAGCTGTCATGTTTGTGGAGTACAGGTTAGCAAGAAAGTTGACCATAATGAACATGAACTTTCACATGTGAGAGAAAAGTGTTATATAAGTAATTTTGGTAATATAGAATTAGCTACAAAATCCAGTCTATGTCAACAAGAAAGAATACAAAAAGCACAGAAGCATTCTAAATATGATCTTATTGGTATGGGGGCTGCTCATTTTGGTTATCTAAAGGCACACGTAACGCAGCATAAAGAACTGCCTAACAAGTGTGATGGTCTTAGTAGGTTTTCTAGGACTGATTATAAAAAAAAACCCATAATGCAGCATAATAGTGAGACACATTACAAATATGATGTCAGTGGAGCAGAATTTTGTCAAAGTGATCACAAGGTGACAAATACAGAAGGAGAATCTTACATGTGTCATGAACTTACAGGACAAAAACTTAGTTCAAAATGGCACAAAAGTCAACATACAGAAGAAAAACCTTATAAATGTGATGTTTGTGGAGCAGAATTTTCTCATAGTGGGGCTATAAAAAAACACACAATGACACACACAGGAAAGAAACCTTATAAGTGTGATGTTTGTGGAGCAGATTTTTCTCAGAATGGTTCTTTAAAGAGTCACAAAAGGACACACACAGGAGAGAAACGTTATAAGTGTGATGTTTGTGGAGCAGAATTTTCTCTTAGTGGTGCTTTAAAGAGTCACAAAAGGACACATACAGGAGAGAAACCTTATAAGTGTGATGTTTCTGGAGCAGAATTTTCTTATAGTGGTGCTTTAAAGAGTCACAAAAGGACACATACAGGAGAGAAACCTTATAAGTGTGATGGTTGTGGAGCAGAATTTTCTCGGAATGGTGCTTTAAAGAGTCACAAAAGGACACATACAGGAGAGAAACCTTATAAGTGTGATGTTTGTGGAGCAGAATTTTCTCATAGTGGTGCTTTAAAGAGTCACAAAAGGACACATACAGGAGAGAAACCTTATAAGTGTGATGGTTGTGGAGCAGAATTTTCTCGGAATAGTGCTTTAAAGAGTCACAAAAGGACACACACAGGAGAGAAACCTTATAAGTGTGATGTTTGTGGAGCAAAATTTTCTCATCATGGGGCTTTAAAGAGTCACAAATTGACACACACAGGGGAGAAACCTTATAAGTGTGATGTTTGTGGGGCAGAATGTTCTCAAAGTAGTGCTTTAAAGAGTCACAAAAGAACACACACAGGAGAAAAACCTTATAAGTGTGATGTTTGTGGAGCAATATTTTCTCTAAATAATAGTTTGAAGAGACACAAAAGGACACACACAGGAGAGAAACCTTATAAGTGTGATGTTTGTGGAGCAGAATTTTCTGAAAGTGGGGCTTTAAAGAGTCACAAAAGGACACACACAGGAGAGAAACCTTATAAGTGTGAAGTCTGTGGAGCAGAATTTTCTCAGAATGCGGCTTTAAAGAGTCACAAAAGGACACACACAGGAGAGAAACCTTATAAGTGTGAATGTGGAGCAGAATTTTCTCAGAATGGGGCTTTAAAGTGTCACAAATTGACACACACAGGAGAGAAACCTTATCAGTGTGATGTTTGTGGAGCAGAATTATCTGAGAATGTGGCTTTAAAGAGACACAAAATGACACACACAGGAGAGAAACCTTATAAGTGTGATGTTTGTGGAGCAGATTTTTCTCAGAAAGGTTCTTTAAAGAGTCACAAAAGGACACACACAGGAGAGAAACCTTATAAGTGTGATGTTTGTGGAGCAGAATTTTCTCAAAGTGGTGCTTTAAAGAGTCACAAAAGGACACACACAGGAGAGAAACCTTATAAGTGTGATGTTTGTGGAGCAGATTTTTCTCAGAATGGTTCTTTAAAGAGTCACAAAGGACACACACAGGAGAGAAACGTTATAAGTGTGATGTTTCTGGAGCAGAATTTTCTCGAAATATTCATTTAAAGAGTCACAAAAGGACACACACAGGAGAGAAACCTTATATGCTAGATGGGGTGGAGTTATCGGAAGATATGGAATATGGAGAAGATACTCTCAATGACAATGGAAAGCGACTCCTTAGATTCTATAGTGAGCAGAATCTGATCATTACAAACACAAAGTTCCCCTATAAGCGCATACATGCATACACTAGATGTGAACCAACAAAGAATGAGAAGTCGATGATCGACTATGCCATTGTTAGGAGAAGCTCATTCAAATATGTCCGGGATGCTAGAGTCTGGAGGGGGCCAGACATTGGAAGTGATCACTACCTGCTTACAATCAAAAGAACAACTGAAAGAGTTGCTCAGCCTAGGAACTGCCCGACATCACACAAGCAACTAAGTAAACGAACGGGACAAATGAGCATTAAGACCTACAAGCTGAGAGAGCCAGAAATTAAGACCAGATATCAGGGGCTTATTGCTGCAGCGGTGAGCAACACAGAAGAACATTCAAAGTTCAGTTGCCGTTACTGCTCTGACAGGGTAAACGTAGGTCAGTCCCAGATAATAATGAATGGGTTTTATAAGCGCGAAAGTGGGAAATGAATGTTTGTGTGTTCTGGTTTTTTTTTTTATCCTATTGTTAAGTTGGAAAAGATCACACATGTGAAAATAAAATCGAAATAACAGAATGACGTGTGCAAAAAGGTCTAAAAGCTGAGGAACGGAGTGCAAATGTTAATTATTGTGTCGTGTGAAAAAAAGGATGGGTCGTGTGAAAAAAAGGCGGGAAAAAAGGAGAAATAGTATAAATAGAAGAGTTGTGGGCGATAGGTAGCGATTTCAGGATACCATGATTTTAGACTAGAGGATTTTTACTGATAGCGTTAGGAGAACTTCGTCTTTGAGGATACCAAGACAAGTTTTTGAGTAGACAAATCAGTAAATTATTTCTTGTGGATATACATATATTATTCTATATGGATGTGCCTATATTATTCAGTTGGATTACATATTTTTTTCATATCGGATAACCAATCATCATTGTGAAATTTACAGTGTTTGTCTAATTACATCAATAAACTCTAATTGAATTTTTCTATATTGCTGTTTGTAGAACTTTACAATAATTTCTTGTGGATATACGTTGTTGTGCTGAAACTGTTTTGCTTATCACCAAACTTAAAGGGAAGAACATTCCTGGGTTGAAAAAAATAAAAGGTCAAGTATTACGATCTCTGGCGGAACGCCAGTTAGCACTTGAACCAACACAACATATGAAGAATTAACTCTGACTACATAAAATCAATATAACTACCAGTGCCGCATTCAACTGACGCGGGCACAAATGAACTATCATCTAGACCCTCAATCGCTTGTACGCCACTATGACAGCTAGTTATATTTATTCTGTGCACAAGAATGCCAGCGTCGCCAGTACAAGAAAAATGTGTGTGTGTGTGTGTTCGAACAAACCAGGTACCTTGAACATTTACGAATCTATTTCTGGTAGGGCAGAATAGTAGACAAGTGTCAGTCTAGCGAGCAGAATAGTAGCTTGGTAAACCAACAACCCTGGTGGTAGACCAGTCTCACTAATACACGCCAAGTCAAGAAGACAGAAGATCAGAAGTTATAAGTCAGAACAATAATATAAAAGACTGTGACCACCTTAACCAATAAAGATACTCCATTCCGAGGATAGATGACATCGTAGCGATGTTAGGAAAATCAGAATGGTTCAACATGTTGGATGCCAGATGCGGATTCTGGTGTATACCACTGACGGAGGATGCAAAAAAGAAAAGCACATTTTGTACACAAGTAGGAACATTCGCGTGGAACGTCATGCCATTCAGACTGAAAGGCAGCCCCGCCACGTAAATGGCACTCATGGATGAAGTCCTCAAGGGCATGAAGAGCTTCGCCATAGCCTACACAAACGACATTTTAGTGCACACTGCAGGATCAGTGCAAAATCATCTAGATCACGTCCGTAAAGTCTCAGACAGACGAAGACAACATGATGTCAAGTTGAAGTTGATGAAATGTAATTTTCTAAAAAGTACCTCGAATTTGTTGTGAACAAAAACTGAGTTAGACCGGAAGAGGACAAAGTCAAAGACATTCAAGAAATGCCAACACCGAAGAACGCCAGACAGGTGAGAGGTTTCTTGGGCACGTGCAGATATTTTTGGAAGCACATCATCAATTTCTCTCGTGCGGCAGAGCCTTTGATCAACCTAGTGAAGAAGTGTGCGTGGTTCAAATGGACGGCAGAATGTCAAGAGGCCTTTGATATATATTGAACTGGAAAGTACATTCATTTGCCCACATTTCTTTATGTTTATTTTCACTAAAACCTTTGTGAATGATTTTATATAAATTTTTAAAGTAGGTCAGGTAAGTGTATTGTTTACCTAATTATATATGCAAAATGTACAAATTGGTATATCTTCGCTTCTAATGCATGGATTTTAAAATTTTTTTCGGTATTCATTTCCCTGAAGTAAACCTAATTAAAGTTTTTTAAACATCATTTCATGTGTAAAAATAATTTTGATTGGCTAATCTGTGTTAACCATGGCCATAGCTTGGGGCTTTTCAGCCAATCAGAAACGAGCTCTCAAAAGGTACTATTCTATTCGAAGTAAACAAAGGCAGGTCAAATTCTAACACGAGGTAAACCAGTGACCATTGCAGTGTGTGAAATAATTCTTTATTATTTATTATAATGGATAAAAATTCACGAAAGAGAACGGATCGTTCAAAGAAAAGAAAGTTTCAAGGAAATAGGTATGTGAAAAAAAGGTTAAATGAAGATAAGACTATCAAATTTATAAACTGTGAACCACTAACAGAGTTTAGGCCTACTGTCGTACACAATGCTAGTACCTCTGAGTGTGAGCCTGTGAGCACTTCTAGATTATCATCATCTTATCAAAAGCTAGACACAAATATCCTAGATGATGAATATGCTGATTCAAATGTAGAAGGAATGAGTGGATACAGGTTGTATAATATGACACAAGCAACTGAGCTGATTCAACAATTTCCATGTCCATCTTGTTTTGAACTACCAGACACTGGAGATAATTTTATAATTTCAGAGAAGCTTGTAGGTCTAGAGAGTCAGCTTTATATAATGTGCTCACAATGTAAACATGTTATTACCATGAAGAAGAACTCAGAAAATGTGAACTTGAGATTCACTTTTGCAATTTATAGCATTGGATGTCACATGGAGAAGGGAAGGAGACTTTTGGGGAACATGAATTTGCCACCACCAGTAAGTAACATAAGAAGTGCCACCTACAGAAAAAAGATATTGGAAGCCACCTCTATAGTTGCAGATGAGTGCAAAGCAAAAGCAGCAGCAGAAATAAAACTGTTAGAAGGTAAAGATGTAACAGTTTCATGTGATGGTACTTGGCAGCGGCGAGGCTTTACAAGCAAAAATGGTGTGGCCACAGTTCTTTCTGTTAGCCAAAAAGGACCAGCAAAGGTGTTGGATGTAGAAGTAAGCAGCAATTATTGTGATAGCTGTATGAAAGCAAAGAGCAGAATGTCAGACCATGAATTCAAACTCTGGAGTCAGAATCAGGAGAATGTGAGAAAAATCATGACGGTACTGCAGGTTTGATGGAGCCATATGGAATATTAAAAGTCTTTAATCGTTCAGAGAAACAGTATAATTTGTGTTACACAGGATATCTGGGAGATGGGGATTCTAAAAGTTACAAGACAGTAGCACAGCATCAGCCACCCATTTACCATGGCAAAACTATAAGAAAGCTTGAATGTTGCGGACATGTTCAAAAGCGAATGGGGAAGAGACTTCTGGATAAAGTATCAGAAAACAGATGCAAGAAGTTCACAGAGAATGGGAAAACTTATACCGGCATAGGTGGAATAGGCAGATTAACCAAGTTAGCCATAAAACGGATTCAAGGACACTATGGGGCAGCCATACGCAGAAATGTAGATGTTCCAGCAATGAAGAAGAGCATATGGGCAATCTGGAAACACAGACAAGGAATACATGAAGACTGTGATAGTTGGTGCCCTGTGAAGAAAGACCCAGCTGCAGATAATAAGAATCAACTTCCTGAATTTGTGTGTTCTATTATTAAAGAAGTTTTTGAGGAACTTGCAGCTGATACCCTTCTGGAAAAGTGTGCTCATGGTGGGACTCAGAATTCAAATGAATCATTTCATAACCTCAAATGGTATAGGTGCCCAAAGAATGTTTTCATTGGAAAAAGTAGGCTGCAAATAGCTGTAAATGATGCAGTGATTGTGTACAACTGTGGGGAACTGAGGAGAAAAAACATCTTTGATAATTTAGGTCTAAACTTTGGTAAATATGCTTTTCAAATATTTGCGCAAATTGACAAAAAGCGCATACAGTCTGCTGAAATAGAGAATTTAATGAAAAGTAAGCTGCAAAGTATGAAACAACCCATGATATCAATAAAGGAAAATACCAGAGATGATTCCTACATAGCAGGGGGATACTGAGGTGAGTAAATTTTGTGTAAAAGTGTAATTCTTCCATTTTTTCTTCATTTTCTCAAAACCGCATTTTTCACACAAATGTGGTCACGTTGCCCATGATTTCTCAAAAACTATTAGTGATACAGTAATGAATTTTGGGTCACATGCTGTACACATAGTGCCCATAAAATTAAACTAAAATAAAGCATATATGTTAACAAACTACAAAACTGTTAAGAAATATCTAAGTTACCCCCCTAAAAAGTTACAACTATTTGTCAAACGGTATGTTAAAATCCAAAAAAATCAGATATCAAACCAATCAAAATTATTTTAGTATACAATCATTATCATATATGAACAAATGAAACAGTCAAATTTCATAACTCAAGCTGTACTCACATTTGAGATATCTTGGGCAACAAAATACCCCAAAAAAGCCAAAATTTGCCTTTTTTCTACTGTTTTTCCCCCTCAGACTGCCAGTTTTCAGTACATACCTTGATGTTTTGTATTTTTTTCAGTCATTTTGCTTGTATAAATGACCAGATATAGCTATTATCTTATAATTCTGTGTTTTTCATTTTGGGGGTTTAACCTCCCCTTAAAGGATGCCTTGACGAAACTTCCATTCTTGGCACACCCGACCCAGATAGGGCGATGATTTCATATACATACGCTTCCGACGCAGCCATTCGAGCGTGTTTGGTCCAACCATCGTTGGAAAATAATAACAAACGTCGGGGATGAAAGACCCATTGTGTTTCTTTCACACAATTTGAGTAAATCGCAGAGAAAATGGGTCACTATTGAGAGAGAGGCGTTTGCAATTTACCTTGCGTTCCAAAAGTTGGAATTCTACCTTAGAGGAACGCCATTCACGAACCATTAGTTACATGGCTCACCAAAACATCAGAGCAGCCCCGAAAACCAGAAACCTGGGCAGTGAACCTCCAAAACTACGATGTTAAGATACAATTCTTCCAGGGAAAATAGAACACGTGTGTAGATCTATTCTCGCGAACACCGGAGATCTGTGATCACTTCAGACAAGTGAATGTCATAAACTCAAACCGTAGCCAACAGGAGACGTGGTCAGATTTCAAAGGAAGCTTGTTGAGAGAATAGGAAGGAACTGAACAATTTGACTGTGTAGGGGAACAAGGAAAAGATCCCGAAATAGTAGCCCTAAAACGCAAAATTAAAATGGAAAGCATAGAGCCAAAAACTATATTGTCAGCCAACAGGGCGAGGTAGTCGAATACATAGACCCTAAGGGTGACTGAGTACCGCAAAAGTACATAGCTGTGACGTGAGGTTTTTATTGGCTCTAAGATCAGTATAGTACTGACAATTACAGAAATAGAATTTCTGCAGAAAATGGTGAAGTTCCAGTGTCTGAGAGAACTACTGGTATCACAAATTAGTTGCGGCTGTGAATGATCTGATCTTGAAAAATTAGTAGAGAGGAGACCGACATAAATTGCCACCTCCGCTGTGTAACTAACTGTGATATTAAGACAAGGAAACAGATTTTACTTAACAATGATAAAATTGACAAGTCTTCAAATACAATTTGCTTATTATTTATTTAGTATATACACTCTTGTGCTGAAGGGTGAAGGTCGAAAAATGGAATGTAATGGATTTGTAAGTTTACATATGATTCACATATATTTATAGATATATAAATATATTACAACAAGTTTTCCAATTATAGGAACAAAAATTATATCAGCTGTGCTGTTAATCACTTATAGTATATGTATCAGCTGTGCTGTTAATTAAGTATATAAAATTTATCAGCTATGCTGTTATTTTTGTCTCTTGCTATGCTAACTCGCTTTCTCGTCACTGACAGTTACTTTGCTCACAATTGCCGACGGAATTGGTACTAATGTGTACTCATCTCTCAAAAGTTCTGTCCTTCTTAGTTTTTTTTCTTCTTCGATCCTTAACCACCGACCGTCAAAGCAGTCAGTGGCCATCACGCCTAGTGGCGTCTTGTAGGGCAACAACAAATTGATTCCACTTTGCACGGTCAGTGGCCATCCTTCGTACAGTGCCCCAACTCTGGTTCATTCTTTGCATCTCAGCCTCCACAGTCCTCCGCCAAGTTGTTTTTGGTCGGCCTCTCTTTCGCTTTCCTTCAGGGGTCCAAAGCATGACTGTTCTTGTGATGGCATCAGGGTCTCTTCTGAGGACATGACCAACCCAGCTCCAGCGTCTGCCAGCTATGATGGTATGCATGTCCTCTTGCTTACTACGAGTAAGCAGATCTTGGTTGGTGATGGTATTCGGCCAAAAGATTCGGTGAATTTTTCTTAGGCATGTTGTGTGAAAAGAGGACAATTTTGACATTTCCTTCTCTGTGACTCTCCAGCATTCCGCACCATAGAGAAGCACAGAAAGCACGCAACTCTGGTATAATCTTAATTTTGTGCTTGTGCTGTATTGGAGGACTTCCAGATGTTATTTAGGCTAAAGAAGGCTGTTCTTGCCTTATTCATTCTGATGTTGATGTCTTTGCCTGCCCCACCGTCTGGTGTTACTATGCTTCCTAGGTATGTGAAGGTATCTGTCTGTACCAGTTGCTGATTCATTACTGATATGGGCTCAGGGTTGCTCACATTGAGCGTCATGACCTCAGACTTCTTTAAATTGATGTTCAAGCCCACCTGCTGGCTAAATTTATTAAGTCTATCCGTTTTTTCCTGGATGTGTTGATGTGAATGTGCCAGCAGTGCAATGTCATCTGCATATTCCAGATCTTCCAATGTTGAAAATGTAGTCCATCTTATTCCTCTTGGGCTGCCCTCTGTTGTCTGGTGCATCACCCAGTCTATGACTGTTAAAAATAGAGTGGTTGATAAGGGGCATCCCTGTCGTACTCCTGTCTTCACCTCGAAGGTTAGGTTGCTCTGCCTAACACTACACGTAAAGTTCGCATAGAGGCTTTTTATGATTGACACTATGCAGCTTGGAATTCCATAAGCCCTCAGTATTTTCCATAAACTGTCCCTATGTATGCTGTCAAAAGCCTTTTCAAAATCAAAATTTATGTAAAGCTGTCTTTGCCATTCTGAGCACTGCTCTATAATGTTCCTGAGAGTGAATATATGGTCTACACATCTTCTGTTCTTTCTAAATCCTGCTTGTTCTTTCCTCAGTTTGTAGTCTACTGCCTTTGAAATTCTCTGTATAATTATCCTGCCTAGTATTTTGCTGGGAACTGAGAGAAGAGTGATTCCTCTCCAATTATTGCAGTCTGAAAGATCTCCCTTCTTGGGCAATTTGACAATTATTCCTTTGTTCCACTCTGATGGTGTTGTCCCCGTTTTCCACACTTGTGCAAATAGTGGTTCTAATAGTTCTGCTGCTAGCTCAGGGTCTGTCTTAAATAGCTCTGCATTTAAGTTATCATGGCCCGGAGCTTTACCGTTCTTTAACCCTTTGATTGCTGTGATGATTTCTTCTTTTCGTGGAATGTCTGTATTTACATCTAGATCGTTTTCAGCCTCAGGAACATTCAATTGTGTCTCTGGTATTTCCTTGTTCAGAGTTTCTCTGAAGTGCTCTGCCCATCTTGTTTCCTGTCCCTCTGCTGTCTTGATGAGATTTCCTTGCTTATCTCTTACTAATGTAATATTGTTTGCACCTTGTTTTCCGCTGATGAATTTAGTTATTTTGTATACTGTGCTTTGTTCATTTCTCAGTGCTGCCTCTTCTGCCTGTTTTGCAAGATCGTCTAGGAAATTCCTTTTGTTGGCTCGGGTTTGGCGTTTAACTTCCCTGTCCAGTTGACTGTACTGTTCGCTATATAGTTGCTTTAACCTGGGGGACTTCGCTTCTGTTTTCTTTCTTTTCATTTCCTTTCTCATCTTTATGGTGTTTAGTGTTTCTGGTGTTATCCAGTCTTGCTTCTTCCTTTCCTGGAATCCCAAGCATGATTTGCTGCTTTCCTTATATATTGTTGAAATGGTGTTGAAATTCTGGTCTATATCATCAGTCAATGTCTTTTCCTGGCTTTTGGCAAATTGATATCGTTTCTTAATGTCGGCCGCAAAAGCTTTTCTGGTAAGGGGGTCCTTCAATTTGCTGATGTCAAACCTTTTCTGTGTAGTTACAGTTGGTCCAGCCCTTCTTAGTTTCACTTTCAGTTTTGCTACTACTAAATGATGATCGCTTCCCACATCTGCACCTCTTCTTACCTTCACATCTTGTAATGCATGTCTCCATCTACCGTTAACCATGATGTGGTCTATCTGGTTTCTGTCCCGGCCATTTGGTGATTCCCATGTTAACTTGTGAATTTCCTTATGTGGGAAAAGTTTTCCTCCAATGACCAGGTTGTTAATGCTACAGAAACTTATTAGCTTATCCCCATTTTCGTTTGCTATTCCGCTGCCGCATTTCCCCATTGTTCTTTCATTATATGTATTGTGTGTACCAACTTTCGCATTGAGGTCTCCCATTACTATAACAAGATCATATCTAGGTGTGTCCTCCATTTCTTTCTGCAGTTGTTGATAGAATTCATCCTTGACCTCCTCATCGCTATCATTTGTTGGTGCGTAGCATTGTATTATTGTAGTGTTGGTGAATCTCCCTCTCAATCTCAATCGTATCAGTCTGTTGTTGATGGGTTTCCATTCCAGTAATGTCCTTTCTATCCCTTTCTGTAGAATAATGGCTACGCCTTCACTGTGCTGTCCATCCTCTCTTCCAGAGTAAAGTACTGTTTCTCCTGTTGCTGTTTTAACTTTTCCTGCCCCTGTCCATCTGCTCTCGCTTATCCCCAGGATGTGTAACCTATAGTTTCTCATTTCTGCCGTGACCTGTCTTAGTTTACCTGTCTCGTACATTGTCCTGACATTCCAAAATCCTATTCTTGTATCCTGTTTTGCGGTCAGGACATCCGTTTTCATGTCAGTGGCTTCCTTTCGGCTTTCACCACTGACAGTCATACGAGCCACAGACTCCGAATGTCCATCCCGCAGCAAAGTTTGTTCATTTGATGTTGTTTCCGTAACTTCATTATTTTTTTTACATAGACAGGGGTGTCAGCCCTATGCTAAAACCCCCCAACCTGGAGGACCAGGGTACCAGCTTTTGTCTGACCCCTACCCACACAGACCAGTCCAGCTTGGTTGAACCTACCAGGAGTAAAACTCCCACTGGCATAGCTCTGGAGATTGTCAGGGTACGCAAGCTGCCATACCGCTACAAGGTATAGGTACCATTGATGGCAGCCTTCTTAGTTTAGTTGACAAAAAACACCCGCTGTTGATCGTTTCGTTAGCCCACCCAAGACTGAGGGGGACTAAAGATGTATCTCAGGTACAGTCTCTGTGCTCCTGTGAAGTTCAAGGCAGCTGGATTGACTGGACATACGACCTCAGGTTTGATGACACGAATAAAACCTGTAACAAGTAAAAATAGGGGCTAATTTCTGTCCTCAAGCCCACCTATTTCTTCTTCTTCTTTGATCCATAACCGCCAACCGTCAAAGCAGTCAGCGGCCATCACGCCTGGTGGCGTCTTGTAGGGCAGCAACAAATTGATTCCACTTTGCTCGGTCGGCGGCCATCCTTCGTACAGTGCCCCAACTGTGGTTCATTCTTTGCATCTCAGCTTCCACAGTTCTCCGCCAAGTTGTTTTTGGTCGGCCTCTCTTTCGCTTTCCCTCGGGGGTCCATAGCATAGCTGTTCTTGCGATGGTATCAGGGTCCCTTCTGAGGACATGGCCAACCCAACTCCAGCGTCTGCCAGCTATGATGGTGTGCATGTCCTCCTGGTTACTCCGAATAAGTAGTTCTTGGTTGCTGATGGTGTTTGGCCAAAAGATTCGGAGAATTTTCCTTAGGCAGATTGTGTGGAAGGAGGACAGTTTCGACATTTCCTTCTCTGTTCACCAGAGCTATGCCAGTGGGAGTTTTACTCCTGGTAGGTTCAACCATGCTGGACTGGTCTGCGTTGGTAGGGGTCAGACAAAAGCTGGTACCCTGGTCCTCCAGGTTGGGGGTTTTAGCACAGGGCCGACACCCCTGTCTGTGTAAAAAATCACACACGTTACGGAAACAGCACCTATTTCTAGTGTGGGTGAAATGAGCGTGTCTCAGGTGTCTGCATGTAGGATGAATGACAACATGGTTCAGTATGAGTTAGCAATAGCGAGACAAGACAGGTGTCTACTTGCAAAACATTCTTTCTTATAAATTAATACATGGATAAATCCAATAATTTGAATTCAATACATGAATACATCCAATAATATAAATTCAATACATGAATACATCCAATAATATAAATTTAATACGTGAATACATCCAATAATATGTACACCTAGGCGTGATACAACCATTTCCTTCCCCCTATAATATACCAGGCCCTCTCTGACAAGTGCTATACTAGCTGGTAACATATATCCTAACAATATGGTTGTTCTTATGATAGGAGTATATATGAGATGAGGACTGTTTGGTTATATTTCAGGTTGGAGTTATAGGAGACAATAGATTGAAGTTATAGGAGACAATAGATTGAAGTATGAGTCCTATTAGTCTTTATCTTCTTCAATCAATATGCCTAATTCCCCAAGATACAATCAGTAACCTGATACGTTCATATTGAAACAATTTGTATCAAATACATTATATTATCTACTGAAGGCCTATTTTCCTACAAGGTTATCGTAAATATATATTTACCCTCTAAGATTTAAACAGGCCAGTGACTCGACTAGCGGAGCTGTCTGCTAGGTCAACGCACGCAGGTAAGCAATAAATCAAGGTTGACAGCTCCTCTTCCTCAGTCGGTCTATCTGGCTTCGTGTCGGTGTTGCGTGTTTTTGCATAAAATCTCGCCCGATTATATAGGCAGGTGAAGTAACTTCTACTGCTTAAGGAAAGCGTTTGGTTGGTTCCTGGCGGGGCAAGCTGATTGGTTGTCTGCAGTTTGGTCCCATGCCTCGTACAGCCTAATTTTATTCTGTTTTCTCCGCCATATTGCGTGACAAGATGGCCGCGACCCACATCCGAAAAAAACAGGGCTTAAGTTTAATTCCATTCTGTCTCCAAGACTGGTGAACATTGCTCCTTGATTGGCTGAGCTCTCGACATAGGGATTTAACTAAGAAGTGGGTTTACACTTTACGACAATAGCGAAGCATTTGGTTCAAGAGGTACTAAATGCGATTCATGATGACAACGGGCATTTTGGAAGAGATAAAACAGTGCATGCAGTCAAGTTACGATACTGTTGGCCCACTCTCAATAAAGATGTGGCGACACACGTGGAAAGATGCGAAATTTGTAAAACGTGGAATTTTAGGGCAAAACTATGTTCCGTTCAGAAGATGGGCATTCCAAAGTACACCATGGAAAAGATTATTATTGTTGTCTAGGGACCGTATCCCGTGATCATGTCGGGAAATAGATTCATCATACACATTGTTGACATGTTGTCAAATTGGTCAGAATGTTTTGCAGTAAAAGAAGCAACGAGTGGAAATAATGCAGAGTTTGTTGATCTGCATTGTTGCCCATAATTCATTTTGACAGATAATAGCAAGGCGTTCGCGGGAAACGACTTCCAGAAGTTTGTCAAAGACATGAATATAACGCCATTTCAAAACCACCATCTACCATCCGCAAAGTAACGGGAACAACGACCGCCTGTATGCCACGATACATAATACAATATCCGAATATGCAGAAGGAAAATCTGACATTTGCCTAATGCATTAGAAGCAATTCGAGTCAATATCAGCGACTCCTCGAAATTCTCACCCTTTTATAAGTTGTACGGCAGAGAACCTTTACTATTATTAGATAATCTATTGAAACCCAGGAGAACAAATATGGGAGAAAGCCATATGGAAAATTTCATGATACAGAAACAAATAGCAAACACGATGGCAAGGAACAACATGAGAAGGGCAGCCCAGTACAGGAGAGAAAATGCAAATAAAAACGCGAAGTTACAGGAATTCGAACCGGGAGATATAGTGTGCTACAAAAATCATGTCAGAATCACAGTGGGATGGAAAATGGATCACCGGGTTTCAAGTGTTAAAACGTTTGTCCAACACAACATAACTAATTTCATAGGATGATCTCGATAGACGATAAAAACACATGTTCAACATTTGCGGATGCAAAATGAAAAACCTATGGACATAAACAAGATGAGCACATATTTGGAACCAATACCGGGCCAGAATTTTTTTTTTTTTTTTTTTTTTGGAAGCCTTCTAATTTTCGAGGCGAAATCTCAGGTTATTATTTATGTCTAACCTGACATTGATTTTACGTGAGTATCCCTTTTTTCTTGTACAGAGACAGGTGTCCCTCGCCATTCAGGCAAATACTCTCCGATTTCGGAGGTACCCATTACAGCTAAGTCGGCTCAGGAGCCGCCAATCCCTGGTCGACGACACTATTTCAAATGTCCTCGCCAGGTCTCGAGTTAATCCAGTCCAAATCCCGGTCGACGAAAAATCCTCAAATGTCGTCACCCGGGTTTGATCCTGGATCACCCGGTCGCCAGAGCGATGTGGTAACCACTACGCTAGCGCGGCTCCCGGGCCAGAATTAAGAGGGCGCAACAGAGGAGAATCTTCCCAATAACGATTGTGGACACACACCAGGGAGCAATCAGATTGTAACTAGGGCAGAGATACACGCAGAACCCAGGATAACATCCAGGCGGTTAACCCCACCGCCACAAAACACATACCAAGAACAAGGTAAAGAGACAGCAAGCCGCGGAAGTCCGATAGGAAATGAGACAGAGCCAGGCGCACCTATAGGCACACTAGAGCAAAGACGAAATAGAATGGAGGAAGAAAGGATAGACGTAATTCAAAATGCCCAGGACAATACGCAGGATAATAGTTCAGAGCAGTTAAAAAGGTTGAGAATCGAGAGAGATAACTCCGAGAGTGAAGCAAACATGCCAATGATGGAACGTAGGCAAAGATTACAAGATAGAGAAGAGAAGTAAAGAGAGCAAGAGCAGGAAAGAAATTCCCCGGGTGACCCCCAGGACTTGGAGGAAATCGCAGCAGAAGATTAGAATACAAAGGAAGAGATGGAGGAAGGGAGTAATCGAGGGACGATTATCAGACGATTTTTCCGATTATGAGATGCGCCTCGCAAAGTTGAGAAATGTAAGACAAGAAGACGTGAGACCAAAGAGGAGGAATACGGCAAGAATTGGTGATAGAAGAGAGGAAGAGAAAGAAATAACTGCATTTTGCGCATATATCTATAGAAAATTTAAAGAGTTGGAAAAGAAGGAGAACAGAAGAGGAATTAGAGATCGGAGAAATTGCCGATCTAAGAGTCGAGAAAGAGAGAAATAGGAAAAATAGCAGTAAGGTAGAGATCAAAGAGATTACCGAACTAAGAGTCAAGAAAGAGAGAGAAATAGGAGAACTAGCAGTAGAAGTAGATATCGAAGAGGTTACCGGCCCAAGAGTCGAGAGAGGGAGAGAAATAGAAGAAGTAGTGGAAGGAGAGAAACTACTAAGGATCGACGGAGATACGGATCTAGTTGCAGAGAAGAGATAAGGATATTATAAATACAAGTGCAAATCGAGGTCACAACCAATCAAAGAATAGAAAACCTGAGAGAAACCCAGGGAGCACGAGAAATGAAGAAATTGATGATAGAGAAAAACGAAGCAAACGGTGAAAGAAGTAAGGAGTAGAGAAGAAGACAGAAACTCAAGAGACACGAGACGAGAGGAAATAGAGAACGAGAAACCGAAGCAGACAGTAGGAGAAGTACGAAGTTGAAGAAGCTACAAATGAGGATAATGCCAAAGAGAATACGGGAGAAATAAAGGGTGAAGCACAAAGAGTTGATAAACAGCGGTTAGCACTAGAGGTGCTTGTGACGGTTAATTTTGAGGAGAAGATGACAGATTAGATGGAAGAATAAAAGATAATATCTAGAGGCTAATCTTTCAGACTGCAGGTTGAGTGCACTGTCTCTCCTCGGGAATTAGTCCACTAGGAACCTTATTTAAAAGAGAATTCTGGTGAAACTAAACATGATATTTTGCAGACGATAAATTCTTTCTCAGAATCCTACAAAGGTCTATGTAAGGTACATAAAGTTGAGAAAGATTTTTGGTGCCCAGCCACATTAAAAATATCCTGACCCAATAGTGTTTATTGAATTACGGCTCTGCCACCAGGGTGTAGATTTTAATTGCTAAAAACTATACATCCCAATTAAATCTTACAAGAACAATAACAAACGACTCTGTTATTTAAAGTTTACAAAAATGAAGATAGATTCTCATGTACTTTAAATTTACAAAAATGATGACAGATTCTCAAAGCTTCAAAACTTTACAACTATAAGCTTGATTAACTAATCTGTTAATGGTTCTGAGAAATGTCAGAATAAATTAACATCATTTTGACTGAATTATCTTTTCTGTGGTGGTTCTGCTTGGTATTTACACTACTCATCTGAGATGCTGCTGAATTAATGCTGTCTTGTTGCCAGTGGGTTCAGTCTGTCCAAGCACTCCAGGACCAGTATGGCAAGTAATTCTAGTAGGGTTTCAGAGGATGGCAGAGGCTGCTTCCTCTGTCTTGACTCAGGGAGCATCACCAGCTTGAATGAATTAAAACGGCCCTCGAGAACACTGCTTATGGTTACTGGATAGACACCGGAAAGGACTCAGATAGGGCCTTCCGATAGGTCTACTGGAAGGACAACCTCGTAGGACTAGATTTAAAAAAAATGAAGCTCAATTAATAGTCTTGCCAGTGAAGTCGCTTCCCATATCTGCTGGACGCTAATCGTCCATCAGAAATAACATTAAAACATCATCCCTAATATCAACAACAATGTGCTATCTATTATCCATCTTAAGTAATATGTCATAACTGATTCTATAAGCATACAGGTGGCTCTCAACCTATATCTGGCTTCCTGCTTGTTTACCGCAGTGATTTCCAACCTATGGGCTGTTAGCTTCACCAGCTGTGAAGTTTGGGACTGAGGTCATCAAAAGTTTGAGAACCACTGGTCTACCTTGTGTCTATAGAGCAGTCAATTCAATTAGGGGTCATTGACACCAATGGTTTGAGAACCACCGTGTTAAAGTTTCCCATGCTGCCGTAAAACCTGTTGTGGTGTCATTGCTGCCAAGGCTTGAGAACCACTGATTTACATTCTTGCTACTTGAACTGTAAATCTCATTTGGAGGTGTTCCTGTCTCAACCTTGAGAACCATTGGCTTCTATGGTTATGTTATAAACATTCATATACCCTGATAGTACAATCATAGTACAGGATACATGCAAATACACAATTAAAACATGACAAGGATAGTTCAAAAATTATCAGCATGATATTTGTATAGAAAGAATATTCCATGCTGGAAACACTAATATCCCAAATAAGACAAAGGGATAAGAAATGTGATTGAGAACACACTTATCAAGTTTGTAGGGTCGTGATTAAGGGACAATAGAACATTATAAGAAATAGGAAGTATAAGGAATCCTAGTAAACTTTCTGTTCTGCTAGTCCAGTAATATAAAAATCCCACAGTAAAAATAATTATATACATCATTAATTTAACACTGTCTTGTTTCTACCATGGTGTGAGAAAAAGATCAGTGATTACTTATGACTTCTGCAAACTCATTCATTAGAAATAGTTGAACAGCATGTATATAATGAAAAAACAATTATTGTCACTGAAATGAAATTCCATTTAAAACTTTGCTTAACAAAAGATACTGCAATAATATGCTGTAGATGAACATATGATTATTATTCATTTTATTCAAATGAATAATATTAGATCGTTTACTTCGCTCAACTGAACCAAAATGCTGCTTTAAATGGACAGATCCCCTCTGTAATCGCCAAAACAGGACCATTAGTGGATGTTTCGTGGTATGACCTGCCAGGCATGGCTGCCACTTCGAGAATGCGCCTAAATTCCTGCTAAGTTTTGGAGGGTTTATTTCTGCTCTTTCAGAGGGATGAGGGATCTGAGAACTGTAATACCAGGCCAGTTGTGATTTTAAATTCACTGGGCACTGGTTGCTGAGATCAAATATCGCGTGACTTCTTGTACCTGTTGCTAAACTGGAAATTATCACGAAGAAAAACCCATGTTAAGTTGGACAGCGGTCATAAGTTCACAGCGAAGTCGAAAGACTTTTTGCAAGTAAAACAGTGAACAAGGAGAGAGATCTATTTCTTTCAGAGGAATGAGAGATCTCCTGATTTTAGACAAGTGGGGGATTTTGTAGAGAAAAGAAAGAGAATTAAGGATTCGGTATGAGAAAAAATTTAAGAAGAGAGAGAAGACGATTTAGTACGTGACAGTGCTACACAAATTAATGAGAGGTAACTGAGATTGTGAGGCATGCAGGACGCTACGTGAGGATTAATAGCTTATTATGAAGAAAAGTTGCGGCGGTAGCTAAGTCATGTAGGGACTTATGTATAATCGTTCTATACCGAGCATACGTCAAGAGAACTGAGTACACCTGAACGAAAGGGTACTGCAGTAGAGGAGAAGATGAGTAGTGAAGGAGAAGTAAGAAGAATAAGTAGACTAGAGGCCATGGGAGAATGGCGAGGATAATATATAAGAAGAGATACAAGTGTCAGAAGAGAAGACGAAAAGAAGAATGGGGAAGAGAAGCCATATAAGATGGCGAGCATAAGAGATTTTAGAGAAATGAAAATTGTGATATTGAAAAGTCGTAGTGAAGACGGCAAAGAATAAGGAGAAAATTGAGACAATAGAAATAGTAGAGAAGAGAAATTGTACTGATAGTTCAAGGGAGGGAACGAAAATAGTGGACAGCGAGGAAGAGAGGAAGTACAGAAGTAGAATATTGCGGCGGTAGTCGAGTTGTGTGAAAACTAGATGCAATAGTTCTACATCGTGAAAAAAGAACAAACTGAGTAGGTCTGAACGATGGACTATTACAGTGGAGCGGAGAGAACAATAGAGACATTGAGAATCCAGAGATAAAATGGTAGAAAGACGGAGGAGATATGAGTCATAAGGAAAATGGCGGAGATTTTGAGAGAAGTTGAGAAGTCACAGAGAAGTAGCGAACATAAGAGTTGTGAGATAATATAGAATATAAGAATATATTGAGAAACCATAGAAATGGCGGAAATACAGGAATTTCGGAGAGGCCATAGTGAAAATGGCAGAGACAAAAAAGGGCCATAGAGAAATGGCGACAATATGGAGACAAAAGAGAATGTATGGGTGGTAGTTCTAGAGATAATGAAAGAGATAACGGAGTCGATAAGGACAGAGATTTTGTGGCGGTTGCCAGAGTCTTGAGAATACTTTGTGAGAAGCTGGTCTTCTCCGAAAACACAGAAAGTAATATGAAATGGAGAGTATCACAGAAATAAGTAGGAGAAAACTGAGAGGCTATGGAGGAAATGGCAAAAGCGAGATGAGAGATAAGTAAAGAGTACGTATAAAAACAGTTGAGAGACGCCATGGAGAAATGGCAGAGAGGTAATAGAGATTCAGAATATGAGAAGCCATAGATGAGATGGCAGAGATATAGAGGAAAGTTCCAGAGGGAACGAATAGTACAATAACAAGCTATGGGAAGGTGGCAAAGAGAAAATTGAAGGCTCCAGATGGAACAAATATATAATGGAGAAACTAAGGGAAAACTAGAGAGGAGACAAAAATGAGATGAGATTGAGACTTCGGGAGAGAACAAATAGAGTTAAGTGGCCATAGCAAAATGGCAGAGTAATATGAGAAATAAGTAGCAATAACGAGTTGTATGAGAAATAAGAGACAATAAGGAGAAAGGATGTCAGACTTTGAAGTAAAGAGAATGTAAAAGAAAGGTTCCAGAGAAGAGAACTTACGTGGAGTACATTATAGGGAGTGATAAACTAAGTATATGAAATGGAGACAATAGGGACAAAGAAAAGAGGAAGACATGGGACACAATCTTAAAAGGGACCTGAGACTAGGCAGGACATAGAAGGAGTCTTATAATGGACGATGGAGAAAGTGACAGTCCAAGGTGGAAAGGTACGCGGCCAAGAAGATAGGGACAAAATTGAATAGGTGGTAGATAGAATTACGGAATTTATGAAGTATTTCGAGTAGGGACTGTGGCTGGCTTAGGGTCAGCAAGATAGAGGGATTAGTGGGGGGTTAGCACAAATAATAATAAGTGACCAAGTTGGTTGAATGCGTCACAGCTGTAACTTTTGTAAATAATCCAGTAACAGGGAGATATATGGAGGAACATAAGAATGAATGTAGAATGATGACACTAATATGGGGTTCTGTAAACAAAATCAAGAAGACGATGGAGCATAGGGAAGAATGAACAATTTGATTTGGTTGCATGGTACATGTGGAGGAAGTCCACAATGGGAGTGTCATATTATTGAAAATATTGTTTTTGGAATGAGATGATATATGAAAATGAAATATCTATTGTAATAAGATGCGTAAATTTGTTTGATGAAATGTAGTTTGGTAAGGTAAATTTGACAATTTTCGTTCATGTAGCATGATTAGAAGGTAACTTCAAATGATTTTATTATTTGCCTTGTACATGAGCCAGGGAAATGGTAAACATTGTGTTTTATACATTTGATTGGAAATGTAAACTTACTTTTGAGGAAGAGTGTCCCACATGAAATACAGACGGGTAAGGTGTGAGAGACTCGACAGATAGAGCATGAGACTGTATTTGAGACAAAGACGAAGTAGCAGTGAGACTGAGCGTAGGTGAGGGATAGATTTATTAGAGATAAGATCGGTTTTTTGTTTTTTTTGTCAAAAGGGAAAGTTTTCTCTTTAACATAATTTTTTTTTAAATAGGTGGGTAGATAATGTAACAGTTAGTGTCGGTAACAGAAATTCGGGTGCAATTATATTGCTATGAGATCGACTTTTAGAATTAAAATCCCGTTTGTAGCTAAGGGCAATAATCCATGTAACAAGGAGATGGGGATCAAGAATAGTGTTTACGTCCCTTGAGGAAACGTGCTGAGTCAAGATTTTGTTCAGTTTTTGCAAAACTGAGTTGCCTACGTGATCACATTTCTCGTGCGGTGAATGAAATAGTGAGTTGTTGTTGTTGAGACAAAGTCTGTTCTGGAATGTCCGGGAATAGTCGTTGTAGTAAGTCGTGTTTCAAAATTAAGTCAGTCAGATTTGAAACGCGATAGCGTTGAGAGCTAGAGTGGGTTCTCTTCCAGGTGTTGTTGTTACGCACGGATCATTATTATTTTTCGTTTGTATAAACATTTTTCATATGTATGATCATTTTTTTGACTGAAGTGTGTATTATGTTTTCTATGGTCAAAGGGACATAATCCGAGTTATCGAAACTACAATTTTTAGGAGTTGCCTTCTCTTGTATAGAGACACGTTCGGTCTATAATTTCTTGAACGAAGCGTGACCACATCTCCTTATTTGGTAGTATCAGTCAACTATGGTAGATGTCTGAAACCTTTCTTAACGCTTCTTTTCATGACCATAAAAGGCGCGACTGTGTAAGACTTTTATCTCGAATGTTCTTCGAATCGTCTTATTGTGAACGGCAACTCAGAGATTGTCGTTCTGCGCATGTCAAAAACCGGGAGTTCGTTCTGTGTGTTCCGCCCAGGTGGGCAGTTTAGAAATGGTTTAAGAAGCGAGCAGACGCAACTGCGTCTTGTGATTCTCTGAGGGAAATACAGTGTCTTAGTGAGTTAGTTAGCTAACTAGACTATTTCCCAGTATTATGCAGCCTGCCTGGAGGCATATGTTCATGGTTGATTTTCCGAAATAAGGTAATTCCTCTTGTATCGAACTTTATGCTATCGTCTAGAGGTTCGTCATTTTGTCGCCTATTTGCTCGCCTGTGTGATGCAAAATGGAGAGGTACTTTGACTAGGATTAAGTCACCAGTATCTGTATACCTGAACTAGTTAAATATATATGGGTCGCTCTAGACCAACAAGACTGTTGTCTGTGTTCCAGGATTCGTTATATCAGAGATCACGTCCAAGTCAGATGGTTAGACTTAGGAACATTATAAAGGTCGAGCTGACCTGTAGCCCATGTATGCTATTCACGTGCAGACAGTGAACGGACTTATTGTATACAACTGATCTGCTAGCATCAGAATGGGAGCATTTATTATTGTTTATGAACATTGAAGATCTGTAGCTGACACTGTTGCAGAAGTTATAGAAATTATTATTATTTATACAGCTTCACGAACTAGCACTCGATGATTGATGAATTTCTGAATCTATTGAACTGTGATGTCTTATGACGCATATATACAACAGCTATCATTGCTGACTACAGAAATTGTTTTCAATGTGCCATATCATCTTGCTGAACTCGTTAACCATGTTGATGTCATAAGTATCATGACTGTTTTGTGGCGTGCAATAAATGAAAGAAACTTATACAACGAAGTTACCCTTTCTATGACTCTACACGTCATGTTGCCTGTGTGATAACCCATTGAACTGTTCCACTACCACATACACAGCAACATCCTAAATCAGAGAAGACACCTACATCTTACACTTTAACACCAGGTGTCGATAAGGGTGGCAAGTTACCACTTCAGCACAAATCCACCCTTATCATTTTTGGTGGCCAGAGCTGGTTCTATCATCTGATATTTTGGCGCACCATATCATTTTTGGTGGCCATAGGTTGGTTCACTCTGATTCCAGCTATCAAGGGGGTCAGCAAACCCAGACATCATCATCATACTAGATACAACTACAGCATCAACTACCACCTTACAAGAAATTTTATTGAAAGTATCCGGATTTTCTGACAGTTGCTGATTTTGAAACTACCCGGCGCTGCTCGGCAATATTGAAGTTTATGTAAAATTAGAAGGACAAGTACCGAGCGAATGGATTTCCTGATCTGGTGAAAAGAAGGACAAGTGCCGTAACAACTGTTCCGGTCTCAGGGGTACTGCTGCGGGTTCAGAAGGTCAAGTGCCGGTTAAATCAATTTAGAAGATTCAGAAGGTCAAGTGCCGTAACAACTGTTGCAGTATTAGAAGCTCTTTTCCTTCGTCATGGCTGTTTATGGGAGCAGAAGTTAATCAACGTTGGATCATTATCCTCAGAATGCTGATTACATCCTGTTCTGCACCGTGCTGACGCTGGATTTATAGAAGTTAAGTGGCCTGTTTTGTTTGTGAACTGTGCCCTTATGTTCTAACTGAGCCTTCTGTACTTTCACACTTTCTCCTATTGTTTTCATGATACATGTTTATATGTTATATGTTATTTGTTATTTGTATATTTATATGTTTATATTTCAGCGGGTTTTCTCGGTTGGGCGGAGTCTTGCAGTAGAAGATACCACGTCACAGAGGTTCTACTGTTAGCGTTTTCGTTAGGGACTGTGCGAATTTCCTACAGTGAAATTTGCTAGCGACAATCGTTGCTATATCTGTTTAGTTGTGACGAGTTGTGCTTTATTTCTGTTTCTTGTATATATATATATTTTTTTTTCTTTTTTCTTTTCTCTCTTTCTTTGTGTTTTTAGTTTCGATTTCGATTGTTTTTATTTGTAGGTCTCCCCTTTGCTATTATTCAGTTCTTTACGTATATTTTTGTGTATACACTGTAGCGTCATTTGTTAGTCATATCTTCGCATATTTCTTTTTAGTTTTGCTGTTTGTGTATTTGACTTATGCGAATGTTTTCGTATTGTTTGATCTTTGTTGATTGTTTACATTGACTCTGATCTTTGTTATTGTTTACATTGACTCTGATCTTTGTTATTGTTTACATTGACTCTGATCTTTGTTGTTGTTTACATTGACTTTGATCTTTGTTATTGTTTACATTGTTGATGACCTTTGCTATTGTTTACATTGTCTTGTTATTGTTTACATAGTTCTTGCATAGTTAGCTTTCACTATTGTTGATATATGCTCATGCACTATTGGTCTATAGTGCACTTATCATAACAAACTGGTGTTTTTGCTTATGCACTATTGTAGTGCAGTTATGATAAATAACTGATGATTATGCACTGATTTGGGTAGTGCACTGTTAATTAAGAGGTGACTTGTGATATTATTATACATTTGATAATACAAGTTGGTGTCAACTCCTGTTTCCCACAGAGATTGGGTTCAACATAGAGATTATACAAGCACTTTATTAAGTCTTGTTGCTATTTAACATTGAAATAAGATAATTAATTATTTCAGGTTCTGTACTCACATTTTGGACATCATGTCTACATTTGAGTACTTTATTGAGCAGGGTAAAGCCCTTGGGAAGACAGGTGATAAATTAGAAGAATTTGCGACTGTTCAATATGCCAAGGCATTGAAGTCGGAAGAAAAGAAAATGAAAGAACAAACTGAACAAAAGAGAATAGAGGCTGAAATAGAACAAAAGAAACTGCAGATGCAGGTGGAGGAAAAAAGATTTCAAATGGAAATGGAAAAACAAAAAGAGAAGCTGAAAATAAGAGACTTGAAAAAAGAAGCTGAAGAAAAAAAGTTACAGGCCCAGGCTGAAGCTGAAAATAAGAGACTTGAAAAAGAAGCTGAAAATAAGAGACTTGAAATAGAGGCTGAAGGAAAAAAGTTACAGGCCCAGGCTGAAGAAAGAAAGTTACAGGCTGAGGCTGAAGAAAGAAGGTTACAAAGAGAGGCTGATGAGAGAAAAGCAAAAATGGAACATGATGAAAAAGTCTTAGCTTTAGAGTTAGAGAAGTTAAAGTTATTGAACACTGGTAATGCTAATGAGGCAAATAAGGTGTCAAATAAGACTAATGCTAAGGATTTCAAGCTTAATCTACCAGCATTTAATCCCTCAATCGATGATATAACATTTTATCTAGATAGATTTGAAAGTGCATGTAATGTACATAATATAGATAAAACATTATATGTGTATCATCTGTCCAAGATACTTAGAGGTGATGCTTTGACTTTGTTGAGTATGGTAGATGTGCCTGACAAAAACAACTATGAGGTTGTCAGGGCGGCATTGTTAAAGAAGTACCAACTTAACGAGGACGGATATCGTCTTAAATTTAAAACCATGTTACCAGAAACTGGAGTTGAATTCTCTGAATTCATCTCAGGCATCCGTCTTACTTTTTTACGATGGGTTGAGTTGTCTAAGACAGAAAATACATTTGAAGCTCTTATGGATTTACTACTTAGAGATAAGGTTATGTCTTCTGTTAATGAAGCTTTTCTATCTTTTCTTCATGAGCGTAAGCCTAAAAACATAAAAGAAATGGAAGAATACTGTAGCCAGTATGTTACTGCGCATCCGCACATAACCATTAGTAACTCTAAGGTGAAAGAAGGTCTGCCAGTTGCTTCGGCAGCACCTTATGGCCCAAATTTTATGCGTAAATTTCAGGGTAGCCAGAAAAAATTTCAATAAAAAGAGTAATCGTAATTATGCCCAGAACCATAGTGATCAATTCCAGGGTGATTCTTCTTCCCAGAACTGGAGACAACCTAATACTACACGTTATTCTACTCCGGTTAACTTTAGAAATTTTCACAAAGGTAATCGGTATAGAGGAAAATATTTTATGCAGAGACCTCAATACCAAGATAATAGAGGTTCTCAACAGCATAGAGATAGTAATGACAGTTATGGAAACTGGAACTCAAACCAGGATAAAAATTACAGTAGGGACTTTAATGATAATTGCAGAGGCAATAATGGTCGCGGTAGATCGCAACATAAGAGAAAAAGATATCAACAGACAAATTCTGTTCAACAAGAATCTCAGGGAGCAGATAAACAGGTTAATAATGATAAAGACCATAATGCTATCGGATGCTCATCTTTTGATTTTGGTAGGGCAAATAAATGTATCCAATGCAGTACTTTATTTGATCCGAAAACCGTTAGTACTCTAAGCTGTGGTCATCCTTTGCCCGCTCTTCCTGCTAATGTTGCTCATGATGGGAGAGGTTCTCTTATATTACATAAGGGGCTAGTAAATAGTAATCCAGTCTCAGTGTTGTTTGATTCTGGATGTACTACTGTCGGCGTTAGGCAATCTCTTGTAGATCCATCCTGTGCTACAGGAAAAGTCATCAAATGTGTCACATTTGGTGGCACGTTAGAAAAGTATCCTACTGCTATAATACACATTGCTACTCCTTTCTTCACGGGAGAGGTCCACGCGTGTCTACTTCCAAACCCTATTGCGGACCTTATTATTGGTCGTATTCACGGAGTTAGGGAATGTACCCCACAGCAGATTGCTGTTTGGGAAGAGCAAAACATTGAAGCTACCAATGCGGTGGTCACAAGAGCACATGCTCTGGATCCACCTCAAACTTCATTAACTAATAATGATGAAGTAAATGACCAAGATAGTCACTTGACTATTACACGTGACTCATTTATCAAATTGCAAGAAGAAGATCCTTCTTTACAAAAATTCTTCATTCTAGCAAAAAAAGGTGATCCTAATCAGAACACTAATAGGAAATCTTGGATTTCTATGAAGAACGGCGTACTTGTACGTATGGTACAAGACTCGACTACGTCCACTCATTCACAAATTCTTGTGCCTAAGAGCATGAGATTGCAAATATTGCAACATGCTCATGACTCGCAATGTGCTGGACATATGGGTTTTTCCCGTACAAAGTCGAGGGTTCTTGCGGCTTTCTTTTGGCCATTTGTGAGCAAGGACATACGAATGTACTGTCGCTCTTGCAAAGTATGTCAGGAGGTCAAATCTAAAGGACCACGACATGCTGCGCCTATCCAGGCTGCTGACATTCCTATTCGCCCTTTTCAAAAAATGGCAATAGATATTATCGGTCCTTTTAGAATTAAGTCGGCTAGAGGACATCAATTTATCCTTACATGTGTCGATATGTGCACACGTTGGCCAGAGGCAATACCTCTCAAGAGCATCTCAACTGCTGATATCGCAGACGCTCTTTGGCTGATATTTTCTCGCTTGGGTTTTCCCGGAGAAATATTGTCAGACCATGGCACTCAACTTATATCAGACACTATGTCACAGGTAATGTCTATGCTACACATTAAAAGGTCTCTCAGCAGTATCTATCACCCAATGTCTAATGGGTTGGTCGAACGTTTAAATAGGACTCTGAAAACTTTACTTGGTAAAATAACTGAGGATCATCCTCAGGATTGGGACAGGGTCTTACCCGCGGCTCTCTTTGCGTATAGAGAGGTCCCCAATGAACATACGGGGTTTTCCCCTTTTGAACTTGTCTTTGGCGCGCAACCGCGCGGCCCTATGTCTTTACTTCACGATCTAATCACTGCCGATAATATTAGCGATGAGACTCAATCTTCTTATGAGTACGTCATTGCTCTTAGGCAAAAGATCATCGAGGCATGCAAACTAGCAACTTCGTCTTCAGAATTTGCTAAAGAAAAGGCAAGGCAGTTTGCAAATAAGAATAGATGTCTACGACAACTTTGTCCAGGTGACAAAGCTCTCGTTCTACTTCCTTCAAGGGAGAACAGACTTCTAATTGCATGGAAAGGTCCATATGCAATAGTCTCCAAAATTTCTGATGTCGACTATGTTGTCGATATTGATGGAAAGCATAAAACTTTCCACATAAATATGCTCACAGAATTTTATGAAAGACCTGACTATTTGCAGCCTATTTTCCAGGCTACGGACAATTCACAAGCAACTCATGGTCAGTACTCATCTCTGTCAGTTATACAGGATGAGGAAACTACTTTTTCTGATGTCAATCTTCCTCTTTCTATGGTCCCACTTTATTCTACGGAATCTTGGAAAAACGTGACCGTTTCTCCAAATCTTTCCGCTGAGGAACATCGACAAGTTTCTTCGATGTTGCAAACATTTCAGGATGTTCTTACAGACATCCCGGGACACACACATGTCATAGAACATGACATTGTGCTAACTGATCACAATCCTATCAGAGTCAGACCATATCCAATACCTATTCATTTCCAGTCTCAAGTCGAAAAAGAGTTGGATGAAATGATACGTTTGGAAATCATTGAACCATCCACTTCAGCATACTCTTCGTCTATGGTTATTGTTCGAAAGAAGGATAATAACATTCGCATTTGCGTAGATTATCGCAAATTGAACCAAGTTACGAAGTTCGATGCTGAACCTATGCCTTCATTAGAAGAGCTACTCAATAAACTTTCTAATTCTAGATTCTTTACCAAACTAGATTTGTCTAAAGGTTATTGGCAAGTCCCGCTAACTGAACGTGCCAAACCTTTTACAGCTTTTTCTACACCTAGGGGTTTATTCCAATGGAATTTCATGCCTTTTGGTCTTATGAACGCCCCTGCTACATTCGTACGCATGATGCGGCGAATTCTCGCATATCGTACAGATGTCATAGCATACCTAGATGATATCTGTCTATTCAGTGATTCTTGGGAAGATCATTATTTGGGTTTATACGAATTACTGTCTACTCTTCGCGAGTATAACTTGACTGCAAAACCCTCTAAAGCCTTTATAGGATTTAGCGAGATTTCTTTCCTAGGTCATCGGGTTGGTCATGGTCTTTTAAAGACAGAGGACCACAATGTTTCAAAAATACTTAACATTTCGGTCCCTAAGACGAAGAAACAAGTAAGGAGTCTATTAGGTTTGATTCAATTCTACGGACGATTCATTCCGAATCTGTCCTCCATTATGGCACCGCTTTCTACTTTATTGAAGAAAGGGTCGCCTAATCTGATCCGCTGGTCTAAAGAATGTCAATCCTCATTGGACCAGGTTAAAGCCCTATTTTCATCTCCACCTATTCTTAAGTTACCTACTATTGAGAAGACTTTTGTTCTTCGAAGTGACGCCTCGTCAACAGGGATTGGGGCAGCACTAATGCAGGAGTATTCTGATACTTTGCATCCGGTGATGTATATCTCTAGGAAATTAAACGCTGCAGAAAAGAATTACTCGGTTTTAGACCGTGAGTTATTGGCTATGGTATGGTCTATTCTGAAGTTACAAAGATTTCTTCTAGGCGCACATTTCATTGTGGAAACCGACCAGAAAGCGCTTACTGCTATTCAGAGCAAAAACTTGAAGAGCTCGAGGTCCACTCGTTATGCCATAGCTCTTCAACCATTTCATTTCTCGGTTCGAGCTATCCGTGGTTCGGATAATGTAATGGCAGACATTCTGTCCAGATGTCCACACGATTCCACATGATTCTTCTGTCATATATATATATTTCCTGATATACAGTCCAATGTTATAATGACATGTTAGTAGATTTTGTCTCATTTTTTTTTTTTTTGAGGGAAATTTATAACATTGTACCATGTAATTATCTAAGAAGGCTTAGTTAGTGATATACGGGCCAAAAGATCACTCGGCCACATTTAAATAAATTATTTTCAGGATTGTATTAAGAAATTTACCAGTTGTCTTTAAGATTTGTGTTATTGATATTTTCGCAGCACATCATTGAAGTCTGCGAGTTTATGTCCATTGTGGAACTTTGAGGATATCAAGTCCTGTCCTACATTGGGAGCGGATGATGTCCACATCTTCTTCTATTGAATGTTTTGTGTCACCGAAGAGCAACACATGTATTACTTATTAATTACTGTTACTTTATATAATGTAATAATATAGTGCGGTATATTAGTAAATTACACCGCTATTTGCAACACATTGTATGATAACACATAATATATTTAATTTCATATATTGGTATGAGTATAATTTGATTGTCATTATGTTGTTGCCATCATTGTGGCGTGTGTTGGTGGCACCTTCCTGGAATATATCAGCGTATACTTAGATAAATTTTTTCTCTAAGGATCTGAGATATGATCTCAGTGTCGCTCCATGCGTTGAGCTAATTTGTTAGGTAAATATCCACGCATCATACGTGCGTTAGGAGCCTAGATTTTTTCCGGCTCCAGGATTTAAAAAAAAAAAAAAAAATGTTTCATTTTTTTTTTTTCCAGGGAGGGTGCGGTAATGTTACGCACGGATCATTATTATTTTTCGTTTGTATAAACATTTTTCATATGTATGATCATTTTTTTGACTGAAGTGTGTATTATGTTTTCTATGGTCAAAGGGACATAATCCGAGTTATCGAAACTACAATTTTTAGGAGTTGCCTTCTCTTGTATAGAGACACGTTCGGTCTATAATTTCTTGAACGAAGCGTGACCACATCTCCTTATTTGGTAGTATCAGTCAACTATGGTAGATGTCTGAAACCTTTCTTAACGCTTCTTTTCATGACCATAAAAGGCGCGACTGTGTAAGACTTTTATCTCGAATGTTCTTCGAATCGTCTTATTGTGAACGGCAACTCAGAGATTGTCGTTCTGCGCATGTCAAAAACCGGGAGTTCGTTCTGTGTGTTCCGCCCAGTTGGGCAGTTTAGAAATGGTTTAAGAAGCGAGCAGACGCAACTGCGTCTTGTGATTCTCTGAGGGAAATACAGTGTCTTAGTGAGTTAGTTAGCTAACTAGACTATTTCCCAGTATTATGCAGCCTGCCTGGAGGCATATGTTCATGGTTGATTTTCCGAAATAAGGTAATTCCTCTTGTATCGAACTTTATGCTATCGTCTAGAGGTTCGTCATTTTGTCGCCTATTTGCTCGCCTGTGTGATGCAAAATGGAGAGGTACTTTGACTAGGATTAAGTCACCAGTATCTGTATACCTGAACTAGTTAAATATATATGGGTCGCTCTAGACCAACAAGACTGTTGTCTGTGTTCCAGGATTCGTTATATCAGAGATCACGTCCAAGTCAGATGGTTAGACTTAGGAACATTATAAAGGTCGAGCTGACCTGTAGCCCATGTATGCTATTCACGTGCAGACAGTGAACGGACTTATTGTATACAACTGATCTGCTAGCATCAGAATGGGAGCATTTATTATTGTTTATGAACATTGAAGATCTGTAGCTGACACTGTTGCAGAAGTTATAGAAATTATTATTATTTATACAGCTTCACGAACTAGCACTCGATGATTGATGAATTTCTGAATCTATTGAACTGTGATGTCTTATGACGCATATATACAACAGCTATCATTGCTGACTACAGAAATTGTTTTCAATGTGCCATATCATCTTGCTGAACTCGTTAACCATGTTGATGTCATAAGTATCATGACTGTTTTGTGGCGTGCAATAAATGAAAGAAACTTATACAACGAAGTTACCCTTTCTATGACTCTACACGTCATGTTGCCTGTGTGATAACCCATTGAACTGTTCCACTACCACATACACAGCAACATCCTAAATCAGAGAAGACACCTACATCTTACACTTTAACACCAGGTGTCGATAAGGGTGGCAAGTTACCACTTCAGCACAAATCCACCCTTATCAGTTGTAAAGTTATTACATTTTGTAGCGGCAAGCTGTATCGAGAGTTATCATCGCATAATTTGCCGAGAGTTTGGTTGCTTCTGTGGTGACAGAAAATAAACTATCATCAAGACCCTTGTATGCCACAACGACAGCTAGTTATATTTATTCTGTGGACAAGAATGACTGTCGTCAGTACAAGAAAAATGTGTGTGTTTTCGAACAAACCAGGTACATTGAACATTTACACATCTATTTATGGTAGTGCAGAATAGTAGACAATTGACAGTCTAGCGAGCAGAATAGTAGCTTGGTAAACCAACAGCCCTGGCGGTATGCCAGTCTCACTAAGACAAGCTACGCCAAGAAGACAGAAGATCAGAAGTAATAAGTCAGAACAATAATACAGGGTGTTCCACGAACAAGCGGCCCGTGACGTCATGGAATGCTGACGTATTGTGTCGGAAGTACTGTGAATGGGGCCGCTTATTCGTGGAACACCCTGTATAAACAACGAGTACCTACGAAGAATGTTATGACTAAGAGAATATTGACTGCAGTAGTTTTCAAGTTGTAACCACCCTAACCAATAAAGATAGTTAGAAATACATGAAACAACAAGAGTGAACGAGAGAGCAAGACATTTTATTAAGAATTGATTTGAAATTGTTGCTGTACCAGTTGGCCAATCTCATGTGAAGGTTGGGTACATCATTTCACATGCTTTACTTTATTTGGTGTAAATAAAGTTCAACGTTCATTTGCTACTGTTATCAGAGAGAAGTCAGTCATCGATTATCGAGATCATTCATCACTTGTCAGTTGTGAACTGTTTGTCGTCTGAAGTTATCCTTACACCATCAAACATAAATAGGCTACCTACTGTTCAGGGTAGAGATGCGATCAACACAATGTAGAAGTAAGGTTTAGTAGACAACCATCACTAACTGCTACGCGTGCTTGATTGTGCTTACGACTACAAGTACGTAACACACTGAGGTAAGGTTACCAGAGACTTAAGCACAGGAAGTAGGACAACGAAAGAACGAATGTTGCTGAGTCAGGCTTTCAGTTGGCTTCCCGAATCACAGCAAACTTGTCTGTCTATTTCAAAATCAAATTTTCAAACATAATGACAGTTTCAAATTTAAATAATTAGAAAGTGCCAGTGGCACAAGAGATGAGAAGGAGACGCAGGCGATGGATAGGACACACATTGAAGAAACCTGTTGATATATTTACAATGCAGTCCTTGTTCTAGAACCCCCAGGGTATGAGAGGCAGAGGTAGACCAAAAATCACATGGAGAAGAGAACAGGAGACAGTAGTGAAAATAATGAGGAAGATGTGGAAAGAACTAATTGATGGCACGTGACAGGAGGATTTGGCGTGTGTTTGTAGAAAGCCTTTGCTCCTTGGGGAGCTAGAGGGTATTGATTGAATGATTTATTGAAAATCAACATCTAGAATCACGACTAATACTAAGATAAAAATGATTTAACATTTAGATCGCGTGTGTCTACAAAGCCTGTCACACGGAAGTCGAAAATGTGAAATAAGGGCATGTTTTCCATTGACAGGACCAGGTAACCCCATATTGATTGTACCTGAAGCTAACATTAAACAACAGTCCTTATTTTGGAATGCTCAGGGGTTGAGGTTGAAGGAAATCGACACAATTGGAAGGAAATTAGAGACAAGCATGAAAAGAATAAAAAGGACATTGACAGACTGAACATATGAAATAAGACCGGAAGGCTTAGTAGGAGCATCTTACGGAGCTAATGGATAATTGTAAGTAAATTGGTTTAAGACCAATACTAGCTGGGATTTCTCACTTCAGGTCAGATAAATAAGCTCGCTAGAATCACTTGATTGCTGTGTCCCGGACACATAAAAAAGGCAAAAGATAACGCGTTGGAAAACGAAATAAATAAAGAAGCGACTTGAGAAATATGTATTGCGATCAAATTTCGCATTTCACGGTAACGGATCAACAATGCAACATGTTCATGAACGATAGTAGTTACTCACGGCTGTTTGTATCTTATACCAGAGCGCTCTTTTAGTTCGGTGACCGGAATTCTGACACCGGGTATTAGTCTTCCTGCGCACCGTTAATGTGACAGTATAGACCAGTGGTGGCCAAGCTAAGGTTGGCCGGGGGCCAGATTATGGTAAAGGGTAACACCAGAGGGCCAGACCTATAAAATCCTTAAAAAATAACATTCTGAGATTTAGTTTTACATATATAATGAACCACGTACAGAAAGCAGCGGCAAACTACTGTACAGCACATCTGCCAAGACATGTATACCAGTCTTCGGACTGAAATTACTGTTTAAAAAAAATATAATGAATGTGTTGTTTTAATTTGTTTTGTAATATGACATGTAATTATTTATTTCAAACATACATTTGTGTGTTATTTCATTGTGAAGAGTTGGCTTCAATCAACAATAAGAGGCCGGCCAAAACAGGTTGGCGGGCCGGTCAAAACTGGTTGGCGGGCCGGATCTGGCCCGCGGGCCGTAGTTTGGCCACCTCTGGTATAGACTACTACGTCGGATTAGCATTAAGGTGCTGCCACTTATTAGAGTTAAGGTAAGAATACTTAAGCAAGATTTAAACACTAAGTATTTGAGCGAGACTACTTAGTAAATAAACATTAGCCACAAATCCTATAAGTCATTCAATCATGATATCTATGAAATGTAAGTTTATAAACTAATAAAACGGTATTGAATCAGTTTTACTAATAACAGTTCACATGAGACAAGGGACGTTTCGGGTTTTACCCTTCGTCAGCCACAAACAGGTGACAAAGACAAAAATTACATATAGGTACTACAAAACTATACGATGATGAGAAACAAACAACAAATGGGCGATACAAGCAGATGGAAAAAGTAAACAATAACAATACAAGAAAACCGTAAAATCTAAAAGAAATACTGAAACAAGAAAGTAAATAATCCAACGAAACGAAAAAAAGAAGAATAAACAAAACTGTGGAACTAGTTAAAGTTAGCTTAGCTCGATGCAAAGAATCCGTGGAAGAAAGCGGTAGTCTCTTGTCTTCTTCGCTTGCGTCGGTTATGTCACGATGACGATGATTTTCATCAGCGAGCTCAAGAGATGCTTGAGTTCTTTCGCCGACGTCTTTATCCAGAACATGTGTTATTGATAAGGGTGGATTTGTGCTGAAGTGGTAACTTGCCACCCTTATCGACACCTGGTGTTAAAGTGTAAGATGTAGGTGTCTTCTCTGATTTAGGATGTTGCTGTGTATGTGGTAGTGGAACAGTTCAATGGGTTATCACACAGGCAACATGACGTGTAGAGTCATAGAAAGGGTAACTTCGTTGTATAAGTTTCTTTCATTTATTGCACGCCACAAAACAGTCATGATACTTATGACATCAACATGGTTAACGAGTTCAGCAAGATGATATGGCACATTGAAAACAATTTCTGTAGTCAGCAATGATAGCTGTTGTATATATGCGTCATAAGACATCACAGTTCAATAGATTCAGAAATTCATCAATCATCGAGTGCTAGTTCGTGAAGCTGTATAAATAATAATAATTTCTATAACTTCTGCAACAGTGTCAGCTACAGATCTTCAATGTTCATAAACAATAATAAATGCTCCCATTCTGATGCTAGCAGATCAGTTGTATACAATAAGTCCGTTCACTGTCTGCACGTGAATAGCATACATGGGCTACAGGTCAGCTCGACCTTTATAATGTTCCTAAGTCTAACCATCTGACTTGGACGTGATCTCTGATATAACGAATCCTGGAACACAGACAACAGTCTTGTTGGTCTAGAGCGACCCATATATATTTAACTAGTTCAGGTATACAGATACCGGTGACTTAATCCTAGTCAAAGTACCTCTCCATTTTTCATCACACAGGCGAGCAAATAGGCGACAAAATGACGAACCTCTAGATGATAGCATAAAGTTCGATACAAGAGGAATTACCTTATTTCGGAAAATCAACCATGAACATATGCCTCCAGGCAGGCTGCATAATACTGGGAAATAGTCTAGTTAGCTAACTAACTCACTAAGACACTGTATTTCCCTCAGAGAATCACAAGACGCAGTTGCGTCTGCTCGCTTCTTAAACCATTTCTAAACTCCCCAACTGGGCGGAACACACAGAACGAACTCCCGGTTTGACATGCGCAGAACGACAATCTCTGAGTTGCCGTTCACAATAAGACGATTCGAAGAACATTCGAGATAAAAGTCTTACACAGTCGCGCCTTTTATGGTCATGAAAAGAAGCGTTAAGAAAGGTTTCAGACATCTACCATAGTTGACTGATACTACCAAATAAGGAGATGTGGTCACGCTTCGTTCAAGAAATTATAGACCGAACGTGTCTCTATACAAGAGAAGGCAACTCCTAACAAATTGTAGTCTCGATAACTCGGATTATGTCCCTTTGACCATAGAAAACATAATACACACTTCAGTCAAAAAAAATGATCATACATATGAAAAAATGTTTATACAAACGAAAAATAATAATGATCCGTGCGTAACATTACCGCACCCTCCCTGGAAAAAAAAAAAAATGGGACATTTTTTTTTTTTTTTTTAAATCCTGGAGCCGGAAAAAATCTAGGCTCCTAACGCACGTATGATGCGTGGATATATACCTAACAAATTAGCTCAACGCATGGAGCGACACTGAGATCATATCTCAGATCCTTAGAGAAAAAATTTATCTAAGTATACGCTGATATATTCCAGGAAGGTGCCACCAACACACGCCACAATGATGGCAACAACATAATGACAATCAAATTATACTCATACCAATATATGAAATTAAATATATTATGTGTTATCATACAATGTGTTGCAAATAGCGGTGTAATTTACTAATATACCGCACTATATTATTACATTATATAAAGTAACAGTAATTAATAAGTAATACATGTGTTGCTCTTCGGTGACATAAAACATTCAATAGAAGAAGATGTGGACATCATCCGCTCCCAATGTAGGACAGGACTTGATATCCTCAAAGTTCCACAATGGACATAAACTCGCAGACTTCAATGATGTGCTGCGAAAATATCAATAACACAAATCTTAAAGACAACTGGTAAATTTCTTAATACAATCCTGAAAATAATTTATTTAAATGTGGCCGAGTGATCTTTTGGCCCGTATATCACTAACTAAGCCTTCTTAGATAATTACATGGTACAATGTTATAAATTTCCCTCAAAAAAAAAAAAGTGAGACAAAATCTACTAACATGTCATTATAACATTGGACTGTATATCAGGAAATATATATATATGACAGAAGAATCATGTGGAATCGTGTGGACATCTGGACAGAATGTCTGCCATTACATTATCCGAACCACGGATAGCTCGAACCGAGAAATGAAATGGTTGAAGAGCTATGGCATAACGAGTGGACCTCGAGCTCTTCAAGTTTTTGCTCTGAATAGCAGTAAGCGCTTTCTGGTCGGTTTCCACAATGAAATGTGCGCCTAGAAGAAATCTTTGTAACTTCAGAATAGACCATACCATAGCCAATAACTCACGGTCTAAAACCGAGTAATTCTTTTCTGCAGCGTTTAATTTCCTAGAGATATACATCACCGGATGCAAAGTATCAGAATACTCCTGCATTAGTGCTGCCCCAATCCCTGTTGACGAGGCGTCACTTCGAAGAACAAAAGTCTTCTCAATAGTAGGTAACTTAAGAATAGGTGGAGATGAAAATAGGGCTTTAACCTGGTCCAATGAGGATTGACATTCTTTAGACCAGCGGATCAGATTAGGCGACCCTTTCTTCAATAAAGTAGAAAGCGGTGCCATAATGGAGGACAGATTCGGAATGAATCGTCCGTAGAATTGAATCAAACCTAATAGACTCCTTACTTGTTTCTTCGTCTTAGGGACCGAAATGTTAAGTATTTTTGAAACATTGTGGTCCTCTGTCTTTAAAAGACCATGACCAACCCGATGACCTAGGAAAGAAATCTCGCTAAATCCTATAAAGGCTTTAGAGGGTTTTGCAGTCAAGTTATACTCGCGAAGAGTAGACAGTAATTCGTATAAACCCAAATAGTGATCTTCCCAAGAATCACTGAATAGACAGATATCATCTAGGTATGCTATGACATCTGTACGATATGCGAGAATTCGCCGCATCATGCGTACGAATGTAGCAGGGGCGTTCATAAGACCAAAAGGCATGAAATTCCATTGGAATAAACCCCTAGGTGTAGAAAAAGCTGTAAAAGGTTTGGCACGTTCAGTTAGCGGGACTTGCCAATAACCTTTAGACAAATCTAGTTTGGTAAAGAATCTAGAATTAGAAAGTTTATTGAGTAGCTCTTCTAATGAAGGCATAGGTTCAGCATCGAACTTCGTAACTTGGTTCAATTTGCGATAATCTACGCAAATGCGAATGTTATTATCCTTCTTTCGAACAATAACCATAGACGAAGAGTATGCTGAAGTGGATGGTTCAATGATTTCCAAACGTATCATTTCATCCAACTCTTTTTCGACTTGAGACTGGAAATGAATAGGTATTGGATATGGTCTGACTCTGATAGGATTGTGATCAGTTAGCACAATGTCATGTTCTATGACATGTGTGTGTCCCGGGATGTCTGTAAGAACATCCTGAAATGTTTGCAACATCGAAGAAACTTGTCGATGTTCCTCAGCGGAAAGATTTGGAGAAACGGTCACGTTTTTCCAAGATTCCGTAGAATAAAGTGGGACCATAGAAAGAGGAAGATTGACATCAGAAAAAGTAGTTTCCTCATCCTGTATAACTGACAGAGATGAGTACTGACCACGAGTTGCTTGTGAATTGTCCGTAGCCTGGAAAATAGGCTGCAAATAGTCAGGTCTTTCATAAAATTCTGTGAGCATATTTATGTGGAAAGTTTTATGCTTTCCATCAATATCGACAACATAGTCGACATCAGAAATTTTGGAGACTATTGCATATGGACCTTTCCATGCAATTAGAAGTCTGTTCTCCCTTGAAGGAAGTAGAACGAGAGCTTTGTCACCTGGACAAAGTTGTCGTAGACATCTATTCTTATTTGCAAACTGCCTTGCCTTTTCTTTAGCAAATTCTGAAGACGAAGTTGCTAGTTTGCATGCCTCGATGATCTTTGCCTAAGAGCAATGACGTACTCATAAGAAGATTGAGTCTCATCGCTAATATTATCGGCAGTGATTAGATCGTGAAGTAAAGACATAGGGCCGCGCGGTTGCGCGCCAAAGACAAGTTCAAAAGGGGAAAACCCCGTATGTTCATTGGGGACCTCTCTATACGCAAAGAGAGCCGCGGGTAAGACCCTGTCCCAATCCTGAGGATGATCCTCAGTTATTTTACCAAGTAAAGTTTTCAGAGTCCTATTTAAACGTTCGACCAACCCATTAGACATTGGGTGATAGATACTGCTGAGAGACCTTTTAATGTGTAGCATAGACATTACCTGTGACATAGTGTCTGATATAAGTTGAGTGCCATGGTCTGACAATATTTCTCCGGGAAAACCCAAGCGAGAAAATATCAGCCAAAGAGCGTCTGCGATATCAGCAGTTGAGATGCTCTTGAGAGGTATTGCCTCTGGCCAACGTGTGCACATATCGACACATGTAAGGATAAATTGATGTCCTCTAGCCGACTTAATTCTAAAAGGACCGATAATATCTATTGCCATTTTTTGAAAAGGGCGAATAGGAATGTCAGCAGCCTGGATAGGCGCAGCATGTCGTGGTCCTTTAGATTTGACCTCCTGACATACTTTGCAAGAGCGACAGTACATTCGTATGTCCTTGCTCACAAATGGCCAAAAGAAAGCCGCAAGAACCCTCGACTTTGTACGGGAAAAACCCATATGTCCAGCACATTGCGAGTCATGAGCATGTTGCAATATTTGCAATCTCATGCTCTTAGGCACAAGAATTTGTGAATGAGTGGACGTAGTCGAGTCTTGTACCATACGTACAAGTACGCCGTTCTTCATAGAAATCCAAGATTTCCTATTAGTGTTCTGATTAGGATCACCTTTTTTTGCTAGAATGAAGAATTTTTGTAAAGAAGGATCTTCTTCTTGCAATTTGATAAATGAGTCACGTGTAATAGTCAAGTGACTATCTTGGTCATTTACTTCATCATTATTAGTTAATGAAGTTTGAGGTGGATCCAGAGCATGTGCTCTTGTGACCACCGCATTGGTAGCTTCAATGTTTTGCTCTTCCCAAACAGCAATCTGCTGTGGGGTACATTCCCTAACTCCGTGAATACGACCAATAATAAGGTCCGCAATAGGGTTTGGAAGTAGACACGCGTGGACCTCTCCCGTGAAGAAAGGAGTAGCAATGTGTATTATAGCAGTAGGATACTTTTCTAACGTGCCACCAAATGTGACACATTTGATGACTTTTCCTGTAGCACAGGATGGATCTACAAGAGATTGCCTAACGCCGACAGTAGTACATCCAGAATCAAACAACACTGAGACTGGATTACTATTTACTAGCCCCTTATGTAATATAAGAGAACCTCTCCCATCATGAGCAACATTAGCAGGAAGAGCGGGCAAAGGATGACCACAGCTTAAAGTACTAACGGTTTTCGGATCAAATAAAGTACTGCATTGGATACATTTATTTGCCCTACCAAAATCAAAAGATGAGCATCCGATAGCATTATGGTCTTTATCATTATTAACCTGTTTATCTGCTCCCTGAGATTCTTGTTGAACAGAGTTTGTCTGTTGATATCTTTTTCTCTTATGTTGCGATCTACCGCGACCATTATTGCCTCTGCAATTATCATTAAAGTCCCTACTGTAATTTTTATCCTGGTTTGAGTTCCAGTTTCCATAACTGTCATTACTATCTCTATGCTGTTGAGAACCTCTATTATCTTGGTATTGAGGTCTCTGCATAAAATATTTTCCTCTATACCGATTACCTTTGTGAAAATTTCTAAAGTTAACCGGAGTAGAATAACGTGTAGTATTAGGTTGTCTCCAGTTCTGGGAAGAAGAATCACCCTGGAATTGATCACTATGGTTCTGGGCATAATTACGATTACTCTTTTTATTGAAATTTTTCTGGCTACCCTGAAATTTACGCATAAAATTTGGGCCATAAGGTGCTGCCGAAGCAACTGGCAGACCTTCTTTCACCTTAGAGTTACTAATGGTTATGTGCGGATGCGCAGTAACATACTGGCTACAGTATTCTTCCATTTCTTTTATGTTTTTAGGCTTACGCTCATGAAGAAAAGATAGAAAAGCTTCATTAACAGAAGACATAACCTTATCTCTAAGTAGTAAATCCATAAGAGCTTCAAATGTATTTTCTGTCTTAGACAACTCAACCCATCGTAAAAAAGTAAGACGGATGCCTGAGATGAATTCAGAGAATTCAACTCCAGTTTCTGGTAACATGGTTTTAAATTTAAGACGATATCCGTCCTCGTTAAGTTGGTACTTCTTTAACAATGCCGCCCTGACAACCTCATAGTTGTTTTTGTCAGGCACATCTACCATACTCAACAAAGTCAAAGCATCACCTCTAAGTATCTTGGACAGATGATACACATATAATGTTTTATCTATATTATGCACATTACATGCACTTTCAAATCTATCTAGATAAAATGTTATATCATCGATTGAGGGATTAAATGCTGGTAGATTAAGCTTGAAATCCTTAGCATTAGTCTTATTTGACACCTTATTTGCATCATTAGCATTACCAGTGTTCAATAACTTTAACTTCTCTAACTCTAAAGCTAAGATTTTTTCATCATGTTCCATTTTTGCTTTTCTCTCATCAGCCTCTCTTTGTAACCTTCTTTCTTCAGCCTCAGCCTGTAACTTTCTTTCTTCAGCCTGGGCCTGTAACTTTTTTCAGCTTCTTCAGCCTCTATTTCAAGTCTCTTATTTTCAGCTTCTTTTTCAAGTCTCTTATTTTCAGCTTCAGCCTGAAGCCTCTTCTCCTGAGATTCTGCTTCTCTTTTTTGTTTTTCCATTTGAAATCTTTTTTCCTCCACCTGCATCTGCAGTTTCTTTTGTTCTATTTCAGCCTCTATTCTCTTTTGTTCAGTTTGTTCTTTCATTTTCTTTTCTTCCGACTTCAATGCCTTGGCATATTGAACAGTCGCAAATTCTTCTAATTTATCACCTGTCTTCCCAAGGGCTTTACCCTGCTCAATAAAGTACTCAAATGTAGACATGATGTCCAAAATGTGAGTACAGAACCTGAAATAATTAATTATCTTATTTCAATGTTAAATAGCAACAAGACTTAATAAAGTGCTTGTATAATCTCTATGTTGAACCCAATCTCTGTGGGAAACAGGAGTTGACACCAACTTGTATTATCAAATGTATAATAATATCACAAGTCACCTCTTAATTAACAGTGCACTACCCAAATCAGTGCATAATCATCAGTTATTTATCATAACTGCACTACAATAGTGCATAAGCAAAAAACACCAGTTTGTTATGATAAGTGCACTATAGACCAATAGTGCATGAGCATATATCAACAATAGTGAAAGCTAACTATGCAAGAACTATGTAAACAATAACAAGACAATGTAAACAATAACAAAGGTCATCAACAATGTAAACAATAACAAAGATCAAAGTCAATGTAAACAACAACAAAGATCAGAGTCAATGTAAACAATAACAAAGATCAGAGTCAATGTAAACAATAACAAAGATCAGAGTCAATGTAAACAATCAACAAAGATCAAACAATACGAAAACATTCGCATAAGTCAAATACACAAACAGCAAAACTAAAAAGAAATATGCGAAGATATGACTAACAAATGACGCTACAGTGTATACACAAAAATATACGTAAAGAACTGAATAATAGCAAAGGGGAGACCTACAAATACAAACAATCGAAATCGAAACTAAAAACACAAAGAAAGAGAGAGAAGAAAAAAGAAAAAAAAATATATATATACAAGAAACAAAAATAAAGCACAACTCGTCACAACTAAACAGATATAGCAACGATTGTCGCTAGCAAATTTCACTGTAGGAAATTCGCACAGTCCCTAACGAAAACGCTAACAGTAGAACCTCTGTGACGTGGTATCTTCTACTGTAAGACTCCGCCCAACCGAGAAAACCCGCTGAAATATAAACATATAAATATACAAATAACAAATAACATATAACATATAAACATGTATCATGAAAACAATAGGAGAAAGTGTGAAAGTACAGAAGGCTCAGTTAGAACATAAGGGCACAGTTCACAAACAAAACAGGCCACTTAACTTCTATAAATCCAGCGTCAGCACGGTGCAGAACAGGATGTAATCAGCATTCTGAGGATAATGATCCAACGTTGATTAACTTCTGCTCCCATAAACAGCCATGACGAAGGAAATGAGCTTCTAATACTGCAACAGTTGTTACGGCACTTGACCTTCTGAATCTTCTAAATTGATTTAACCGGCACTTGACCTTCTGAACCCGCAGCAGTACCCCTGAGACCGGAACAGTTGTTACGGCACTTGTCCTTCTTTTCACCAGATCAGGAAATCCATTCGCTCGGTACTTGTCCTTCTAATTTTACATAAACTTCAATATTGCCGAGCAGCGCCGGGTAGTTTCAAAATCAGCAACTGTCAGAAAATCCGGATACTTTCAATAAAATTTCTTGTAAGGTGGTAGTTGATGCTGTAGTTGTATCTAGTATGATGATGATGTCTGGGTTTGCTGACCCCCTTGATAGCTGGAATCAGAGTGAACCAACCTATGGCCACCAAAAATGATATGGTGCGCCAAAATATCAGATGATAGAACCAGCTCTGGCCACCAAAAATGATAAGGGTGGATTTGTGCTGAAGTGGTAACTTGCCACCCTTATCGACACCTGGTGTTAAAGTGTAAGATGTAGGTGTCTTCTCTGATTTAGGATGTTGCTGTGTATGTGGTAGTGGAACAGTTCAATGGGTTATCACACAGGCAACATGACGTGTAGAGTCATAGAAAGGGTAACTTCGTTGTATAAGTTTCTTTCATTTATTGCACGCCACAAAACAGTCATGATACTTATGACATCAACATGGTTAACGAGTTCAGCAAGATGATATGGCACATTGAAAACAATTTCTGTAGTCAGCAATGATAGCTGTTGTATATATGCGTCATAAGACATCACAGTTCAATAGATTCAGAAATTCATCAATCATCGAGTGCTAGTTCGTGAAGCTGTATAAATAATAATAATTTCTATAACTTCTGCAACAGTGTCAGCTACAGATCTTCAATGTTCATAAACAATAATAAATGCTCCCATTCTGATGCTAGCAGATCAGTTGTATACAATAAGTCCGTTCACTGTCTGCACGTGAATAGCATACATGGGCTACAGGTCAGCTCGACCTTTATAATGTTCCTAAGTCTAACCATCTGACTTGGACGTGATCTCTGATATAACGAATCCTGGAACACAGACAACAGTCTTGTTGGTCTAGAGCGACCCATATATATTTAACTAGTTCAGGTATACAGATACCGGTGACTTAATCCTAGTCAAAGTACCTCTCCATTTTTCATCACACAGGCGAGCAAATAGGCGACAAAATGACGAACCTCTAGATGATAGCATAAAGTTCGATACAAGAGGAATTACCTTATTTCGGAAAATCAACCATGAACATATGCCTCCAGGCAGGCTGCATAATACTGGGAAATAGTCTAGTTAGCTAACTAACTCACTAAGACACTGTATTTCCCTCAGAGAATCACAAGACGCAGTTGCGTCTGCTCGCTTCTTAAACCATTTCTAAACTCCCCAACTGGGCGGAACACACAGAACGAACTCCCGGTTTGACATGCGCAGAACGACAATCTCTGAGTTGCCGTTCACAATAAGACGATTCGAAGAACATTCGAGATAAAAGTCTTACACAGTCGCGCCTTTTATGGTCATGAAAAGAAGCGTTAAGAAAGGTTTCAGACATCTACCATAGTTGACTGATACTACCAAATAAGGAGATGTGGTCACGCTTCGTTCAAGAAATTATAGACCGAACGTGTCTCTATACAAGAGAAGGCAACTCCTAACAAATTGTAGTCTCGATAACTCGGATTATGTCCCTTTGACCATAGAAAACATAATACACACTTCAGTCAAAAAAATGATCATACATATGAAAAAATGTTTATACAAACGAAAAATAATAATGATCCGTGCGTAACAGTTATCTTATGCCCTTAATCGTATCACACGCGTCACTCGTCAGACGGCACTCACTACTAAACCTTCTGTCCAATCTGACAGACTCAAACTGGTTCTAACTTTCCATCCTCACTGCCTGGCGGTAAAGAGAATTCTGTTTCGACATCTGCCTATTCTCAACTCTGATCCTGATACCAAAGAGTTATTTCGTGATACACCTTTGGTAGCTTATCGTAGGGATAGGAATTTTAGGGATATTCTTGTACACAGTCGCTTGCGACATTCTAGCCCATCTTACTTTGGTACTAAACCGTGCCAACGCCGGATATGCAAGACCTGTCCGTTTGTACTCCAAACTCAGACAGTCACTTTTCCTAAAGGAAAATTTATCATTAGAGAGTCTTTTACGTGCGAATCCAGAAACCTGATTTATGCTATCATCTGCAAGAGATGTGGCATGACCTATATTGGTGAAACTGGTAGGCGTTTGGCAGACAGGTTTCGTGAGCACTTGAATGACATCTATCAGGACAAACATTTACCGGTGGCCCTTCATTTCAATAGACCGGACCATTCAGGTAATTCCGATATACATGTCACTGCCCTGCGTTCATGTGCCGGTAATGACAAGACTCGCTTTTCGTTGGAGAATCGCCTTATTTTTAAAATGGGCGTTCTAGCTCCCGGCGGTTTAAATATACAACATCATTTTGCATAAATTCTGGTAGCTTTTCTCTTTTTCATTCTTTATTCGTTGTCTTTATGATCTATCTTCTTGTGTTTTTGCTTTGGTTCGTTTCGTATCTTTTTATATCTCTTGTTTTGTCGCTATCGCACGTCACTTCCTTGCGAATTCTGTGACAAGAGACTACCGCTTTCTTCCACGGATTCTTTGCATCGAGCTAAGCTAACTTTAACTAGTTCCACAGTTTTGTTTATTCTTCTTTTTTTCGTTTCGTTGGATTATTTACTTTCTTGTTTCAGTATTTCTTTTAGATTTTACGGTTTTCTTATATTGTTATTGTTTACTTTTTCCATCTGCTTGTATCGCCCATTTGTTGTTTGTTTCTCATCATCGTATAGTTTTTTAGTACCTATATGTAATTTTTGTCTTTGTCACCTGTTTGTGGCTGACGAAGGGTAAAACCCGAAACGTCCCTTGTCTCATGTGAACTGTTATTAGTAAAACTGATTCAATACCGTTTTATTAGTTTATAAACTTATATTCCTTACCAGTTTTACTGCAGCCTCTTAATTTATTTATCTATGAAATGACGTCATCAGAAATTGGGGTAGAAGCGATACTAGTTAGGACGGAAGTAATTGTTTTTTTTAGACAGGAAGGTGAGTTGTTTTTGAGCACGGGACCAGCGGGGCAGTTTTTTTCACCATCTAGTAAGTCGGATTGCTGTGTACTATTTTCATGTATGACTGGTTTGTTTACAACGGAAGAACATGTATCGACGAACAAGTATGAAGTTATCAGAGTATGCAGCAACCCAATAAAGGTATTTGATTATTTAGATCAGAGTGGACTTACTTACTTGATCCTCAGTTGGAAGTGTTTCGTGTTGACGACAGCATATCGAAAATAGAGTACAACCTTACCACGACGATCATACAGCCTAAAACATAAACACAGTTACGAGTCACCTAAAAAAACTACCTGGGTTTATTTCAAGTCACATCTGTAATTCACCATCTCTGGCGGTAGCTAGTGAAACAAGAGAAAAAATAGTGACCAAAGATACTGTCATAGAACAATTTTTATTTATTTCTTCACACTGTCACATTAACGCCGTCCGCTAGTTTTGGTGGGGAAAATCAGCTGATGTGTGTGTAAAATCAGTAATTATATAAATCATTACACACTCGTTCTGGATAAACACAGCGCTAAAATGCTTTTTGTACTATAACTTTGTTCTGTGTTCTATTTTTGATTGCCTTTTTTTTTTAAAAATTATGTTTGATGGAGTTACAGACTTTTGAAAACAGCGTCATCATTTGAGGAAATTCATAACGGAAGTAATCTATTTATTAATGTAATATCTGAAAATCGGCCAATTCTTATGAGTTTATAATTATATAGACTTCTCGAAGTTAAGCTAAAGATTATTTTCACATACTTTTTTTATTGGTTTCACATCTTGAAAATGTGTGGTTGTCAATATTGTAAGTTTGGCATTACAAGAACAAGCATATTGTCACAAGATTTTATAACATTTAAATCACTGTAAATGCATTCCTGATACTCGAAAATCTTAAATAAGGTTGTAAAACAATAACCTTTTGTAAAGTAATGTCTGTTTTTGCATTTTCATTCATTTATAATAATATTTAGCTACGTATATAGGCGTCAGAAAACATGTAAAGCAATAGATTATTTTCACATACTTTGATCTATCTTTCAAGTCTTGTTAATCTTGTATTAATAATATGAATTTCTTTTTTATTGTGTGTGAGACAAATACTGTTCCATTAGTGTTCTTTGGAAGACATCAAAACAAGGAAATAAAGACATCCAGAGAGCATACAACTTGCAAACTAAGAAGTTTGGCCATGTTGATAAGAGATTACAATAGATATATGAAATATGGGAAAGGGAATAAAAGGCAAGTGGCACGTTACGATAATTATTTACACAAACCACTGTTAGAGATTGAAATTGAATATGTAGCTCCTCCTTACCTTCATATTTTATTAGGCATTGTTTTGAAACACAACAGACTTCTAGAACAGGTAGCTAATACAATAGACGCCAAGATATTTTAGAATCCGCAAGAGATACACGCAAAAATTATTACTATTAAGAACTTGAAGAGATTTGGTAGGAACTTGAAACAGGCAGAAGCATTAGAAGCTACAATTGAATTTTTTTCAGGCAGGTATTGAACTTTGTGAGGATAAGGAGGAGACAGAGAGTTTTAAAGTTAAACTTGAAAATGCACGAGATGCGCTGGCCAAACTTCAGTTTCAAGATCTGTGTGCTAGGTCTGGTACCGTGTGCTCACACTTGGACAAAGTACTAGCCAAACACAAAATCATACCACAGGCTTATCATAGCAGAGCATTCATATGGAATTACTGCCACAGATATCTCACACAAAAAGTTTATAAAGATCTTACAAGAGCAATCATTACACAAACACTGAAAATTACAAACAAGATATAACTGACATAGCTTTTATTGCCCAAGAACAATTCAACTCACTGAACGAAGCATTTGAGAAAGTACACAACAAAATATCACAAGTAAATTAATTAGTAAAGAATCAATAATAGCATCAATAGAGACATATATGTCGTTGTTCAGAAAGCTATTCCACAGTAAGACAATTCCTAAACAGCAGATATTAGAAAAACATTGCGCAGACTGGATCAGAACTCATGGCTTTGGAATGGGCATGCATAGAGAGCAAGGAGGAGAATGTGTACATTCCACTATTTCCAAAATTGAAAGACGCGCCAGCGGTATTATAAATACAACTTCACAATTAAAATTTATAATGGAAACACATTTGTTACAATGTGAATGTACAGATTCTTCCTATAAAAAAGGGAAGTTTGAATGATAATTGAGCGAAATTTTGGGGCTAGAGCAAATTACGGCAGTTGTTGCGTGAGAGTGACTTAATTAACAGAGTGTGGAAATCATTTAATAGGTGTATGTTTTATTTATTAAATTGATTATTTCATTTTACGCATGGCCATACTCATTTTACATGACCATCGTGATGTATGATTAAGAGATAATTGTTAGCTCTCATGTTTTGGACACAATTGTGTTTGTTATTTTAAGGTAATAAATGTGGACTTGCAATTTAACATTTCAATAATTCATGTTTAACGCATGAATCCAAAACAAAACTATGATATCCATTTTCTGCAGGTTTTCTACTTTTGATTTCTGTAATTTTTTTTTTTTTTTTTTTTTGCATATTGATTGGGATCGTTTTAGTTTAATTGCATAAGAAAGAAACCGTAACAAAATATTTAAAAAAAAACCTAAATTTTACACTATTTCAGACTATTATAACTGCTGCTCTAATTGTGATAAATGTTTGTTCTTGTTCTAAAATTTACTCTGCCATTTCTAGTCTAGCTTAACGCAAAATTAAAGCTGGTATTTATAATAATAAAGTTGCCTAAAAGCATTAATCAACCCCTATCAAAATTAAACACTGCCACTTTTTTCCCCATTAGGAAGATGATCCTGTGAACTCTGTCATATATAAATAGCGCGGTCAGAAAAAACTCCCAAACCGCCGTGTACTGGAAAGGCCCAAATTGAAGCTGAAAATTAAACAACCGGAGTTTAGTTTTTCTGGCTGTGCCAAGTTTCATTTGATACCGAAAGCTGTTGAGCTGAGCTGAGGTTAGTATCAACTTTTTGTTTTATTAATACTGTACTATCATTATATTATTAAATCTTAAGGGTAGGGGAAGACGAAAGATAGGAAGAGTAGATTATTATTGTTAGAATTATTATTATTAGTCACAAGTTTTAAAGTTTGACCTCTTTTCAATTTCATTTCAACCATTTCGTTCTAAAACCCGTAAAAATGGACACAAACTGAGCGGATCGAAACATAATTAACATCTGCAGGGTAGGTGTTGTCATGCCCTACGAGAAGTGCGACCAACAGAGCGATTGTCCCCGGGCCTCATCTCATAGAGGGGCCTTCCCTAAGCCACTGATGCAGATCTTCCGCTTTTTACACTATATCCTTAAACAACAAGGAGGAAGGGGGGGGGCTCTTTCTACAAGAAATATCGCCCGGGCCTAATCTGAGCGTTTGAGGGCCCATTATTGTATTGGTATGTGGTATCAATGAATAAATTAATGCCATTCATGGGTTAACCTCGCTAGACAGGAATCAGAGCTTTTTAAAAGTCGCAATGGAGCGGTAATAGTAAGTAATCTTTGCAACAACAACAAAGTAGAGAAAGAAATAAAGAACTGAAAGAAGTAAAGTCCTCACTTTCTTAAAATAGTTTCAAGTAGACTAACTGATGAGAAGAATCCGACGCTACCTTTGCTATATCTCCTTTGTTTTCTCATGCCCGCCAAGGACATACATTTCGTGGATCTCATTCATTTTGTGTCTCCTATTTTTAATTTATGTAACTAAGGCATAGAATTTCTGACTTTGTCTTTTTCATGTAGTTCAGCGATCGGCAGCCTACGGCTCGCGAGCCGCATGCGGCTCTTTGAGCCATCTCGTGCGGCTCTTGGCCCTCGGCTACTTAACACCTAGTGTCGATGCACTACAACCACCTTTTGACACAAACTTTTCGTGGACTAAACTTTTGGGTGTGAGGGGAGGGGTCTTTTAAAGATGTCACATTTTTATGGCTGAAAGAGAAGAAACTTGAATATCCTGAGTTATCAAACCCTGACCGGGTACAGACATTCTACTTCATGTTGGACATGACTTCTCACTTGAACATTTTAAATAAAAAACTCCAAGGAAATGAATCTTTTGGCCAAACACCATCAGCAACCAAGAACTACTTATTCGGAGTAATCAGGAGGACATGCACACCATCATAGCTGGCAGATGCTGGAGTTGGGTTGGCCATGTCCTCAGAAGGGACCCTGATACCATCACAAGAACAGCTATGCTATGGACCCCCGAGGGAAAGCGAAAGAGAGGCCGACCAAAAACAACTTGGCGGAGAACTGTGGAAGCTGAGATGCAAAGAATGAACCACAGTTGGGGCACTGTACGAAGGATGGCCGCCGACTGAGCAAAGTGGAATCAATTTGTTGCTGCCCTTCAAGGCGCCACCAGGCGTGATGGCCGCTGACTGCTTTGACGGTTATCGGTTATGGATCAAAGAAGAAGACTCCAAGAAAATGGCAATACTGCAATTTTGCTCTTGGAAGAAGTGCTTTCCTTTGAGCACAAGCTGTCTTTTTTCGCTAGAGACATTGGCAAATTATTACACTTCCCAGCATAAAAATAACGTGCAAACTACTGAAAGTAGCATTGACCTCAAGTTCCCCAAAAACGTTATTGAGAAAATGAGTTTCATTTGCTGATCGCTTTCAAGAGTTTAGAAAAGAAAAGGGAACCTTGTCATTTTTTATAAAACCTCTTGAAACGGATATCACCAAACTGAATTTTCCAGCCTTTCCTCAAATTGACCAAGCTGATTTTGACCTTGAATTCGTATATTTAGAGGACAAAACATTGTGGTGTTCAAAATTTACACATCTAGTCCATGAGCTTGAAAATCTTGAAATGCAAAAATCAGCCCTGTCACTACAACACATGGTCTGAAATAAGTGAGCTCAAAAAATAAGATGAGGTCATATTTGATGTTTGGAACTGTTTACCCGACAGCTATGTTCAGCTGAAGAAATTTGCATTTGGCCTTCTTTCAATTACACTAGTCAACAACCAAAATGTACCAGAAATGAAAATAGCTGATCTTAACTAATTTTGGTGTGCTGAAAACGAAAATGACATTAAAAAATGTTGATTGGCTCTAGTTTTCAAGATATATGCTACTAGTTTATTTAATTATGGTCAATTTATATATATGACGCTACTGTTGTGGGCGACTGCATAATTTATTCTAATGACCAATAAAAATGTAACTAGAAGTTGATGATGCAATCCTACATATGATTACATCACCTTTGTGTATAACTATCTTATCTCTGATAAAATGTTGCCATTAGTTAGTGCATTTGTCCTTATCAAAAGTATCGTAGTTAGAAATGCCTAGGACATGTGTGAACAGTGCTAATAATTTATGTTATATATGTGGTGAGGTGACATTTGTATCACAAAAACGAAATATAACTAAAGTGATTAAGAAGACGTACAGTTTGTATTTTGGCTGCAGAATAGGAGATCAAGATAAGAGCTGGGCGCCACACATATGCTGCAATACATGTGCAGCACATCTTAAACTGTGGTTGACTGGCAAAAGGCAAGCTATGCCTTTTGCAGTCCCAATGATTTGGAGAGAGTCCACTGATCATCTCAACAACTGTTACTTTTGCATGGTCCCTCCAATTGGGGAAGGCATATCAAAGAAGAATAAATGGACTCTGAATATCCAAACATCCCCTCTGCAATACGTCCGGTACCACATGGCGATTACCTACCAGTTCCCAAAGTGCCAGAATCATTTTCAGCTGCTTCCACTGATGAAGAAGAGGACATTGGTGGTCCTGAACCATCAACCTCAAGCGACCCAGATTTTGAGCAAACTACATCCACTAAACCACACTTAATAACCCAAGGTGAACTGAAGGATCTTGTAAGAGATCTAAATTTACCGAAGAACAAGGCGGAGCTTTTGGGTTCCAGATTGCAACAGTGGAATCTCCTGGCAGAAGATGTTACAATTTCTGTGTATAGGAACCGCCAGAAGCCGCTTATTACATTCTTTTTCAAAGAGTGTGACCTTTCTGCATGCCACAACATTTCTGGTTTAATGGCAGCCCTCAAAATCAATTACATACCAGAAGAGTGGAGGCTTTTCATTGATTCATCCAAGACGAGACTTAAAGCTGTTTTGTTGAATAATGGTAATGTGTTACCGTCAATTCCAGTTGGTCACGCAGTTCATATGAAAGAAACTTATGAAAACATTAAGCAGCTTTTGAAGTGTATAAACTACGATCATCATCATTGGTCACTTTGCGGTGACTTAAAAGTGGTCGCTCTTTTGCTTGGACTACAGGGAGAGTTGGAACTGTGAGAGTTGGAAAATAACAAAATCATTGGAGAACAAGCTGAATACATTCGAGAACAAATGTCTTAGAAAACTCATGAACATCAGTTGGAAAGAATTCAAGACTAATCGACAAATAAGAGAAGACTCTAGGCAGAAATATGTCTCCGACTATATAAGGAAAAGACGATGGTCATATATCGGTCATGTCCTACGAATGCAAAACAACAGAATACCACTACAGGCGCTCACTTGGGTTCCTGAGGGTAAGCGGAAAAAAGGAAGACCAAAAGAAACACTCAGAAGAACAATAATAAGAGAAGGAAGAACGTTGGGCCTAAATAATGTGCAAGAGCTAAGAGGAGTGGCGTCACAACGAACAACCTGGAGAGCACTGGTTTCTGCCTTATGCGCCGTGTTTGGCGCTTAAAGAATTTATTATTATTATTACAGGGTGGATACACCAAGTACTGTTGCTTTCTCTGTGAGTGGGATAGCCATGCACGAAGTGACCATTACATCAGAAGACATTGGCCAATCAGGCAGTCATTGCAGCCTGGCAGTAAGAACGTTGAGAACCCAGCACTTGTCGACACCAGCAAGATTTTGTTGCCACCCTTGCACATTAAGCTGGGTCTCATGAAAAATTTTGTCAAGGCAATGGAGAAAACAGATGAGGCTTTCAAATACCTCATCAGAAAATTTCCAAGACTGAGTGAAGCTAAAATAAGAGAGGGAGTATTTGTTGGTCCGCAAATTCGAAAACGTCTTCATGATGACGAGTTTCTTTGCGTGTTGCATGGCAAGGAAAAAGCAGCATGGCTAGCATTTAAGTCAGTGTGGACAATTTACTTGGAAACAACAGATCTGATAATTACAATGAAATTGTAGAAAATCTCCTTCTGAAGTATGAGTCTTGGCTGCAACATGTCTTTGAAAATTCATTTTCTGGATTCTCATCTGGATTTCTTTACGTCAAACTGTGGAGCGGTCAGTGATGAGCATGGTGAACGATTTCACCAGGACATTGCTGCTATGGAGACAAGGTATCAAGGCAATTGGAGCCCTTCAATGCTTGCTGATTACTGTTGGACTGTGACAAGAGACACCTCATCGATTGACTACAAGAAGCAAGCAAAGAGAGCTCGAACAGCGACTGAATAATGACGGAATGGGTTCAAATGTGCCTTTTTAAAACATGATATGTGACTTTAAATAATGTTTTTATTTTTTCTATCATTTTATGTTGAAATATCAATTAATTGAGTATGTAACCACAATTTTTATAATGCTAAAGTAGAAAGACTAGCTGTTCACCCCCAGAGAATTAAACAAGCATACATTATTTGTATTACTGTAATGTAAATTCATCATTTAAAAAATAAACCAGAGCCAATTTGTTAATTTTATTATGATATTTGAAATCAGCATGTCAAAATCAATCAGAAATTGTATATTTAATTTCTGGTACAAATAACTTTTGAAAATTTGTTGACTAGTGTTATTGGATCAACATATTTTTGTGAACAATAATTTTCCAATATGAATTATATCAAAAGCAAATTAATAATTGAATGACGTGAGTCTCCAGTCATGCTTGAAAATTTAAACAACAGATTATTCAAAAATGTTGACCAACTGGAAGGAAATCCAACAGCAAAAGTCTCATTACATTTTCTTACTTTTCATTTGTATCTTTTATTTTATTATTACGTTACATCTTATCTGAATATTTGTTACGGTACTTAAAAAATCGTATTACTTATTGTGTATTAAAATGGTATTTCAAAAATTATGTGTATTATTTTAATTATATATATATATATATATATACTACTACTACTAATCAAATGTTCGGATAATTGGATTACATAATGTATCGAGTACAAGTACACATATTTCTAAAAATAATTAACCATCACAAGGAAAATACACTATAAAACATATTTACTTGTACTGTAATAATAATACCCACACTGTATTACATCACTATATCACCAAAATCTTTCATTACACTGCAGTGCATGTACTACTTGTACAGTATTATTATTTTTTTTTTAAAAAGAGAAATATTTTCAAAATAACATTACAAACGATTCAAAACCAGGCACAACTTACGTATACATGTACTTGCACAAATGTAGCCCACTATTTAAAATAATGAGGAATCCTCTTTTGCACCAAACTGGATAGTCTCCTTTTGGCTGCTAAGTCCCGCATTCTCTTCAACAGCAGAAGCTGTGTAGGACAGCTGTCATCTTCTTGCTCGTACCAAGCCATCGTTGTTTCTAGTGCTATAAAGGCTTCTTCAGGACTTGGTCGACGTTTTGGGTTATCTTCATAATTTACAAGTACATCATGTACTTCTGAGGAGTCTTCATCATCGGTCACTACATGTATTTGGTTTTCTTCTTGCTCAAAAGACAACATTTCTTCGTCATTCAAAAACTGAAAACCAGAATCATTATCATCTTCTAGCCACATGTGTGCATCATCTTTGTCACAGTCCGAAAATCCGGGCATTGCTTGAAACAGTTCCACAACTTTGTTTATACAATCATCATTTGTGTCCACTGCAGTAGTTTCATTTCCTCCTTTTTTCCCAAGCAATCTATTCCAAGCCTTGTTGAGATTATCTTGTGACAGGGTGGTCCAAGCATCAGCTAACATATAGCAGCAGTCTTTGAGATTAAGCTTTTTGGAAAACGCCACCACACTTTCTTTATCTTCAGCCAACAATAAACGACGCAGGACTTCCTTCTTGTACATCTTTTTAAGCTTTGCTATAACACCCTGATCCATTGGTTAAATCAGTGCTGTTACATTGAGAGGCAGAAAAATTACTTTAAAATTTGCATCAACTGCATTCAATGTATCCGTCTCTGGATGAGATGGTGCATTGTCCTTCTGAGGAGTCTTCATCATCGGTCACTACATGTATTTGGTTTTCTTCTTGCACAAAAGACAACATTTCTTCGTCATTCAAAAACTGAAAACCAGAATCATTATCATCTTCTAGCCACAAGTGTGCATCATCTTTGCCACAGTCCGAAAATCCGGGCATTGCTTGAAACAGTTCCACAACTTCATTTATACAATCATCATTTGTGTCCACTGCAGTAGTTTCCAGTTTTCTTTTCTTGTTCTCTCGACTTCTTCACCAATCAAGAAATATTTCACTATTCATCCAAGCACTCTTCTGTGCTTTGTAGCACAATGGGAGACATGTCACATTCTTTAAACAATGTGGTTTTTTTGGCTTTGCCGATCATTAGCACCGGTAAACGATGACTTCCACTGCAATTCGCGGCTATCAAAATTGTTACTCTCTCTTTGCACTTTTTAAACCAAGGGGCAGCTGCTTCGCGCTGAGATGCAAGTGATTTTTGAGGCAATGATTTCCAGTATAAGCCAGTCTCATTGGCATTATACACATCATCGAGTGAATAACCTTCTTCTTCCAAAAAAAGCCAAGAATGTTTCTTTAAAGTTTTCAGCGGCAGTTGCATCGCTAGATAAAGATTCCCCTTGAATCTCCAATTCTCGTATGCCATGACGAGATTTAAAGTTTCTTAACCATCCCTGGCTAGCCTTAAAGTTAGGAGGACCGTCAAGTTGTTTGTTGAACTGTAGTGCCTTTTCACACTATAGAAAGCCAGAGATAGGTTCCCCTTTGCTTCTTCTTTGCACAAACCATATATACAAAGCCTCTTCCAATTTCAAATCTTTCGCATTTCTCATGGTTTTACATTTCTTCGACCCATTTTCACTATCCAATTTCGATGCAAAACTCATAATTGTATCCTTGTTACTTTTGATGTCAGAGACGGTAGCTTTCCCAACATTGAAAATCCTTGCAAGTGAAGACACAGTTTCACCTTTTCCTAGTCTCTTGATAATTTCTGTTTTCGTTTCAACTGACAACACATTGCGGTTCCTTTTATATGCTTTAGGCCTACTGGAAGATGCCATATCGCACAGAGAAATACTTGTACACCAAAATTATTCTGCTGTAGTAGCAGACACAATTATTTTAAGTTGAACTGTCTGTTTAGCCAGTGTTCTGCCTAGAACGCACATGTACACTGGATTGGTAAACCAGATATTAACTGACTTTATGATCTAACTGACTTCCTGTACATAAACGACCGACCATTAGCCCATCCCATCCTCTACAAATTGTTTGCACACATTTGAAGCTTGCCGCATCAAAATATTCAGAAATATAGTCTAACGTGACTAATGGCGCCTGATTTTTGTTTTCTGGAAAAAGTGTTCGGATAATTGGGTGTTCGGATAATTGGGGTTCGAATAAATGGAGTTCTACTGTATATATATATATATATATATATATATATATATATATATATATATATATATATATATATATATATATATATATATATATATATATAGCCGGATTAACGTAGTAGCAAAAGTAGCATATGCTACGGGCCCCACGCTTTTAGGGGCCCCGCGCCAATAAATATGTACATAATTTTTTTGGTCATCTTCTAATACGAGCGTTAAACCAATGATCTTGTGATTTATGCCATCTTTAGCGCCTTTTCATGTGGTGTCACGAAATTGTAAGAGAAAGAGCATAAGAGGGTGACTTAGTGTGACTCTTCATTATTTTTATCTTAACTGTTTGCGGACGGAAGCCATTTAAGTGGCGTTGACAATTTGGTCACGTTTGGACGGAAGCCACTTTTTTGGCTCTAGGCGACTGCCCCTCTCATTTTGTTTTGTTCTTTGTGAAATGCATTTGCATTAACAATAAAAAACTAGAATTTAGAAAACGGAAACTTCCTGTTTTAATTGAGGTATACGGCGTGCCCGCACTATCTTTCGATCTTGATTAAAATTTCTTGATTTGTAAAGTTAGAAAACTCAAAAAATGAGCAGTAGACACAGAGATATTGGACGTAATTATGCTTCTGGAAGTGAAAAACGTAAAGCGAAGGAAGAAAAAGAAAGAAGAGATCAACTTGTGGTATCAAAAACACGTAAGCTGACAGAATATTTTGATGTTCATGGTGGTGGTACTCTAACCGCTGAAGCTGGAAGTACAGGAACAACTAGTACTAGTGCAGGCTGTGCAGCAGAAAACATACAGCAAAACCCAGTATACACTGAGTCTGAATGTGAAAGAATAAGTGAAACGAAGAAGTACTTGTTAGTTGGGTTTTTTTATGCGTGATGCAAATGTTGATGTGTAGTTGAAGATCTGGGTCACTCACGCTGACAGCATACATGGTTCTTGTACGATGATGAGGATGATGAGACATGGGTGTGTAGAGACGCGAATGCGTTTAGGCTCATATATGGTTACACAATACACCCAGTCACACTCGTACTGAAGCCAATGATGGTTGAAACTACTGGTGACAGTTCATACATTTATTCACAGGACTAACAGTAGAATCACACAGGAACAGTCAATGTAAACAGGTTCATGTACATCATGTTAATTGAAATCGCTTGGTACATATCAGGCCTTCTAAGGCTGGTAAACATTCACATATGTGGGCATGTCAATAGTGGTATGTTCTTTAATGTACAGTTCATAATGCCGCTTTGGTATCCCTGACTGAACGCGTCAGATACCTTAATAACTCCGTCATACAAAGGACGAGCCCTTAACTCATGTAATCCTATTACCAGGGCCGTCGTTCAACTTGGCATAACACGCCAGTTACCTCTTTTCATGCTGTAGAATAGTGGCCATTACACAGACCTCGATATGACGTCAGCTGTGTATTCTTCATTAAGCAGATTGCTTAAACCCTGCTATAATGTTTATATAAGTATACCGCCAACCTGCGGTTTCCACTATATATAACTTCGTCACTGGACTTCTGATCATATGAAGACGAATAGTCTTAAATAGCTACCTTGAGCACAAAATATAAATTCTGCATTACAGGAACGGTGAGCTGTTCTCACGGCTAGGTAATCCTTTAACAAATTCTGCAACCGAATGCGTAGTAATGAAAAAGTCGGTGTTACCTTGAAACGAATCCTCAGAACACAAGAAATAACACTGTCGTCATTCCTGACGTACAGTAAATCACTGGGGAAAACTGCCAATGCAGTCACTTCAAAGATTTTCCTTCCCCAGAATACAACGGACATACACGTCCTACAAAAGCCAGTCTGCAACTCTACCTGACGAAAGTCTAATTTTGCGCTCTCCAACTGTGCATGGCACATCGCCAAGAACTGTTTACCTTTGACCCTAAAGGTCAAACACAATGAATGAACCAAAAAGGGAGATAACCCCTAATCAACCTGACACAGCAAAGTTAAGACATAGTTCCCCAACTTTGACCAGGGTGAAAAACATACAACCAATAAATCGACGTTTGAAACTCCATCAAAGATGACAGCAACATATTACTACACCCCCCCTGTAAAAAAAAAATGACACATTAAAAAAAAAAAAATCCATGAGCAATATAGCACAAGCATCAATCATGCGCCCATGAAAGAATGAACCTAATATCAGCTACAATAGACGCATAAATAAAGCGTCTGGAGAGAGTAAAAATCATCCCCCAACATAAGAGAAAATATTTCCTCTAAGCAAAACAAACTCGGGAGGTACCATTAAAGAAACTTAAGTTGCTGGCAATACCAATCATAGATATCAAAAATTGTCAAATACTATAATTATAGCAATATACAAATATCATGAACTACAATACTATACCATCAACATATCTAATGGATATATATCATGGATGGACATAACCAAATTTGTTAAAGTCATATACATCATCCAAATAGTGAAACAATTATGTTAATATATATTATGATATTAAGAACAGACATAAGTCTGGAAGTGTATCAGGAAATCTAGGACATAAGATTTAAATGGAATCATGTGGGCATCTAGACAATACGTCTGCCATCACATTATCCGAACCACGGATAGCTCGCACCGTAAAATGGAAAGGTTGAAGAGCAATAGCATAACGAGTAGATCTCGAGCTCTTCAAATCCTTACTTTGCATAGCTGTAAGAGCTTTTTGGTCGGTTTCCAAAATGAAATGCGCGCCCAGAAGGAACCTTTGTAGCTTAAGAATGGACCAAACCATGGCCAACAATTCACGGTCTAAAACCGAGTAATTCCTTTCTGCCGCATTCAGCTTCCTAGAAATATACATTACAGGAAGCAGAGTTCCTGAATACTCCTGCATTAGTGTCGCTCCAATCCCAGTGGAAGAGGCATCACTATGAAGGACAAAAGTCTTATCAATCGTTGGTAGTCTTAAGATAGGATGAGATGAGAACAAATTCTTAACCTGATCCAATGACGATTGGCATTCTTGGGAACAACGCACCATATTAGGAGAACCTTTTTTTAACAACGTTGAAAGTGGTGCCATAATGGAGAATAGATTATCAATGAATCTTCCATAGAATTGTATTAATCCCAAGAGACTACGTACTTGCTTTTTTGTCTTCGGGACTGAGATATTTAATATCTTAGAAATGTTTTGGTCCTCTGTCTTCAACAGACCATGACCAACCCGATGACCCAGGCAAGAAATTTCACTAAACCCAACAAAAGCTTTAGAGGGTTTTGCAGTCAAACTATGCTCACGTAGAGTAGATAGTAATTCATTTAAACCTAAATAGTGTTCTTCCCAAGTATCACTGAACAGACAGATGTCGTCTAAATATGCGATGACATCTGTACGATATGATAGAATTCGTTGCATCATGCGCACGAAAGTTGCTGGGGCGTCCATAAGCCCGAAAGGCATAAAATTCCACTGAAATAATCCCCTAGGTGTTGAAAAAAGCAGTGAGAGGTTTGGCGTGTTCCGCCAAAGGGACTTGCCAATAACCTTTCGACAAGTCTAGTTTAGTAAAGAATTTAGCTTTAGAAAGTCTAATAAGTAGATCATCTAATAAAGGCATAGGTTCAGCATCGAACTTCATAACTTGATTTAATTTGCGATAATCAACGCAAAGATGTATTTTATTGTCTTTCTTTCGAACAATAACCATCGACGAAGAATAAGCTGAAGTGGATGGTTCAATTATTGTCAATTGAATCATTTTATCCAATTCTTTCTCGACTTGTGCTTGAAAATGAATAGGTATAGGGTAGGGTCTTACTCTGATCGGATTGCGATCAGTAAGTATGATGTCATGTTCAATGACATGTGTGTGTCCAGGAATGTCGGTAAGGACATCCTGAAATGATTGTAGCGTAGAAGATACTTGACGCTGTTCCTCAAAAGACAAGTTCGAAGAGACGGTAACGTTTTTCCATGATTCCATAGAATTAAGTGGAATCACGGGAAGAGGTAAGTTAACATCAGAAAAAGTAGTTTCCTCATCCTGTATAACGGACAGGGATGAGATATGACCATATTGGACTGGAGAATCGTCCGTCGCCTGAATAATAGGCTGTAAATAGTCTGGTCGTTCAATAAATTCCGTAAGCATATTTATATGAAAGGTTTTATGCCTTCCATCAACATCGACAATATAGTCGACATCTGAAATTTTAGAGACTATAGCGTATGGACCTTTCCAAGAAATGAGAAGTCTGTTTTCCCTCGAGGGAAGTAAGACAAACGCTTTGTCTCCAGGACAAAGTTGACGTAGGCGTCTTTTCTTATTAGCGAATCGCCTAGCCTTTTCTTTAGCAAATTCTGATGATGAAGTAGCTAACCTGCATGATTCGATAAATTTTTTCCCTAAGAGCAATGACATTCATATGACGATTGTGTATCATCGTCAATATTATCGGCAGTGATCAGATCGTGTAGAAAGGACATAGGACCGCGCGGTTGCGCGCCAAAGACAAGTTCAAAAGGAGAAAATCCTGTATGCTCGTTGGGAACCTCTCTATAAGCAAAGAGAGCTGCAGGTAGGACCCTGTCCTAATCATCAGGATGATCCTCCGTTATCTTGCCAAGTAAGTCCTTTAGTGTCCTATTAAGACGTTCAACCAATCCATTGGACATTGGGTGATAAATACTACTGAGAGACCTTTTAATGTCCAGAGTAGCCATTACCTGAGACATAGTGTCCGATATTAATTGAATGCCGTGGTCTGATAGTATTTCTGTGGGAAATCCCAGACGAGAAAATATGAGCCAAAGAGCATCTGCGATATCGACAGTTGATATGCTTTTAAGAGGAATAGCCTCTGGCCAACGCGTGCACATGTCAACGCAAGTAAGGATAAATTGATGTCCTCTGGCTGACTTAATCTTAAACGGGCCAATAATGTCTATTGCCATTTTCTGAAACGGCCGAATAGGAATATCTGCGGCCTGAATAGGTGCAGCATGTCTTGGACCTCTAGACTTGACCTCTTGACAAATTTTGCAAGATCGGCAATAAATTCGTATGTCTTTGTTCACGAATGGCCAAAAGAAAGACGCAAGGACTCTAGTCTTAGTTCTGGAAAAACCCATATGTCCAGCACACTGAGAATCGTGTGCATGTTGAAGAATTAAGGCTCTCATACACTTAGGCACAAGAATTTGCGAATGCATAGACTTGTCTGAGTGTTGTACCATTTGTACCAATATACCATTCTTCATAGTGATATACAATCTGTGATTCGTATTCTGATTAGGATCACCTTTCTTTGCGAGAAGGAAGAATTTCTTTAAAGAAGGATCCTCTTCTTGTCGTTTAACAAACGTGTCATGCGAAATCACCAAGTGATCGTCTTGGCTATCAACTCCATTAATATCATCAGATGAAGTTGGAGGGATAAGAGCTTGGGCTCTTGTTACCACTGCATTGACCGTTTGGATATTTTGTTCCTCCCAGATAGAAATTTGTTGTGGGGTGCATTCCTTAACCCCATGAATACGACCGATTATAAGATCCGAAATAGGATTAGGAAGAAGACATGCGTGGACATCTCCTGTAAAGAAGGGAGTATCAATACTAATGACAGTAGTAGGATATTTTTCCATGGTACCCCCAAATGTAACACATTTGACCACCTTTCCCGTGTAACAGCGTTTATCTATTAGAGACTGTCTAACCCCGACAGTAGTACATATAGAATAAAAAAGAACTGAGACTGGACTATCATTCACTAGACCTTTATGCAAGATGAGAGATCCTCTCCCATCATGCGCAACTGTAGCAGGAAGAGCAGGAAGAGGGTGACCGCAAATTAAGGTAGATACAGACGATGGCTCGAACAATGTTGAGCATTGGGGGCATTCAGTTGCTCTCCCAAAATCGAAAGCACAACCAGTGATAGCATTAGAGTTCCCACTATCATTTACTTGATTACAGGCTCCATTAAACTCTTGTTGTGCAGAGTTTGCCTGTTGGTAAGCTTTTCTTTTGTTATATCTAGGTCTACCGCGATTATCATTTCCCCTGTAATTGTTATCATATTGTCTATTGTAATTATCATTCCGGTTTGAATCCCGGTTTGTATATTCACCATCGTCATATTCTTGACGTCGAGAATGGTTATCCCGAGAAGAAAAGCTCGGATAGTTTTTATTGTGATAACCTTTGCGACAGTGTCTAAAATTATTACCACCAAAATTACGAGAACTACCATCTCGTCTCCATTTCTTAGAAGAAGAACCTTCATATGTTGGATTACTCTGCTTATGAGTGTAATTCTGATTACTTTTCCTATTCCAGTTTTGTTGAGCACCCTGAAATTTCTTATTGAAATTAGGGCCATATGGTGCTGCCGAAGCAATTGGCAACCCTTCTTTCACTTTAGAATTGCTAACTGTAGCATGGGGATGAGCGGTGGCATACTGGCAACAGTATTCCTCCATGTCTTTTAAGTTTTTGGGTTTACGCTCATGAAGAAATGCAAGGAAAGAATCATTAACAGATGACAAAACTTTGTCTCTAAGTAATAAGTCCATTAGACCTTCATATGTTTTCTCAGTTTGAGACAACTCAATCCATCGTGTAAATATACGACGTATCTTTGTAATAAAATCAGAGAAATCTACTCCGTTTTCTGGCAACATTGTCCTAAAACGAAGACGATAATCTTCTTTTAGTTGATATTTTTTTAGTAATGCTGCTCTGACAACATCATAATCAGTTCTGTTATGTTCTTCTATTGTCATAAGAGTAGTCACTGTTTCACCTGTAAAAAATTCCATCAGTTGTTCGACATATTTTTCCTTTTTTATCTTATGCGTATCGCATAAAAATTGGAATCTATCCAGATAATCCGCTATGTCATCCTTTAAAGGATTGAAATGAGGTAATTTGATCCTACTAGCTAACTCCTTTGTCATACCCGAAGTTGCTTGGTGAGCACCCATGTTTGTCAATTTCAATTTCTCTAACTCCAAAGCTAAGAGTTTTTCATTATGTTCCATTTTTGCTTTTTCCTTTCTCTCCTCGGCTTCTCTGTCTAATCTTTTTTCTTCAGCTTGAAGTTTTCTTTCCTCTGCAGCAGCATGAAGTTTTCTTTCCTCTGCTTGAAGTTTTCTTTCCTCTGCTTGAAGTTTTCTTTCCTCTGCAGCAGCTTGAAGTTTTCTTTCCTCTGTAGCAGCTTGAAGTTTTCTTTCCTCTGCAGCAGCTTGAAGTTTTCTTTCCTCTGCAGCAGCTTGAAGTTTTCTTTCCTCTGCAGCAGCTTGAAGTTTTCTTTCTTCAGCAGCAGCTTCATTTTTTTGTTTTTCCATTTCCATCTGGAATTTTCTTTCATCAGCTTGCATTTGCAACCTTAAATTCTCAGCATCTATCTTCCTTTGTTCAGCTTGCATCTGCAATCTTAAATTCTCAGCATCTATCTTCTTTTGCTCAGCTTCTGCTTTCTTTTGCTCAGCTTCTGCTTTCTTTTGTTCAGTTTCTACTTTCAATTTATTTTCCTCTTTTTTGTCTCTTTTCTTCTGACTTTAATACCATGGCGAATTGAGCAGTCGCGAATTCTTCTAATTCCTTACCAGACTTGCCAAGGGATTTCCCTTGTCAATAAAGTATTCCAGTGTAGATATTCTGTCTAATGAAATCAGTAACCTGAAAAAATTAAATTAATTACCTTATCCCACTTAAATGGGAGACAAGTCTTCAATGTTAGACTTGTATACTCACTTCAGTTTATTTCACTCTTTTAAGAGACAAGTCTTAGTCAAAGACCTTGTATGGCTACCTTGTTTCTTTATAATAATATTCTATCAATAATCTCTATCTGAAGAGTGTATCATATTAATAATAATAATAATAAAAATACATGACCAAGTATATGTATGTAGACTGTGTATGACAATAATAAATACAAGGACAAAGATACAGAACAACAACCGAAAACGTTCGCAGAAGTCAAATAAACAATACAGCGAAACTAAGGAAAATGTTACAAAAATGTGTAATGATGACTGCGAAAAGTAAACAAGACAAATGGCAACACTGTTATAAACAAAAAAGGTGTATAGAAATAAATGAAAGTAAGGAGAGACGAACAGATACAAACAAAACAAATCGTAAATCAAAGAATGGAAAAATAACGAAAACAACACTAACACATCTCGTCACAGCTAAACGAAAATAGCAACTATTGTCGCTAGCAAATCCCAATTAAGGAAATTTGCAATCCCTACAGAAAACGCTCTCAATACACAACCTCTGTTACGTGGTATTATCTAAAGAAGTCACCTTACCCAACCAGCCCGCTGAAAACACCAGAAAATACACAACAATAATACAAGTAACACAAATATCATCAATGGAATGTGTTGCAAACAAAGTTTAGTTACAAATAACAGTATAGTAACTCTCTTGCTCTTTGTCAACACGGGAGTACAATGTCAAGCGCGCAATGATTGTTAGATCCACAATAACATGTAGTGGTCTCCAGGAACATAAAGTCACTATGACCTTCTCGATGAATAGTTGAGACTTGAGGCCCAATGTTGAAACGTTCGTAGACGGTACTGTTTACAAAAATATTTGACCTCGAACTACGTGACTTGAACGTTCAGACGTTGAAGAGTCTGTTGACTGTAACGTGTAGACAACCAGCGGTACTTGACTCGTGTGCAGCTGCGGTCCACGTAGCAATATTGTCTAGATGCCAACTCAGTACTTGTACCAACTGTGGGGTTCATGTAGCATTATCACACAGATGCTAACACTGTTTATGTGGGTCAACAGTCAATGACCTATTTCTACTGTCCTGTGTAGCCAAAACTTGGAAATGTAGAGTACTACGGATGTGTGTTATTTATAGCTGTCAACCTTGTTCGTTCCAATCTGTAGCATAAACCAAAATTGAAGCCGAAAAGCTCCCCACACTGGCCACCAGAAATGTTAGTTGGTTTTTTATGCGTGATGCAAATGTTGATGTGTAGTTGAAGATCTGGGTCACTCACGCTGACAGCATACATGGTTCTTGTACGATGATGAGGATGATGAGACATGGGTGTGTAGAGACGCGAATGCGTTTAGGCTCATATATGGTTACACAATACACCCAGTCACACTCGTACTGAAGCCAATGATGATTGAAACTACTGGTGACAGTTCATACATTTATTCACAGGACTAACAGTAGAATCACACAGGAACAGTCAATGTAAACAGGTTCATGTACATCATGTTAATTGAAATCGCTTGGTACATATCAGGCCTTCTAAGGCTGGTAAACATTCACATATGTGGGCATGTCAATAGTGGTATGTTCTTTAATGTACAGTTCATAATGCCGCTTTGGTATCCCTGACTGAACGCGTCAGATACCTTAATAACTCCGTCATACAAAGGACGAGCCCTTAACTCATGTAATCCTATTACCAGTGCCGTCGTTCAACTTGGCATAACACGCCAGTTACCTCTTTTCATGCTGTAGAATAGTGGCCATTACACAGACCTCGATATGACGTCAGCTGTGTATTCTTCATTAAGCAGGTTGCTTAAACCCTGCTATAATGTTTGTATAAGTATACCGCCAACCTGCGGTTTCCACTATATATAACTTCGTCACTGGACTTCTGATCATATGAAGACGAATAGTCTTAAATAGCTACCTTGAGCACAAAATATAAATTCTGCATTACAGGAACGGTGAGCTGTTCTCACGGCTAGGTAATCCTTTAACAAATTCTGCAACCGAATGCGTAGTAATGAAAAAGTCGGTGTTACCTTGAAACGAATCCTCATAACACAAGAAATAACACTGTCGTCATTCCTGACGTACAGTAAATCACTGGGGAAAACTGCCAATGCAGTCACTTCGAAGATTTTCCTTCCCCAGAATACAACGGACATACACGTCCTACAAAAGCCAGTCCGCAACTCTACCTGATGGAAGTCTAATTTTGCGCTCTCCAACTGCGCATGGCACATCGCCAAGAACTGTTTACCTTTGACCCTAAAGGTCAAACACAATGAATGAACCAAAAAGGGAGATAACCCCTAATCAACCTGACACAGCAAAGTTAAGACATAGTTCCCCAACTTTGACCAGGGTGAAAAACATACAACCAATAAATCGACGTTTGAAACTCCATCAAAGATGACAGCAACAGTACTCTAATGATATTAATGACTGGCCGAACAATATAGATGACTGTGAGCGTGAATATTGGATATCCAAGGGAAGTGAAAAATGTCAACATGTTGATAGTGCTTTCTCTTCATCCGTGCGATTGTATGACACTGAAAAGAAAACTCGATACTGTCAGAAGTCTTATTTTACACATATTCACAAACTTACAAACAATCTAGAGCGAATAATTGAAGTTGTGAAGTTTTTAGCAGAACGAGGCCTTTCATTTCGTGGCAGTGATGAAATTGTTGGGTGCCCTTATAACGGGAATTACTTAGGGTTGTTAGAATTACTGGCCAAGGTTGACTCTTTTCTGGCAGAGCATATAAGTACTCATGCAAACAAAGAATTTGTACATACATCATATCTATCTAAAACAACGTGTGAGGAATTCATCAATCTGATTGGATCCAGCATACTGGATCACATTCTCTGTGAAGTGAAGAAATACAAGTATTATTCCGTTTCATTGGATTATACTCCAGATATATCTAATATGGACCAGCTGACTTTGACTCTGCGCTATGTTTTGCCATCTGGACCAGTTGAAAGATTTGTGACATTTTTGGATATTGAAGGTCATAGTGCTGAACAGCTTACTAAAAGTCTACTTAATTTTTTAAAGGCAAATGACATTGATATTAAAGACTGCCGTGGTCAAAGTTATGACAACGCCAGCAACGTGAGTGGCAAGTTTATAGGATTACAAGCACGAATTAAAGAGATGAATAAGTTTGCGCATTACATTCCGTGTTTTGCACAGTCACTAAATTTGGTTGGAAAATTTGCTGCTGAAGGTTGTCAAGAAGCAGTCATTTTCTTTGGATTTGTTGAAAGCCTGTACACCTTCTTTTCTGCTTCTGCCTACCGGTGGGGTCTGCTTTCTACTGCATTATGTGCTGGCGGTACTCATAATAAGTCCCATTAGCCCTTTGTGAAAAGACTGTCAGATACCAGGTGGTCCGCTCGGGCAGATGCAACAAAAGCACTTTTACACAGCCTTTCTGCAGTAAAACAAGTCTTGGATGATATTTCAGATAACAATGATTAGAAGGCAGAGTGTCGTCAACAGGCTCGGGGTCTACTTTCAACCATGATGAAGTTAGATACAGGAATAATGATCATACTGTGGGATCAAGTATTACAGCGTTTTCAAATGACCAGTGCTTCTTTGCAATCTTCTGACCAAGATTTGAATACAGCTTGTGCACTCTATGAATCCCTGCGGGGGTATATTCAAGCTATGCGGTCTACTTTTGCAGACACAGAACAAAAGGCCAAGGATCTGACTGAGTGTGAACATTATCAAGAACAAACTCGAAGAAAACACAAACGAAATCGAGAGTATGATGATTTCAGTGGTTCCAGCACACTTGATCCACTTGTTGAATCTCAAACGCCTTCTCAGCAGTTTAAAAGCCGAACATTTCTTGTCCTTATTGATAGCTTGCTCTCTGCCTTGTCAAAACGCCAGAAAGCTTATCAAAAGTTAATTATGTATTTGGATTCCTTCGTCAGTTACAGTCGTTTACACCTGAAGAGATGGTAAAGAGATCATCAAATCTTATTAAATCATATCCGGAAGATCTGGAAGAAAGTCTTTGTGAAGAACTTGTGCAGTTTACAGAACTGTTGAAAACTGAACTTGCTTCTCATATTGGCACTACTCTAGACCTTGTAGAGTTACAGTTTTACCGTTTGATAATTGCCATTTCTTTGGAGTCTTGTTTTCCAAATGTAGAAATCGCCTTGCGCATATATTTGTCACTAATGGTAACCAACTGCAGTGGAGAACGATCATTTTCAAAACTGAAACTTATTAAAAATAAACTAAGGAGCACCATGGGTGAAAAGAGATTGAACAATCTCACACTAATGAGCATTGAACATAAACTTCAGCGTGAAATCGATACATCCTATATCATCAACAAATTTGCTCATGCTAAATGTAGGAACATTAATATTTAAACAATAATGTTGACTGTGTTGTTACTTTTGATAATGATAATTACTATGCAAATTAAAAATGTATGTGTTCAAATATATTTGTGTTGTTTTATTGTTTTTTTTTAAATATAGGGCCCCTTTCTTAACATATGCTACAGACCCCATACTAGCTTAAAAGACTTTATTTTAACTTTCTGTCACTTCAGTTTCAATCATTTCCTACAGCTCATTTTCACTATTTGCCATTAAATCTGTTTCATCAGCCTACCTCAAGTTATTGTTATTATGTCAACCCTCTGATATTTCTGGCATGTCCTCTGTGGATTTCATTTTTTTCCACTGTGCAAATAAAAAAGATTTAGTGAAAGCTCACATCCCTGTCTAATACTTTTTTTAACGTTGAAATATTCCGATTTGACTGTGTATTCTTACAGCTGCTGTTTGTTGTCAACTACTTAATTATTATCAGGTCCTTACCACAGATGTTTATGTTTTATAACATTTTGATAATTTACTCGTAATTCATGTTGTCAAATGCATTAGTGTAGTCTATAAAACTCAAAATGTAGATCTGTTTTTACTTCTGTGGTCCTATCTATTCATTTTCTAATAATATATTGTCGTTGTTTGTACCTTTACCGTTTACAGAATTACATTATTCATTATTAATTGGTGTTGTCTTTTATGTGCTGTAGTTCCAGTCCTTGCATTTGTGGTTTAGCTATGCTTCTATTGCCGTTCTACATTTGCCTTTTTTTTTTTTTTAAGCCTGCGGTATTTTTCTCTTTCTTGTTTAGTTCTTGGTCTTACACCCATCAGTTGTAAAATTTAGGTGGGATCATTTCTTCTTTGCAGTCCCTGTTTCACTGATATGTATGACATCTGCATTTCGGAAAATGTCCCTATTACCATGTTGCAAACATTCATGTTTACAGCCACCTCAGTGCGTTTCGGAGCGATTTCATTAAAACTTTCTTACTTTTACAACCACTTTTAAAAATTAAGCAAGTTTTGTTTCAAGATCTGGAAAAGGCATTTGACAGGGTCCCATGGAATAAACTTTGGCACTGTTTGGCAAGGAAGAACATTCCAGCACCTCTGATTCATGCTATACAGAGCTTCTACAAGTCTTGCAGAAATTATGTGAGGACAGCAAACCATAAGTCAGAAGAATTCAGGACCACCACTGGTGTAAGACAAGGGGATATCCTGTCACCTTATCTTTTCATACTCCTCATGGACGATATCACCAAGGCATGTAAGAAGAGAACAAGAAAGTATTCAGTGGGGTACTGGAAGATGAGACAGGTCTGTATTTCAGAGCTGTCATTTGCTGATGATGTTGCCCTGATTGCTAAATCAGAAGCACATCTCCAATCCAACCTGCAAGTCTGGAAGGAAGAGCTTGAGAAGAGAGGGATGGTCATAAGCAGCTCTAAAACAAAATCCATGGTGATATCATGAGAAAAAAGAAGACATCAGCTTAATCAGCTGGGAGAACAGGTCCTGGAGCAGGTCGACCACTTTAAATACCTTGGGGTTATTATAGACCGAAAGGGAGGCATCAAAGAAGAGTTGGCCACTCGAAAAGCAGCAGCTGTGAGACTTTTTCGGGCCATAAATCGAGAATTCCTGAGCAAGAGAGAGGTTGGTAAGAAAACGAAGATGTCTGTATACCGCTCCACCTTTGTCCCAGTCTTGACATATGGATGCGAGTCGTGGGCAATGACTACAACCCACAAAAGCCAGATCCAAACCTCAGAAATGAGGTATCTGGTGGTTGAAGTAACAAGAAGAGACATGGTCCGCACCCAGACGATACGTCAAGGCCTAAAATCCCACCCCCTGCAGACCCAAGTATTACAGTCCCAACTAAGATGGTTTGCCATTTTCTTATTTTCTCTCTGACTTCCTCTGTCCACCAAGGTGTCCTCTTTCTCTTGTTCCCAAGTCGGACTTCACCACATGCTTCTGCAGCAGCTGTCTTTATGATGTCCTTGAATATAAGCCAGATGCAGCAATAAGCCCCTGATATCTGGTCTTAATTTCTGGCTTTCTCAGCTTGTCGGTCTTAATGCTCATTTCTCCCGTTCGTTTATTTAGTTTCTTGCGTGATGTTGGGCAGTTCCTTGGCTGAGAACTCTGTCAGTTGTTCTTTTGATTGTTAGCATAACTCCACCCCATCTAACAGCAACATTAGTAGTAACATCCAGCTGGCATTCATACACTTGCACATTTGTTGATCATGTTACTGTTATGATTTGCAATTTTTTTATGTCTGCGACTGTCTCTCGTTATATTTTCAGAATGTCCTTTTTATACAGTGCAGCGACAAGAGGTTGGAGCACCATGAGAGGCTATAGGCAAGGAGGAACTAGAGACACCACTGCAAAGAATGCAGATGTTTTAATTGCTGCTTCAGACACAAGAAGGAGCCTGATTGGTGAGCAGGCTTTTGAAGAACAGTTTCTTCGGTGCCAGATTTGCCATGGAAAGTTTGACCAGGCTAAACAGTTACCCAAATCGTTACCTTGTAACCATACATTTTGCTTACCTTGCTTGACACAGATTTTTAAACATGCTCAGCCTCCAGGTAGACTAACGAGGCTGATCTGGACATACGAGCCATTAAATGGAACAGTGAGATGTCCAACATGCCGAGTGGAAGCTTTCTTCAACAAAAATGAACTGAAGGAATTACCAAATGATCACCGTGTTTTTCAGATGATGGACTTTTTCTCCAAAGCGGTGACAAAATGTCAGAACGTGTGTTCAAAACATGACAGGCAACCTTTGAGCTTTTTCTGCAAGAAATGTTTAACTCCTGTTTGCAGAGACTGCACCGTTCTTGATCACAAGGAATCAGACGATCATAAGATCGTTGACCTGTCAGAAGCAATAAATGAGAACTTAAATGAGTTCAATGACATGAAAACTAAGAACCAAAACACATTTCAAGCAATAAAGACTAGATCAGACAGGTTATCCAACGCTATGAGAGTGCTCGATATTCTTGAAAACCGCTTGGAGGAGGAAATTCCAAAAAAATTTACTGCGTATTTCCTTCATCTTAAGAAGCGAGAAAGCGCTCTCATCAGTAAAGTGCACCTAATTGCAAAAGAGGAAAAAGCCAAGGTCGGCGCCAAATTTCTCCATGTTCGTGAGTACGAAATGCTACTTCAAACACTGTATGACGAGTGCAATGAGTCCAGAAAGAACAACGACGTCTGTAAACTCATAAGTCTCAATCAACAAATGAAGGAGCACGAGAACCAATTCAGCCAAATCGCGGCTCAAAATGATGATGACCTGTTTCAGTCTTTCGGGTTTGAGGCTGTAAACGAAGACTCATTCCTTTCAGACGTGAGTAGTTTGGGAGAAGTCAGAAATATGCCAGACACAAATCTAGAGAAGTCAGTGCCCAGCAGCTGATGTGGAAGGCAACAAACACAACCAGCTTCCAGGTAGACCTTGCAGGAACAACTTGCTTTCGATAATGTCCGTTATTTGAACTATTAGAACTGTTCTTTCTATTTATAATGTCTTAAGTCTGAACGTATAATACATCACGTACATTAATACTGCGACCCATTGTTAAGTCACATTTCTTATTAAGGGGAGTTAAGTGTTAAAGACTCGAATGTACGGGTCAGATTTTTGTAAACGCTAGTAAACACGCTCTGCGTGATGAAAGAATTTCTTAGTTGGGAGCTGTATGCTCAGTAATTGTTGAACACAGCTCAACTGACTAGTTGTTAGTATGTTTAAAAATATAGTAAAGAAAACTGTTCATGTCCCTAGTGAGATTTTTGGGTAGGGACGGTTTGAGCTGAGCGGTGGTCTCACGCGGTGAGTCCGCGCATGTAGTTTTTTGTTACTGAGATAGGGTAATTTCGTGAGTACGTTTCCTGGCAGTGTTCCGGGATGGTTGTTAGCCATGTTTTCACTGTGTGTACCAGTAGATATTTTTGTAAAAGGAATTTAATGGAGATGGAATATATTTTCAGGCCATGTATTGTACCGGCCGTTATTATTATCATGATTCATATTCTCTAATGGATATTTGTTCCCATGGATGTAATTGTACTGAGAGTTGCTGATGTAATAAGAAATATGATGTTGTTCCCTTTGATGGATAATTGATCATGTGGTTTATGCAACCAACGTAATGGATATTTGATACTATGTTCTGCATCCACTTTGTCCATGGATATTTTGTGTACTTGATGCTTCGTGATTTGCCGTGTTAGTAACCTGTGACAGTGTGCTATTACCATGATGTCAACGTTTGCTGTGTCGTAAATAAACTGTTTAGAACGTTACACCTGTTCCGAACATTTCCTGACTCCTATGTTTGCTGTGGTGTGAGTGACTGTACCATAGGCACACTTAAAGAACCTATACACATTCGCGTATGTTATGATTTACTTAGTCACACACCTGTCGGCCTTCCGTAAGCCCGACACATGCTGATTGCCTTTCACCAGCCATAAAATTAACATTACCTTCTTCCACCACTCATGGAACATTAACACCCATATGTCGTCATATCTTGTTATATTAGTGGCACGTTGAGTATGTAACAAACTTTTTATATTACGAAATCACAATCATTTCACGTTTCGTCATCTTTGTCATGCACGATGTAGTATCATTAAGCGGAGTTGGACAACCCTATTCTGGCCAATGTACAAACATGGTCTACGTTAATGACTGTCTTGACATCCTGCTTGGCGTAATACAGAACAGGAAGAAGAGAAATGCGAAGACAAGAAAAAAAAATAGAAGAAAGAACTAGGGAAGAAGATGACGAAGAGGAGGATGACAGAGAGTCATAACTGTAGGATCCTTGTCTGTAGTTATAAGGATCGTCAACAGATGATACGGAGCAAGCAGTCAAATTACTTGTTTTTAAAAATAGGAAACACGGACCAGTGGCGATGTTCCTTTTGTTTGGCTGTCTTTATTAAACTTTCTAATTTTTTCTACCTAATTTCTTTCTGTTGTGTTTTCAGCTTTCTCTAACTGTGCGTGTGACAAAATTGTCCGTTCTCTTTTTCTCGCTCATGTTTCCCTCCATCATTATTGCTCTACCTCTCATTTTGTGTACTGCGTTCTTGGCGCCACTCATTGTTTACCATTTTTCTTCATGTAATTCACGCCATGTCTGGATATAATTGGTCATCGCTTGTGAGATTAGACACATGTGTTTATAGGAAGATGACGATAATGAGTTGGAGCTCCAGGATTAGTGCGTAAAAATAACCTTGAAATGGCAACCATCCGGTGTCTTATCACTGATAATACTTTCTATCTGGTCAGGTTGTTTGCTTGCACAGGAAGTTTCAATCTGGTGAAAGATTATATTCACGCACTTACGATAATTCATGGGATTTGTAGCTGGTAAATTATGTAATCATTTCCGGGCAAGACTTGCTGTGGACAATAGTTAAGATACGTTTTCCATCTTGACAGAGATTATTTTGAGCGATCTATAAAGTCGTGAGTGTAAACATGATGGATACAAACGGAAGAGGCAATACCTTATATGAGAAGTGATTTGTAAACATCACATTTTGTGTGTCACGCAGGAAATTTCCATGAGAGGGTAATGGGAATATACCCCTACCAATATACTCAATTTGTATGCTATTGGTTTGAGCCTATAACACTGATAAATTAAACTCGTCAAGAAGACAGTCAGACGAGCCAGAATAGAGAATAGGATCAGGATTCCACTTTAAAGGACCGGGCAATGTTTTGTGCATCGTGTGGACTTACATCCCAAGAAAACTCTACCCTTGTTAATATGGAAAGCTGGGAATCCTAGGAACCTTAATACTAAGTCATAGTGGGATTCTATTTGCAAAATAATACCCCAGACCACGTGTAAGAGGCTTCTTCATCAAGTTGCCGAAAACTATTTCTTTGAGCCAGAAGTCTGTTTGCCCAACGATATTTGGGGTAAGTTGTACATTTTATGATTCTATATTTTACATGTGGAAATTACAAGTGGATGTCCAAGTCATACGAGGCTGGCAACCTCAGCATATAGAATAATGGTTTTATGAACTGCCAGAGAAGGTGACTGCTTCATGTGGGTATTTCATAGGGAACCAAAAGCAGAGGTAGTCCCTAGTTTCCTATGGAGCAGGGAGTGAGTGATGACAGAAGTGATGTACATACTTATTATATTAACCTTTTCGACAAGTGCAAATGTATTTGTAAACATCTTTTATATAAATGCAATGGATGTTTTCCGCTCACTGGGATTAACATTAATACTCATAGATCGTAAAGTTCTGAGGCAGGTGGGATGGTGGAATGAAAGAGGGGGATATCTGGTTTTCGTGTCAGGAAAGCCAATATACAGGAGGGTATTTGTTTCTCTCTTATTTCATGATACTAGTCGGTGATACCTATTAGCGGTACAAGTCGGTGGAACAGGTGTGTGATATAAGTGGCCTTCAGTCAAAGCTAGACACCTACATCAGACGGGTCTTGAAGACGCCGGACCATCTTCGTAATTACCCCACGATTTCTACGAGGGACGTGTTGCGGCCACCAGACTTGACCAGTGTCGAGAGTGAACCAGTCTACAATCTGCAAAGAACGAATATCAGCTGGAGCAGAAACCAACCAACATCTTACTGGCAACTAAGTACACATTCAGAGCTGCGAAGTGAACTCTTGTCCGTAAGAAAAAAAAAAAAAAAACACATCCAGATCGTCACCTAGATGAGTCTTTAAAGCTAAAATTGTTTCCATCAAAACCTTTAATCATTTTTACCTTGTTAACTATAATTACTTATTAATTTGTTATACGTAAATATGCAAATTTATAGTTGATTTAATCATTTTTGAGTGAACTGCCCCCGTAAGCTTCAGTCATTATAAATGCTTTTAACAAAGCTATTAAAGTAATATTTTACTGAGTTAAATCAGTTGGGGTCTCATCAGAACAATCAAAATTCTTACTCATCGTAGAAGGTCAGGGAAGACAAAACGTGTACACGTCCTGGATCCTTTCAGCCGTAGTACTAGATTTCTTAAATTCCTGCGAGGCTCCCAAGAATTGAAACACCATTCTTCAATTCACATCTCTGCCAAGAGTAATTATTAGCGAAAGGTAGGCACCTTTGAAGATCCTCAGTAGATACTCTGAAGTTTGGCCACTTTTTGACCATCACTGCAAAGCGAGGGGAGTAAAATCCCATGATACTATCTTTATCATGTTTTTGAATTTACTATTTGTGCTTTTGTCCCCAAAAATCTACGATAGTATGTGTGTGCGTGCGTGTGTGTCCGATTCCAACGGAGCGATTATTTTTTTCTTTTGGCTCGTCACATCTAAACATTTAACTTCGTCAATAGGCACAAAGTTCACTGGCTCTTGAGAACCTTGAGTACTTAAACTCAATACGACCACACCTGTCTGCTGAGAGCAGTGTAACGCTCAGTGCAGCGACCAATGTAGGTCCATCTAGCAGCCTAAACGATTATCCAGGGTCCTACATCAGAGCTGTCAGATAGCATCTGCTTCATCCCTTAGAAATCAGGTCGATTTTGGGAAGGATGATTTCACTTACACATGACTGTTTATGCCTGTCCCAAATCAGAATTGATGATCAACTGACTGAGATGTAGTCTCACTTGACAATAGCCAACATCGTTTGCTACACTTTACAATGTAAAATAATAATTTAATGGTGTTCTCCGTGTTTTACTTGGTTTTCATTTTTTTTCATTTACTTGCTCTCCTTTTTGGAATGAGCTTATTTAATATATATCTTTGTGTATTTTCTCTTCCTCTTCTGCAACTTTTTCATTGTTGTGTTTCTTCAATATTGTCGTCTAATTCCGCTTCTTCTTCTACTTTCTCGTATTTTTGCCTGCTTCCTTTTATTCTTCATTGTCCTCTTTAAATTCCTCTTCGTCTTCGTCTTAAATGGTTCCCCTATTCTTCGTCTTTGTCATTATCTTCTAACATTACATCTTGTCTTCGTGTTCTTCGTCGTTTTCGTCATAACTAACATGGTCTTCCTATGTTTCTTCTTCTTCGTTTTTCTGTCTCTGCGTTATCTTCTTACTATTATGTTTGTTTTTTTTATTTGGCTTCTTCTTCATTTTGTTCTCCATCACTTTCCTACTTCCCCTTCGTCTGCTTCTCTTGTTCCTTCTTTTTCTTTTTTGCTTCTGTTTTTTTCTTTCCTTTCTTTTTTAAATATTTTCTTCTTATTCCCTTTATTTATTTATTTTTTCTTCTTATTCCCTTTTTTAAATTACTCATCTACTACCTTTTTCTTATCAGTCTTCTCCATCTGTGCTTTCACTTCGTTCACACTTTTTTTTTATCTTTCCTCGCACATCCTCTTTCTTCTCCTTCTTCTCGTTCTTCTTTTGTGTTGTATACTGTTGACCTTGATTCATACCTATTGTCTGTAGTAGACTCTGCAAGAAAGTGGCAATATAAGTGGTAATCTAATCATCAGAAACGACCTCCTCGTTAGGAAAGTTTTAAACATGAAGGACCACTGCTGATGACCAGATTAACACCTGCTGTATTACTTCTATAGTTTCGTATCTTCTTTTGAGATTTAATTCAATTAAATGTTTAAACTACATTTTTCCTTCACTGTACCCTCATCATCATTTTTATCTGCAATATTCTTTTCATCGTTCTTACATGCATACAGGATGTCCCAGGAGGAAAGGTCAATACACTGGGAGGTCACAGTATCGGTCATTCTAAGAGAAAAAGTGTCACAGTGCAGTGTCTTCTTTTAATATCCACCTTTTATAAATCAAATCAACTTACGTGGTGAAATTCTAATTACAGCAGCTTTATTTACAAAATATAAGTTCCATCTTTTTCCAACAAAGTGTATGTTAATCTCCATTTCATATCCATACATCCAGACTTAGATTCAATTTATTTTTCCAAGGTATTATTACACTGACAAACAACATTTTTCTTTCTTATATAAGAATAAGTGTTCTTAGGTCAGTTTCTTGCGCTGATTTCAAATTTGAAATCCGTTTATCTCTATCACGTCAGGTTCTTAAGATATTTGTGAATAAATATATTTTTGGGAAACTTATTTGCTCCGTTTCATTTTTACTATATAACTTTTTTTAAATTAATAAAATGCAAAATAATTCTACTTTTTATACTGCTAAAAGATGCATGACATATGTTACGTTATATTTCAAATAGTTACTGTATTTTGAAATAATTCTGAGTGAAATATGGCTTCTAGAAGTTGTAGAAATTCGGCTGATCTGTTCTGTTACGTGTGCGGATATTTTACCGATCGTGTTCACCAGAAAAACTTTACAACATTGCTAAAGAAAGCATATGAACTTTATTTCGATTCGAAAGTTGATGATGCAAATAAATCTTGGATGCCAAATGCAGTTTGTTCGACTTGTGCAAATACATTGGCAGGTTGGTTACGAAAATCGCCGAAGCATAAGTTGATGCCTTTTGGAGTGCCAGTAATATGTCGTGAACCGATAAATCACGCTACTGATTGTTACTTCTGCTTGACAAATATCTATGGTTTCACTTTTAAAACTAGAAAGTCTGTGGTTTATCCAAATATTGAATCGGTTTTGAAACCAGTGCCTCATGATCCAATCACGTGTCCGATCCCAGTTCCACCAGAACAATATCCATTGGATGTGAATGAACATCAGAAAGTGATAGTTTACCTGCTTTAGAAACTAATTCTGACTCGGATTATATACCGGTGAATGATGGTGTTCACTTAATTAACCATTCAGAACTTTCAGATCTAATACGTGATCTCGCTCTCACCAAAGGACAAGCGGAATTACTCGGTTCGCGACTCAAAGAATGGAATAAACGCCGTGTTATTGCATAATGGAAATTTATTTTCATCAATTCCAGTCGCCTACTCTGTTCATATGAAAGAAACTTATGACAATGTGGCTATACTTTTGGCAAAAATAAAGTACAATGACTACCAATGGCGGATTTGTGGAGACCTAAAGGTCATTGCAATTCTCACGGGCATGCAGACTGGGTATACTAAATTTTGTTGCTTCCTATGTGAATGGGACAGCCGCAACAGACAGGAACATTATGCAAGAAAGGTGTGGCCTATCAGGGATCGTATGCAGCTCGGGCATAAAAATATAATACTCGAGCCATTAGTTAACAAAGACAGCATCATTTTACGACCGTTACATATAAAGTTGGGGCTCATGAAGAATTTCGTAAAAGCGTTAGATAAAACGAGCAAAGCTTTCACTTATCTTCGAGAAAAGTTTCCGCAAATTAGCGATGCAAAGATAAAGGAAGGTATCTTTGTAGGACCTCAGATTAGGAAAGTTATTGCAGACAAACAATTCGAGAACTTGTTACATGGTAGTGAACTTCGCGCATTGATGGCATTCAAATCGATCGTCGATAGCTTTCTTGGAAATCACAAATCTGTCGACTATGTGCATATTGTTAAGCAGTGCATAGATGCATACAGAATTATGGGCTGTAACATGTCCCTCAAAATCCATTTGCTCGATTCGCATCTTGACTTTTCCCCTGACAACCTTGGCGAAGTCAGCGATGAACATGGAGAACGATTCCATCAAGATATCGCCGTAATGGAGTCACGTTATCAAGGACGGTGGAGTGTGACCATGCTTGCCGATTATTGTTGGATGCTTCATCGCGATGTACCACATGCCATTCACCGACGAAAGTCGACTGCAAATAAATTCAAGCCTACATAACTGTTATACTTCTTGTACAAATGATGTTGTAATACTGTATGCGTTGTTAAAAAACTTCAATTGCGTATTTCTAGAGATCCCGACCTGATAGAGAAAAACGGTTTGCAGATTTAAAAACAGCGCATTAAAATTGACCAGAAAAACATAGAAGTGTTAGAGAAAGAAAAAAAAAATTTTTTTTTGTTAGCCAGTGTTATTATTGCCTCTTCTGCAGACTCTTGTTTATACATATATGGTCTGCCCACAATTTATCCTCCTTTTCTTCCTCTCAACCTTATCTCTTGTATTTAACCTATCAGGCTTAACTCAAATACATCCATCAATATCTATTCATGGTTCACATATAAAATCAATTAATGTCAGGTACAGCTGTTGTGGCATCCTCATACTTACTCTTTAATGAGAGAGCGCATGAGTTGTTACATAGTTATCAAATTCACCATTGACTCTTCTTTCCTCTCTCTCCTATATCAACCTGGTCAGCCTTATACTCTATTAAAGGCATCACAATCAAATCAAAATTTATACATTGTAAATCCAACGTCGGCTAGTGCTTCTGTAGTGGCTTTGATACTTACGCTGACGTTAAAGGGCGCATAACTTATCTCATAAATGTCAGTGTTACAAAACCCTTGCTCATTATTCTTGTCTAATGACAATGCCTCATCTTCTTTATATAACAGCCCATCCTGGCTATCTGATAATAAAAGTTATCCACTTTGCATTTTAATCGTGCCTTTGCTTCAATGTTCTCTTTTGTTGTACACTCCTTTAACTGCAAGCGTCATTAACCTCTGATAATAGGTTGACCGTATTTCTGAAACATGTCTCTCTTCATATAGTTTGTACAATAAAAGTCAAAAGTCATCTTACCGTAATCAAATGAATCCAAATACTTATCACATTTCTTACTAATCACACCTATGAGCTAGCCCTATGCTTAAGACACAGTTCATTCTAGTCTCCAGAATTGCTACCGCTAATTTGTCTAAGTCTATCTACTTGATCTGTGCAAACTTCTGTCACCCACAGGTTTCACTTCTTGAGAGCCCGGCAATACGTCTTGCCACGTTAAATTCTCAGCCAGGACTAATTTCTTTTGTCCTTCGAATCATTGTCCCCTGATCCGTTTCTTGTTTTCCAGTCCATACGATTGGTCCATCGTGTTTCCTACTCACGTATCACAACCTCACGCTTAATTCCACGCTGGCAACTCAGTGAGCTTTGTTCCATAACTGTTTACTCCCTACTCATTATTTTCTCGTGCGTTTGTTTTCTCTCTGCTCACTTCGTCTGCAAGGGGCGTTAATTATTTGTTATTTCCCTTGGAGGTTTTTGCTTAAATGTTACAGTCTCTTATCTAAGTCTTACTAAAACAATCATGATATGCAAATTTCCTTTACCATAACTGTGTACTCACAGAAACTATTTAAGCCTAAATCAGACTTGTTTTCAATAGTTTTAAATTAAAGGGTTCCCTCCCTTTTCATCCAAGCACAGGTGTACAATCTTTTATCTCCCATCTTCAAGACAAATAGCCCGTTTCCTAGATTATTCAAAACTCCCAAACCATTTTCTCATACTCTTTTGTCTTATCAAAACTAAATCACTGTTCATCCAAACCTTACGGTGACAAAAAATCGTATGAATATATGTCTCATTCTAAACGGTTTTCGTGATAGAACTGTTTGAATGTACATCTTCAAAAGTATTGATAATAAAGAGATATTTATTGTTTAAATGACACATTTGTTGCAAGTATGTTAAGTTTATAATAAATGTGATAAGATGAGGTGTTGCTCGTCTGAGTTGATCTTACCTTCCTTTATGCGATCAATAGCATCCAATATGCGAGCGAGTAATTCGTCTCGTGTATCAACTTTGTTCTGTAAACTTCATCCTTCATCCAACCCTATAAACAATAATCTAACAGGGGTAGGTCTGAAGATCTTGGTGGCCAGTTAGTGGCACTGTCACTAGCGATCCACTGATAAGGGAAAGCTTTTTTTTTGATGTTGCACAATGTGGAGGTACTACGAGCAGAAACCCATCCGGAGGTACTACGTCATGCTGACAGTACATATTGTTATTGTTGAACAGAAGCAACATCATTGCAGTCCGGGCAAACCCCTAGGTGCTCAGTCTCCCTCAGTATTTGTCGAAGAATATAAATGCTAACTGTTCCTGTAGCTCGCTGGTTGTGTACGCGATGGAAGCATCCTCTCATACGTCCATCTCGGCTAGGCTTACGTTTGATGCCAAATTCCAGCAATATTACCCTTAATGCGTTTGTTCAATGTAATTGACTTGGCGCGAGCCAGAAAGTTCTTGTGAGGAGACGTCCATCTTTTTTGTGTAACAATCGATGTCTATCATCAAACTCCATAATTCTCGCCGTTTGTACGTCGGTCACATCTAAGGGATGCAACTGTGGTTGAAAGTTAGACATTAATTGTATTGTTTACCTTATATGTACTCTCCTGAAAATAGTAACACTCAACAAAGAAAAGTCAGTGAATTGTGCAACACAAAGTGAGTAACAGTGATATATGAATAAATCGTAAGCTTTTGATTGTAGAACCAAGTTTCATTCCGGAAACGGATTTAAATCATTTTGTTAAAAATAACCTTAAAATGTAAGTTTTTTTTATTGTTTCTTCAAGACTTACTTACTTAGTCGTTCCTCTTCTACCGTGAGGTGTAGAGGTTTGGAAGAGAGAGCGCCAGACTATCCTATCGGCTGTCTTCCTCCTGGCCTGGTTCCATTCTAATCCTCGGTCCTTCAAAGATTGTCTAACACTGGAAATGAAATGGTTTATTTGAGCATATATACCATGATTTCCGATGATCCCAACGACGCAGTTGATTTCCCAACCGAGTTCCATAACAAGCAGTGCCCATCAGGAATGCCACCGCATTTGCTGAAATTAAAGGTTGCTGCATGTATCATGCTATTGCGAAATCTGTATGCAAAAAACGGACTATTGAATGTCACGCGTTTAGTCATAAAAGTCTTGCATCGGAATTCCATTGATGCAGAAATTATCACTTGCAGTAATAAGGGAGAACAACTCTTAATTCCTCGCATTGACTTAGAACCGAGCGAGCGCAGTTTGCCATTTAGGATGCGACGTCGTCAATTCCCAGTAATTTTAGCATATGCAATGACGATCAATAAGGCGCAAGGACAACCTTTTGATCACGTAGGAGTTTTCCTTCCTGAACCTGTTTTCGGATACGCCCAGCTCTTTGTCGCCCTCACCCGATGAACAAATCATGAAAACTTGAAAGTTTTTGTTAAAAATACTTTTTAACAGGGAACACTCTTTGAAACAAATCCACGCACTTTGACACAAAACTGTTGTCATCAAATAACTTTTATATTGAATTAAAAAATATTTTAAAAATATATTACAGCTTTTGATTTACTTCCGTCATTATGGACGGGTTATTGCTAGTAATTTATGTTTATGCTTGAATTGGAGCATGTTTTTGAAAAGTTCAGCAAAACAACACTGTCAACCATTATGGCTAAGCAAATTCTGTTCACAAAAAAAAAGATGACGTGAAATGTCTTCACATATGTTCACAATAATGGGGCCGTCAACAAATGTCTTCACATTAAGTTTTTACAGAGTTCTTATTGTAATAAGCATGGTAAGACCAAAGTCAATGCATTTTCAATCATGGTATCATAGTCATTAGTTAATGACCTAAACTCTATGGTGATCCATTGTGCCAAGAGACTGGATGGCAGATGGGAAAGGAGTCTTGGCCATTGGCTGTCTGGGGTGCGAGCGGGGCGGCATCAGGCAGAGGGACTTCCTAAGTAGCATCCCTTACCTCTTCCCTGGTACGGTGGCTCTACTAGGATGACCGGATATTTCCACCATATCTTGGGAATATAATATGGATTATACAACAAACCAGAATGATTGCAGGAACTACGGGGATCGTGCTCTGTCGCCATTGCCATCGGCAAGTATAATGAAGAAACGTGGATGTAGAAGGAGAGGTAGGGGAGAGAAGAGAAGAGAGAGAAAAAGAAGAGCTGGTAAGAGAAAAACAAAGGAAGCGGTAAACTCTCTATGAATTACATACGTATAGGGTACTGGAATTGTCGAAGCGCCTACCAACCGGCAGCCATTATGAAAGTGTTAATGGAAGCAATCGACGATTAGTATGTAACCAATGACAAATTAATTTCTAGTCGCACGACGCTGTCCTCTAGGTGGAAGTTTTGTATATACTGTACGTTAAATGGATACAAGCCGTCTTCATCCAATGTTCGCCATACTTATGTTCGTGAAACACCGAGACCTGTAGAAATACTGCGCTCTACCATTTTAAGAATGTTTTCATGTTCATCCACATTTTATTGAATTGCTTGTTCAGATGAACCGTGAACGCTTGGAAGCGTACCACATTCACACAATGTATTGAAATCCTTGTAACACACTCTTCAATCCGGAATTCTGCGGTTAGCAAACCGTCGACGGACGTTCTTCAACAGCAAAAGTGGCACTACCATCGCAGAAACCATAAACATACAGCATGTCTGCATATTCGACATTAGTGAAGATGTGCGGCATTTGTATCAACACTTCTACAATGTCACTGTCAACAATCACAAGTCAACTCATGCTTAACACCGTATCACTTGTTTCCGACAGTTACGTGCGCATCATGGAAGGAAGGGAGGAAAGTACTGCGCGACAAATTCAAACAGCTCGATCTCGGAAACCGTTCGAAATGGGACACATTTTCACATAAACTGTTTTCATAGAATGACCGATACTATGACCTCCCAAAGTATTGACCTTTCCTCCTGGGATTGCCTATATACGCATCTTTCCTTTTTTTTTTTTTAATTAATTTCTGTTAATAATAATTCACTGTTTCCATGTTGCAAACCTATTTATTTGTTTTATTTTTACGTATTTACATGAGTTCTCAATTCTTTTTCTCTTCTGTTTTCTTTTTTATTCGTTTGGTTTTTTAGGATTTTTTTTTTCTGTCCTCTTGACCATGATGAAGACCATGTGGTCTTAATGTAAGTTAGTTCTATGTAATTTTTCCCAGGAGGACGATACCTATTTTATCTCACACCCCCTCCAGCCCCTAATTTTAACTTTGCTACTTTCATTTATGGTAGAATATAAAAAAAAACCCACAAAAAAAAAAAAAAAAAACAAAACAAATTGGAATACGTGTAACTCGGGGAAAGGACAAGAAAAAACTTACGTTGCAGCCACAAGGCCTTCGTCAGGGACAGACAAACAAAAAACCGAAGGGAAAGAAAGTGAGAATTAAGTGGGAAACATAAAACTTAAAACATAAGAGAAAACACTCATTGATGTGTGTCACGTGTTGGAAATAAATGTCTGCCATTGAACCGGAAACTGGAAGTGGATAGTAAGTTTTTTTATTTTCATACTACCGTTTTACACCCGTCTTACTGTAGTTCTCCTCATACACTCATATCATACTATTTATGTTGTTGCTCTCTATATCTCTCCAGCCTTACACTGTCTATATCGTTTACCTTGTCTCTGGTACTTATTCCATGTCCGACCTGTTTTTGTTGTCTCACTTTCACATACATTCTTTCTGTCTTAAGTATCAAACTACAACCTGTTTATGTTGTCTCTCTTTCACATACACTCTGTCTGTCTTAAGTATCAAACTCCAACCTGTTTATGTTGTTTCTCTTTCACATACACTCTTTCTGTCTTAAGTATCAAACTCCGACCTGTTTATGTTGTCTCTCTTTCACATACACTCTGTCTGTCTTAAGTATCAAACTCCAACCTGTTTATGTTGTTTCTTTTTCACATAAACTCTTTCTGTCTTAAGTATCAAACTCCGACCTGTTTATGTTGTTTCTTTTTCACATACACTCTGTCTGTCTTAAGTATCAAACTCCAACCTGTTTATGTTGTTTCTCTTTCACATAAACTCTTTCTGTCATAAGTATCAAACTCCAACCTGTTTATGTTGTCTCTCTTTCACATACACTCTGTCTGTCTTAAGTATCAAACTCCAACCTGTTTATGTTGTTTCTCTTTCACATAAACTCTTTCTGTCTTAAGTATCAAACTCCGACCTGTTTATGTTGTCTCTCTTTCACATACACTCTGTCTGTCTTAAGTATCAAACTCCGACCTGTTTATGTTGTTTCTCTTTCACATAAACTCTTTCTGTTTTAAGTATCAAACTCCGACCTGTTTATGTTGTCTCTCTTTCACAAACACTGTAACTGTCTTAAGTATCAACTAAAATATGTAAGCCTTATTAGTCCAGGTCAAGATGCCTCAGACGAATAACACTCTGGCATCATCATGAAGAACCCTATGCAGTTTCCAGGACCTCTTACCATTCGAAGACAGACTAGAACTTCGTCACCATAGAGGCCACTAACATGTGATGTCGCATGGCGCAGACGATCTAATTGTCTCAAATAAATGTCTTCAGAACCCTCTGCTACAACAAACAAAAGTTTTTGGTGGAGGATTCCTGTAAAGTAACCAGCTGTAGCTGTGGTTCCATGTTTCATAAGGAGCAAGCCAGATAAATGGCCATGATCATCTATACAAGGTTGATGAAACCATAGAATGTTAACACTTTTTGTCTCTTTGTTGTCTAATTGTTTTAATTGAAAAAAAAAATGTGTTAATTTTTACAGCGCAATGAGATGAGTGACTTTAATTAAAAATGTTCATGTTACATTACATTGAGGGAGATGATTCCATTTTATTATCCTTTTTTTTTTTTAAAGGGGGGTTGGGTGGGTCTTGTGTGTAAATAAATTTTCAATATTCAATGACAAATTTTCATCTTTGTTTTTCTTGTTTGATCCTTTAGTCAGTGGCTGATTACATCATTTATTGGGAAATACTGACCCACAGCATACATAAATAACAATAGAAGTAAGCTACCTGAGAATGTCACGAGTCAGTGAATAAATGAATAAATTAAGTTTATATTTTATGATCCTCAAGAATTATATGTAGCACCGAAACTAATGAGCGACCGAGTGGCTAATAAGTTAAAGCATTTTCCTCTAGTGGCACAGCTGTCGGGTTCCTGGATAGAAACTATGCATCGTCATGTCCAGTTTACGCAGCTGTAAAGGGGTACCTCATTCTGTTTTTAAGTTAAGCAAAGCAATTGCAGCGGGGAAGGAAATTAATCACTTCGTGAAGTCCGATCTATACTACTCGTCAAAAGTCGAGGGTCACTTAGAAAAACCTTGGTTGAAACCATAAAACAAATCTGATATAAACGTAATTGGTATCAGTCAAAACGGCATTTATTGAATACCAAATTGACATGTCACGTAAAGAAATGGAAACACACATTCAAACGCAATGAAGCTGTGAAGTATGTCACCCACCTTTTCAAAAGTCACACAATAGATATTGGACAAATAGACATTTCAAAATCGGGTATGACCACCGTTTACAGCAAGGCATTCAAGACAGCGTAGACGCATCGAGTCCACAAGGGTCCGAAGAGTATCCTGAGGAACAGCTTGCCATTCCTGAAGCAGAAATGCAGTCAGCTGTGCAACATCCATTGGCAGCGGGTGATTTGTTGACAATCTTCGACCAAGGATATCACAGAAGTGCTCAATCGGAGAAAGGTCAGGTGAATGAGCTGGCCACGCCATCCTGATGATCCCATGTTGCTGAATAAACTCATTTACCACACGAGCTCGATGGGGTCGAGCTTTATCATCTTGGAGGATGGCATTACCACCTATGGCCTCCAGAGCAGGCTGAACAATTGGTCTCAAGATTTCGTTCTGGTATCTTGGGCCGGTCAAGTTGCCTTGGATGATGTAGAGTGGGGTCCTGCCGTGTCTGTAGAAGCCTCCCCAGACCATGACAGAACCCCTACCATAACGATCCACCTCTCGAATTGTGTCATCAGTAAATCGCCCTCCTGGTAGTCTCCAAACTCGAATCCTGCAATCATTGAATGACACAGTGAAGCGAGATTCATCAGTGAAGAGAACTTGACTCCATTGTTGCCTTGTCCATCGGATATGCTCGCGACACCAAGCAACACGAGCTCTGCGATGAGCAGGAGTAAGAGGGATTCTGACTGCAGGACGTCGAGCAGCCAGTTCAAATTCATGTAAACGTCTGCGAATGGTGCTTTGACTGACATTAACGTTTACAGTTTGTCTCAGCTGACATCTTAGAGTGGAATAAGTCACTGTTCGATGGCGCAGGGTTGACAACAAGAGGTACCGGTCATCATGTCTATTGGTGCTGTTGAGGATTGCTTCATGTCTGCAGCATGGCGCATTCCTCAAATGATTATATCTCCGCGACTGATGTCGATGATTGTTTCATGCTTACAGACATTTGGATTTGTGCACGATCCGAATGGCTGTATCATGGAACACCTCAAACGAATAGAGATATATCTCATCGACCGATGTCGATGGTTGTTGCATGTGTGCATGCATTCGAGTTTTGATCACACTCGGATTGCTGCACCATGGAACATCGCAATTGAATATATATTAACGACGTGGTATGCATATCGCTATGCATGACGCGTATGTCTTTATAACGACATTCGACGTGTGGGCTTCGGCCCCAACGGCAGCGTATGGCATGTGTGGCCATTGCCACTTATATTGTGTGGTATAACCACTGGAAAGTGTGTGGCGTAGTCCACTTTTGAATTGTGTGGCTGGGAAGCCATTTGAGCAGTGTATTTCTTGAACCAAACGTAAGTCGTAGTAGGAATAACGCAGTTTGCATAATTATGGCAGATTAGCCTGGCGTGGTATGCCAAAGGAACATTATATTACTAGCAATAGCGTAAGACTAGTATAGATGGATATTGTACAGCTAGCGGCAAGCGTAAGCCTAGTGTAACGGATATTAAACGACTAGCAGTAGACGTAAGCCTAGCATAATAAGTGTATTGCTGACTAGCAGGATAGTTAAGTCTAGTTAGCCTCTGAATTTATGCCAAAGGACATTGGCCGTTAAAAAGGAACTGACCTCTAACCAGGACTCTAGATAGAGATTGTGAACATGTGCTTATGAAATAATGAGAACTCTTACAGATCGTACATGAATGTGATGTGACTTTTGTTCCCATGTAGTTGGTGTCTGCACATGGTATGAAATAACTAATTAAATATTTTGAGTCGTCAAAATCACAGTGTTATCAACTATCGTATTCGGAGTTGAGTTAAATGCTATTAATCCTCAACTGATCATGACCAGTGATGATTAATGTCTTAACACGCTGCATCTCACACTGTCAATACAATTAATAAGACAAGAGACTAATACAGGTCAGTCAAGGGTCGAATTTAATATGAAACACATTCAGCACATAATGAATCACAAGGGTTAAGCAGACATTATCGATACCAACGAACAGTATTACGGAATCCTACAAAAGTGATAAGAACCCGAGGGACTTTGACTCTATAAACTGAATACGAATATAATAACTTGGTCATCCTCAAATACTAGAAGTCATCGAAGCACCCAGCACATACTGGGATCCCGAGAAGCCCGTAACATTCTGGTGTCAGAAAGTGTCTGGATTTCGTGAATACTGGATTCCCCCCTTCAAGTATCGAATAAAGTCAAACTGATGATGAACGTTATGAAGGCAAAATCATTCTTTCAAGCCTAACCGGCAACTGAAATGCGCAGGACAGAAAGTGACGTCACTACATCGATGCCGTCAACTCTAGCAGACAACATTGCTTGAGAATCTGAAATTTTTCTTCCATCAAAGAGACTGATTCACGCAGATAGAACGGTAATCTTCCACTCAAGAACCTGAACCAGTGGAGAATGTATCTCTTGATCAAATTCATCTGAAGCTGCGACGCAGATCGTTAGAAGAAACTACGTTTGAAGACCGAAGCAAGACTTTCAAACGGTTGCCCTGCTGCGAAGGTCAAGGTCTGCCATCAATGGACCTCAGCTGTTGAAGACAAGTTGCGGAACTAGGATTAGAATTACATGCATTCATGTATTTCTTAGAGGGACAACTAAACAGATAAGTTCTTGATTTTACTAGAGCGCTTGAACATTATCAGATTGTCCTTGTATTATCTTTGGTCTACAGTTCATCATCACCTGACTTACTTTTTTACTATCATCTGTGTTTCCCCATTCATGTTTTTCGTATATTCGTATTGTTTAATATTGACTGGAATTTTCCCAGGAAAGCTTCAGTGAATGTTAACTTCTATTAGATTTGCATGCTTATTTTACTAACTGAGGATCTGACTGCTTATATTTTTTCTTTTGAGTCAGGGAATAAATGTTTCTTCAGTTAGTATTATAACCATATTTTGTGTGCTTAGCAGTTTCGTCAATTGAGTTACGTCCTCTTTATTTACATAACCTACTTTCAGTACTGAAGACAATAGTTGTCGTGTGTGATCTAAAACTTCTTTGTCTACACGTTTGTCTAAGACGACTTGCCTTGTTATATTTTTGTGATGTAAATTCTTTTCTTTCTTTTACTCATTACTGTTTATAAGTCTTCTTTATTTACTTTATAAGTGTAAAGTGTTGTTGTATAATTGAAAAATCATTTCATTGTAAATCATTTGATTGTTTTCACTGTCTTTGTTACATGTTCTTGGAACTTGTTTGTTATTGATTAATATTCATGTACATATTATAGCGAGTTTTATAATCCTGGTGTATATTATAGACTATTGAAGGTACTTAGAAACCTATTATCATGTCTACACTACAGGAATTCATTGATATTGGAAAAAGTTATGGAAAATCAGGGGCGGAACTACAAAGTTTTGCAGATACAAAATATGATGAATATTTATCGCGTCTGGAAAGAATGGAACAGCGCGAAATGACTAAACGAGCTGATGAGCTTAGGAGGTTTGAATTAACCCAAGAAAGGGAATTGAAGGAAAAAGAAATATCCATGAAATTGGAATTAGAACGACTGACTATAGCTCAACGTGATAAAGAATTAGCTCAACAAGAAAAAGACAGAGAGCAGAAAGATAAGGAATTAGCTCAACAAGAGAAAGACAGAGAATTTGACAAGAAAAAAATAGAATTTGAGAAGGAGAAAATGGAATTAAGGAGAATGGAACTTATGCAACTGGATCAAGCACATAAAAATGCCATGGAAATGGAAACATTAAAACTTCATGCTGAAAAAGAAAAAGCTTTAGAATTAGCTAAAGTGCAGTCTGAACAGACTAAGACTGCGGCTGCTACAAATATTTTTTATCCTAAGTTAAAAATGCCACATTTTGACCAAACTCGCGATTGTGTTGACTCTTTCATATCTAGATTCATCATCAAGGTCACAGCTCTGAACATACCCAAAGAAAGATGGAGCAGTCTTTTACTTGATTTTTTGACTGGTGACTCACTTAAATGTTTCATGAGTCTTGATGAAAAGAGCAGAAGCGATTTCGATGTCGTAAAAGAGGTATTACTAAGACGTTTCCAGTTAACTGAGTCTGGATTCAGAGATCGCTTTCATGCTGCTAAACCAAGCAAGGATGCAGATTTTGGTGAATTCATTGCATCTATTAAACATTTCCTTAGCAGATGGATTGATCTGTCTGGTATAAATAAAACATATGAAGGTGTTATAGATCTCATGCTGCGAGATAAAGTTTTATCCGCATGCAGCACTGAATTAGAAGCATTTTTACAGGAAAGACATCCTAATTCTATCGATGAGTATGAAAAACTCGGAAGACAGTATCAAACTGCACATCAGAATAAAGATCTTCATAGATCGACTATTCGAGATCCTATGCCTGTGTGTGCGGCTCAACATGATCACAGACCTCGATCGAAGAGCTTTGATGGACGTTGTCGTTCAGATTATTATCAATCCGACAGAGGTTTTTATAACTTCCGTCGTCATCGCTCTCCTTCGAATTCATATCGACGAGGTTATAGAGGATATTCACCTCATGATCGTGGATATCACAGAGGCAGGGATTATGATGGTTCACATCAAAAAGGATACTATAAGCAAAGATCATCTTATGGTAGAGATACCAGGAAGGATGACTCTACTGATTTTTATTATAACAATAAAAAGTCAGTCAATAATAACAAAGGTAATGCCAGATCTCCGTCGAGAGACAAAAATAAACAGAGACATGCAAATAGTTGCAGTGTTAAAAAGGAAAAAGGTAATGATGATAATGATCATGCGAACGCATGTATGGTAATGAATGATACATGTTATGAGTGTCAGTCGAAAAACAGATTAAAATCTACAATTACACTTGATTGTGGTCATTGTATGCCAACAATGTCGGCATGTGTAAATGTCGGTTATCTTACATTTCATCCCGGAATATTGGATGGTAAGGTAGTGAGAGTTTTACGGGACACAGGGTCTTCAACCATAGGCATAAAGCACTCGCTTATCGAGCCCTCTGCTTTTACAGGCAAATCAGTTAAGTGTGTCACATTTGGTGGGAATATAGAAACTTTCCCTGTGGCACGAGTATACATTGATACTCCTTTTTACACAGGCACTGTCTATGCCTGCAGCTTGAGAGCACCCATAACTGAAATTATAATAGGAAACATACCAGGAGTTAAAGATTGCACTCCTGAGGAGATTGCAATGTGGGTTGAATCTCACCCACAGGTGGCAAATGCTGTTGTAACGAGAGCACAACAGTTAGCTACGGATATGGCTACACCACCTCTTCCTATAATAGATACAATTATGTCTCAAGTTGGCACTGTTTCACCTTCTGTTTTTGCAGAAAAACAGAAGAGTGACCCAACTTTACAAGGATTGTTTAGCCGAGCAGAACAAAAAACTATTAAATACACAAGAGGGGCTAAACAATGGTTCAAGATAAAGAAATCAATACTCACTAGATATTATGATGATGTCAAAACAATTATACATCAAGTGATAGTACCTAAAGAATACAGACCATTGGTCCTACAAACAGGTCATGACTCCCCTATGGCAGGGCATATGGGGATCAAAAGAACATTGTTTCGTGTTACGTCACAATTTTATTGGCCTGGGGTTAATAAAGATACAAAGTTATACTGCAAATCATGTACAACATGCCAAGGTATAGCACGTAAGGGCAGGTTCCATACGGCACCCTTACAGATTACGGACGTGCCTGAGAGACCTTTCAAAAAGATAGCAGTAGATATAGTGGGTCCGTTATCAATTGTTTCAAATAATGGATTTCGTTATATTTTAACTTGCGTAGATCTTTGCACGCGTTGGCCGGAGGCCATACCGTTGAAAACCATCACAACTGCATCTGTGTCTGATGCATTATTTTCGATATTTTGTCGAATCGGTTTTCCGGAAGAGATTTTGTCAGATCAAGGATCACAATTTACTTCCAACATTATGAGGGATTTAGAATCCATGCTATCTGTTCACCACTCGTTTTGTAGTGCGTATAGGCCTCAATCAAACGGTGTGTGCGAGCGCTACAATAGCACTCTTAAACAGATGTTATCTAAGATAACTGAAGAATGCCCTCGTGAATGGGATCGGCTTCTGCCGGCGGCCCTCTTCGCTTTTCGTGAAGTGCCCCACGAGAGCACGGGGTGGTCTCCGTTCGAATTGGTTTATGGTTCGAATCCGCGCGGACCAATGATGATACTCAAGGATTTGTTGATTGGAGCATCAATTGATACTGCCACTCGAAACAGCTACGAGTTAGTGATTGATCTCCGACAACGAATCATCGATGCGTGCACTTATGCATCCCAGAGTATTAAATCAGCCACTCAACGATCACGATTATTACATAATCAAAAGAGAATATTAAGATCATTTAAACCAGGGGAAAAAGTTTAGTTGTTGCTACCTCATAACGATAACAAATTACTGATATCATGGCAAGGTCCATTTGATGTTATCAAACAAGTCACAGATGTTGACTACTCAGTGAACGTTAGAGGTAAAATCAAAACCTTCCACGTCAACATGCTAAAATTAGCAGTTGAAAGACCACAGGAATTAATTCCTGTTATTAACTCTATTGATGATTCTTCACATCATACTGCTTCTTTTGCAGTTGTTCATGAAGAAGATACTACTTCGTCTATCCCTTTACAATTTCAACTACCTTCTTTGCAATCATCGGAATCTTGGAAAGACGTGACTATTTCTTCGTCACTATCTTCTTCTCAACAAGATCAAGTTCGGGATATTCTCATTTCTTTCAATGATGTTCTCACCGACCTTCCAGGTCAGACATCGCTTATATCCCATGATATTACTCTTACTGATTATAAACCTATCAAACTCAGACCCTATCCTATATCTTTACACCACAAAGATAGGGTAGAGAAAGAGTTAAAGGAGATGATACGTTTAGGTGTGATATCTCCTTCGGAATCACCATATGCATTCCCAATGGTGATTGTTAAAAAGAAGGATGATTCTTTACGTATCTGTATTGATTTTAGGCGATTGAACAAAATTACAATCACAGACGGTGAGCCAATGCCACTTTTAGATGATCTTTTGTCAGAATTATCTAATGCTACCTTCTTTAGCAAACTAGATCTCTCTAAAGGCTACTGGCAAATTCCTCTTGCCGAAAATGCCAAACCTTACACAGCTTTCACAACTCCTTTTGGGCTCTACCAATGGAATTATATGTGTTTTGGGTTGGTAAATGCGCCAGCGACGTTTGTGCGCATGATGCGCCGCCTTCTTGGCGATCGTAAAGATGTCATCACGTACATCGATGACATCTGCCTATTTCATGACTCGTGGGAAGACCATATTGATGGTTTAACTTCCCTTCTACATACGTTACGTATGCATGGTTTGACTGTGCGACCTTCAAAGGTCCAAATAGGTTGTCAGGAAATTTCTTTTCTTGGTCACCGAATAGGTAACCACAAACTGTATCCTGACGACAATACAGTCAAAAGAATTCTAGAGATTTCTACCCCTTCTACTAAGAAACAAGTTAGAAGCCTTTTAGGCCTAATAAACTATTACCATAAGTTCATCCCGCATTTCGCACAACTATCTACACCTTTGTCCGCACTGTTGACCAAAGGTAGTCCAAATAAGGTACGTTGGGACAAAGATTGCGAAAGCGCTTTGGTAACAATTAAGAAATTATTTAGCAATGCACCTATTTTGTTATTACCGAATATACGTATTCCATTCATACTCCAATCAGATGTCTCGAGTTACTCCATGGGTGGTTGTTTGCTGCAATGTTACAAGGAAACACTCCATCCATGTTTCTATGTGTCGAGGAAACTGACTCCGGCTGAACAGAAGTATGCGACAGGTGAACGTGAGCTCCTGTCTATGGTCTGGTGCCTGGAGAAGCTGTCAAGATATCTCATCGGCACGCACTTTTACATTATGACAGACCATAGTCCTCTTACTTACATAACAGCTAGAACAATGCGTAACGCTAGAATACACAGATGGTATTTGTTAATTCAAGAATTTTCATTTACAATTCTGCCTATTGCTGGCTCAGACAATAACTTGGCAGATCTTTTATCGCGCAACGTCTTTGAGAAGAAATTGAATTAACTCTTTAGTCACCATGTTGACAAGTGCTATTATTAATGTCATAAAATTTAATGTGTCTACTTAAAGATTATCATACTTATAAGTAGGTAGTACTAATATTGATATGTTCGTGAGACGGGCGTCTTCTCCATCACTATCATCCGTGCCACAAGTGTCACGTTTGGAAGTGAGGGGGATGATGTTGAGGATTGCTTCATGTCTGCAGCATGGCGCATTCCTCAAATGATTATATCTCCGCGACTGATGTCGATGATTGTTTCATGCTTACAGACATTTGGATTTGTGCACGATCCGAATGGCTGTATCATGGAACACCTCAAACGAATAGAGATATATCTCATCGACCGATGTCGATGGTTGTTGCATGTGTGCATGCATTCGAGTTTTGATCACACTCGGATTGCTGCACCATGGAACATCGCAATTGAATATATATTAACGACGTGGTATGCATATCGCTATGCATTTTGCGTATGTCTTTATAACGACATTCGACGTGTGGGCTTCGGCCCCAACGGCAGCGTATGGCATGTGTGGCCATTGCCACTTATATTGTGTGGTATAACCACTGGAAAGTGTGTGGCGTAGTCCACTTTTGAATTGTGTGGCTGGGAAGCCATTTGAGCAGTGTATTTCTTGAACCAAACGTAAGTCGTAGTAGGAATAACGCAGTTTGCATAATTATGGCAGATTAGCCTGGCGTGGTATGCCAAAGGAACATTATATTACTAGCAATAGCGTAAGACTAGTATAGATGGATATTGTACAGCTAGCGGCAAGCGTAAGCCTAGTGTAACGGATATTAAACGACTAGCAGTAGACGTAAGCCTAGCATAATAAGTGTATTGCTGACTAGCAGGATAGTTAAGTCTAGTTAGCCTCTGAATTTATGCCAAAGGACATTGGCCGTTAAAAAGGAACTGACCTCTAACCAGGACTCTAGATAGAGATTGTGAACATGTGCTTATGAAATAATGAGAACTCTTACAGATCGTACATGAATGTGATGTGACTTTTGTTCCCATGTAGTTGGTGTCTGCACATGGTATGAAATAACTAATTAAATATTTTGAGTCGTCAAAATCACAGTGTTATCAACTATCGTATTCGGAGTTGAGTTAAATGCTATTCATCCTCAACTGATCATGACCAGTGATGATTAATGTCTTAACACGCTGCATCTCACACTGTCAATACAATTAATAAGACAAGAGACTAATACAGGTCAGTCAAGGGTCGAATTTAATATGAAACACATTCAGCACATAATGAATCACAAGGGTTAAGCAGACATTATCGATACCAACGAACAGTATTACGGAATACTACAAAAGTGATAAGAACCCGAGGGACTTTGACTCTATAAACTGAATACGAATATAATAACTTGGTCATCCTCAAATACTAGAAGTCATCGAAGCACCCAGCACATACTGGGATCCCGAGAAGCCCGTAACAGGTGCAGCTAGGGCGATCTGGCCGATGGCGATCCTCCACACTTCCTGTGGCCTGAAATCTCTCCACAATTCTTTGGATAGTAGAGTGTGACACTGCAAGCCGTCTAGCAACCTCACGGACAGATAAACCACTTTCAACCCACGCTATAGCCCTCATTCTTTGTAAGGTGTCAAGACTTCTTCTCGGTGGCATGGTTTTGGCAAGTGATGAAATTACCCTAAGTCTGCTGATTGTAAAACAAATTAAGAGTGAACTCTGTTCACGAAAAGCCGCCATTGCACGTGGAATGTCAATCAGCACGATTACTTCACCTGTTTGTTGTACGGAAGTTTAGAAAAAACAGATTAAAAATGCGAATTTATGGTCAGCAAACCAAATTGCACGTGATCACCATGGTTGTCGGTGAGTTGTTTTTATGCTTAACGTGCATAGAGGACTGTCAGAGGAAGATATTGCACCCATTTTTACTAAAAACTTCCTTCATTTAATCATTCTAAGCGCTTATATAAAAGTGTATTGAAAATAATAGGGTGGCCCTTGACTTTTGACGAGTAGTATAGTTTGCAACACTTCATTTCCCTACATTTCCCGTGGGACCTAATTTGAGTGAAGTTTATGAAATGTGCAGATGCACTCACAAACACCGCTGCCAGAGAAGGTGGGTAACTCAATTAAGACAAGTGCATGTGGTAAAGTAGTTATTGCTGCTTCCCTTTACCTCTTCATGGTTGGTATATTCTTGTCGTATCGTGTCGCCTTGTGCAACTACAGCAGGAGTTGTCTATGTGGATGGCCTATGGAATGTTTTCAAGGTCTCCAGACAGCGGTTCGTGGAGAAAGAAAGAGACCTATTCGAGGCAGGGACAAGAATAAGAGAAGGCGAATATTCTCCACTAGATAATGTTTTCTAAAAGCGTATGGGGCGTTTTCTATTTCCCTACTACCATAGCTTCTGCCCTGAGATCTCAATAAAGAAAAAAGCCTCCAACTTCCTCTAAATCAGGGGTTCCCAACCTGGGATGCCCGCACCCTAGAGGGTGCGAGATGGCATTTCAGGAGGTGCGACAAAGAAGCCTAAGGCCAAGAGTCTCACACTTATTCGAGCTATCAACGTCGTCAAGGTGATATTACTTTTGTAGGGGGTGCGAACATTAATCAAACATTTCCTAGGGGTGCGGGGCATAGAAAAGGTTGGGAACTCCTGCTCTAAATGAAGGATTTTACCTATATGTAAATACGTAACACAGACAGTGTCGTAAATTTAGATAGGTATTAGAGATAGATTTGGTCCCGCCTGAATAGAACCGAAAAAGTGGTAAATAAGTTAGAAATAAGGTATAAGAAATAGATTTCACGAGTGAATAGTTTAAGGGTAGAATCTGTCACTGGATTTAGAAGATACTCTAGTCCAGCCTATCTTTACGACTGTAATTTGTTATCAGACGATCCTACTCTCCATACATGTAACATATACGTTTAACCACTCGCACACATACAGTTATGTGACAACAAGACGCACAAACGTAAAAACTATGGTAAATGGAGTATGGGTATGGGTTGGGCTGACCAACATAATTAATTAAGTTTTTGTTTAGTTTATTATCATTTAAACTCCTCACAACATCAAACATATAGAAATCAATATAAACATTGTTTACAGAATTATGAAAATAACCACATAAGTGCCCTCCCTTCTGTTGAGAAAAGATCCCGCAAGAAGTAAATAACCCAAAAGGTCAAAGATTAACACTAGTGTATAGAATAGACAGTAAAGCAAAGAACAAAGTTCCTAGTTAAGCTATCCCGTAAAATAACAGTAATTGCAAAGAAAATAAAGGATGGTACAGTTTCCGTAACTAGAACGTATTTCCTCTCACTCTGTCATTCGTGGCCACATCAATCACACCTTACCTAATACTTGGTTAACAACCTCTTGAACGTAAACATCAATTTACATGTATCATAATCCAGTGTTGTGCTTCTACGAAGTGAGCCCCAGTTCATCCACGAATAATTAATTTTCCTAATGGGGAACGCCTACTTTGGTGGTGCTTATTGGATATGATAATGTCACATCAGATAGTTCGTGTAACAAAATATAAACCGCGATCTAGTGTTCCCAGTAGACAGTACTTCCAATAGTTAAAGGAAACATCTGGTTGGTAAACTGTTAGTAAAAAAAATGGTGATGAGTTTATATCCTATCGATTTTTCTCTCTGGGGTTGAGTGCCGATTATGAAACAATGTATTCTCCTGGATAAATCCCCTTGGAAACACCATTGTCAGTAATCGGAAAAATATGTTATGTGTATATATTTGGCCACAGTGGGCTGATAAAATTGAATGCAAAAATCTGGGTATTTTGTATGTCCATTTATAATTAATCTTATTGTTTATAGTTTTGGACTCTCTCTGGATGAAGCAAGAGGACTGAACAGGTCAACATCGAAGACCCGATACTAATAATAAGAATTGTTACTGGTGCTATTAGACCGCTGGCAGATGGTTTGTGATCAGTACTAAATTAGGAAGAAAACAAAACATTTAACCACAATATCAATATCCTATCCTATCACGCGTAAGGGTAAGATCGCTCTCCGTCATTAAATTAAATTAAAAAGCACACGTGTCTTAGCCTATCTTATCACGCTTCGCTCAACTGGTACGGGTTGGGGTTTAGGTATGCGCCTCCCCCCTCCCTCCCGGTAAAACACTCAGCGCACAATATCAGTGTTAATTTAATTATGACTATTTTACAAATATCGCTTATCATTACTAGCTATTTGTTTCGCCACATGATATTACACTAGTCACTTATATAATTACACATAATGAATTAGAAGTGAATTTATATTTCGTCCATTGTCAGTCGCATGGGGGCAAGCGTCAAATAAATTTTCGTTTCGTTTCCCAGCTCAAGAGTGCTGGCGGTCGCTGTTTTGAGAGACTGCGCGTGGTGATTCCAGTACCACCGAGCCCTCCCAGTTCATTGGTTAGCGAGGCAGTAGTTTGGCTCCTGTGTCCGTAAATCGCAGCCCCCGGTCGTGATGTGAGCAAGCCGTCGCATCTCCGTATCGTGGCTCGACAACAGTCTCGAAAAAGGCCCCGCTCTCGCAATGAGTCGTAGGCCAGCAGTCAGTAAGCTGGTGTCGCTTTCGGCCCGTCCTGTCCGACTAGGGCAGTGTTTCTCAACCCTGATAGTAGCAACGCCCCCTTTTGACAACTAATATTTTAAAATGCCCCCACCCTTTTAACACCCCCTTGCTCTTTATCGTGTACACACACACGTGCATATATTCCACCATACTTTAAAAAAAGCAATGCAGTTAATGAGTTATCTTTTCTTATAATATAAAGAAAAAGAGAAAGCACATTTATAAAGGCATAGTTATATTAAATATGAGTTTAAGTACGGAATTATATACACTACAAGTTCATTATCCTTGAATTACAAATTGGCGGAGCAATAATAATAATAATAATAGCCCCTTCAGTCATAACTGACTATGGGAATGCGCCCCTGAGGTGACAGCCCTCAGCTGCTTATTTTCCTGGTGCTCCTTTCGACGTTTTCTCCTCACCTCTGCTTCTTGTGTGAGCCTCTCTTCGCCCAATCTGAGGTGGCGCCGTAAATAGCATCGCCACTTAGTGCGATCAGCAGCTTCATCCTCCCATGTTGCTGGATCCATGTCCAGTACCCTCATATCTCTCTTGCACACATCTTTGAACCTCAGCTGTGGTCGCCCAACTGTTCTCTTGCCATCTGCTAATTGTCCGTAGAAGATATCTTTTGGGAAGCGACCATCTTCCATGCGGCGAACATGGCCAAGCCAGCGAAGTCTGCGCTGTCTAAGAAGCGTATACATACTTTGAAGGCCAGCACGTGACAACACCTCGACATTTGTCACTTTATCTTTCCACGAGATGCCGAGGATGCGGCGTAGACACCGCAAATGGATGGTATTGAGCCTTCTTTCTTGCTTAGCATAGGTCGTCCAGGTCTCGCTGCCATATAGGAGTGTGCTGGTGACGCAGGCATTATATACCGCAGCTTTGGTCTTCATTGTGAGTTTAGAGTTTCCCCAAACACGCGATGTGAGGCGGGCAAAGGTAGCTGCAGCTTTGCCAATGCGGCTGTCGATTTCTGTATCCAGTGAGAGTTTGTCATTGATGGTAGACCCTAGGTATGTGAAGTGGTGCACCACTGCCAATTCATAGTTATCGATAGTGATAACTGGTGCAGCACCCACATCCTGACTCAGCACATTCGTTTTCTTTAGACTTATTGTGAGGCCAAAGTCCTTGCATGCTTTAGTGAAGCGATTCATCAAGCTCTGAAGCTCCTGTTGGCTTTGAGTGACGACTGCAGCATCATCAGTGAACAACAAGTCTCTTATAGTGACCCTTCTGATTTTTGTTTTTGCCTTCAATTTTGAAAGATTAAACAGACGGCCATCTGACCTAGTGTGAAGACATATTCCTTCAGTTGCATCTCTGAATGCATGTTTCAAGAGTAAGGCAAAGAAGATTCCGAAGAGGGTCGGAGCCAGAACACAGCCTTGTTTAACGCCACTTCGTATATCAAAGGGCTGTGACATGCTTCCAGCATATTGGACTGTTCCCTTCATGCCGTCATGGAATGACTTTATCATTTCCAGCATTTTAGAAGGGCAGCCTATTTTCAGGAGGATTTTAAAGAGTCCATCCCTACTAACCAGGTCGAATGCTTTTGTGAGGTCTATAAAGGCGATATATAATGGTCTTTTCTGCTCTCTTGATTTTTTCCTGAAGCTGGCGGAGAGAGAAGATCATGTCTGTTGTTGATCTGCCAGCTCGGAATCCACACTGTGCCTCTGGATATATGCGCTCAGCTAACTTGTGTAGTCGCATTAAGATGACTTTGGCAAAAACCTTACCAACAATACTAAAAAGAGAGATGCCTCTGTAGTTATTGCAATCACTTCTGTCTCCTTTATTTTTATACAGTATTACAATCTTGGCATCTCGCATGTCTTGAGGAATAGTTGTCTCTTCCCAGCACTGGCACAGCATCCTATGCAGGGGATGTAATAGCGTGCTCTTACAGCATTTGATTAAATCAGGAGGAATCCCATCACTGCCTGGTGCTTTGCCAGAGGCCAAGCTATCAATGGCCTTACTGAGTTCCTCTAATGTTGGTTCGGCATCCAGCTCCTCCATAGTTGGCAGACTATTGACAGCATCAAGGGCTGCAGGCGTAACGGTATTGTCTCTAGCGTAAAGCTCAGAGTAGTGCTCGACCCACCTCTCCATCTGCTTACCCTTATCGGTTAGCTTCTCTCCGCTGATGGTTTTTAGCGGTGCCGTCTTTCTTTTATGGAGGCCAAGTGCTTTCTTTATACCGTCATACATTTGTCTAATGTTGCCTGTTTGCGCTGCGACCTGGATGCTCTCACTGAGCTGGAGCTAATAGTCATTTGCACAGCGTCGAGCAGTTTGTTGAACTTTGCTTCTCGTAGCCCTCAGGATCTGTAGGGTTCTGGCACTCGGTGAACGTTTGTATTCATTCATAGCACTGCGCTTAGCTTCAATGACAGGTGCCATCACATCTGATGAAGCATCAAACCAGTCATTTGACTTTGCTGTTTTCTTACCAAAGGTGGCAAGTGCAGTACTTTGAATGGTGTTCCGTAGATGCTCCCAGTTCTCTGTAATAGTATCACCATGCTGTGGGCTACGGAGCACTTTCTCGAAGGTCGCAGTGAATTGAGCGATCATGAAAGGGTCTGACATCTTGCTGGTATCAATGCGTGGTTTCCCTTCATGTCTGACACGATAGAGTTTTCTTGGTTGTGCTCTGATTTTGCAGCAAACCAAGGAGTGATCTGTATCACAGTCTGCACTGTGGTACAAGCGCGTGGAGAGCACAGACCTGAGGAGTGGCCTTCTGACGAGAATCAGGTCAAGTTGGTGCCAGTGCTTGGATCGTGGGTGTCTCCATGACACCTTATGCTGGGGTTTTGTCTGAAAGTAGGTGTTGGTCACGCAGAGGTCATGGTGGACGCAAAACTCTAAGAGCCGTTGTCCATTTTCATTCATCTTGCCAATACCAAACCTGCCCAGACATGAAGGCCATGAAACATTATCGGCACCCATTCTAGCGTTAAAGTCACCAAGGAGAACAAGCTGTTCTTGCCTAGGTATGCTTTTGATAATTGCTGTTAGATTCTCGTAGAACTCATCTTTAGCTTCTGAGGCAGAGTACAGAGTAGGAGCATACACACTGACAAGGGTCATGGGACCTGTGCTAGTTTGCAGGCGGAGCGTTAACAGGCGTTCTGATCCATTCTCGCCTGGTTCAACCATTTTAGTTAGCGATTTTTTGACCGCAAAACCTACTCCGTGTTCTCTAGCTTTATTAAGATCTTTCCCTCGCCAATAAAATGTGTAGTCCTTCTCGCTCACCGTTCCAGAGCCCGCCAAGCGCGTTTCCTGAAGTGCAGCTATATCCACCTGAAGTCGTTTAAGCTCATCATTAATTATAGCTGTCTTCCTTACATCGTTTACATCCTGTAGGTTTTCGGATAGTCCAGTCAACATAGTCCGGACGTTCCAGCATCCCAATCTGAGAGTTTGCTTATTTCTATTTTTTCGATAATTGCTTGGTGCAACATTTTCTGTCCACAGTTCGGGTTTGACCCTAATCCCCATGCACCCAATGGGGAAAGCAGACTGTGGCGGGACAACACATTATTGACTGGGGGCTGCCCAGCTTGAAGCGGGCGGTAGCTGTCCTAAATTGGCGGTGCAAAGGATACAAAATTAGTTCTTACAACTCTATAACTATCAAAATCATATCATGTTAATAACGCCTAAATGACTGCATTTATATCTTCAAATATGAATATTTAAGCCTCTCCCTATGTAGCCACTTTAAACATGAAAATATTCGAAAAATTATTAGTTGATAATAATGATATAATTATATAAAAATTCACTTACTAATGAAGCTTAATGAGATCCTTGCACTTGGTGTGACTCAGCCAGTTTTGAAATATTTGGTTCTAAGTTTGTTAAAAGAAATATCAAATCTCCTGTTACAAATCTGCAGTCGATTTCGTTGCTTTTGTAGTAGCAACACTACTGCACTAAACCCCTTCTCCACCAAATACGACGTTGGGAATGCTGTAATTAGCAATTTAGTTTCTCGCCAAAGAACGGGATGCGCAAGCCTCTGCTGGATCTAAAATTGTTCGTAATGTGTGTGATTGAATCGGGCTTTTGCCTCCAAGTCATTTTGGAGCTCAATTAATCAGACTGATCTCATTTCATTGTAGCCTAAGAAGCACCTCATTTAACTTTTCAAATATATCTGAAAGATAGGCCACATCGTTTCGCAATACTTCTCTTTCGATGCTAAATTCTTCTTTGATTGAATCCAAAAACTCTACATCAGTATCAAATAATGCCCATAATCTTTTTTAACAGTTACCCTTGGACAGCCATCGTACTTCCGTGTGTAGGAGAAGACGTTCAAACTCTTCACCATTATCACAACAAAGTTTACGAAATAATTTATCGTTCAACGAATGCGCCTTAATTTTGTTAATAACTCTGATAACACAGTTCATTGATTTGTGGAGTCTGTCACTAGGATGCTTGGCGACTAAATGTTGTCAATGAATTACACAATGAATTGTTAAAACACCTGGTGCCACATTTTTTATGTAGGCCAGAAACCCACGACGACGACCAACCATAGCTGGTGCTCCGTCTGTCGCACATGCGATGACATTGGAAAAAGGAATTTTTGTTCCAACAAAAATGTTTCAAGGGTTTCAAAGATTGATAACCCCCTTTGTATCTGGTGTCAGTAGTTTTGCAAATAACATATATCTTCTATGATATTTTCATTCTTTATGTATCTCATATATGCGAGCAGCAAAGCTTCGTTATCACGCACGACGCTTTCATCCAACTGTAGTGAAAATTCAGTAGACTGCAAATCAGTATACAGCTGATTTTCAACATCGCTTGCCATCCCATCTTTTCTTCTTGAAACAGTATCATTGCTCAATGGAATAGAAGAAATGATGTCACTTGGATTTCTTTCCATCATTGGGCTAATTACCTCCCGTACAGCTGGTAAAATTAAATTTTCTCCAATATTGTGAGGTTTACCACATTTCGCAATCATGTGTGCAATTTTGTAAGATACAATGAGACCTTTATCATTGTGATTATACATTTTCTTAAATATATTAGTGGCAGTGTTGCGGCTTCCAAACTTTTGTTTTAAATCCTGGAAGTAAAAAACATCTTTTCCAACTGTATCTGAGTGTTTCTTGGTAAAATGCTCGTTAAGCCGTGACGGTTTCATTGCTTCGTTAGAAAACACTTGCTGGCACAGCAAACACATTGGTAATTGTTCATTTACGGCCGAAGGTACAAAACCTAATTTCAAATATTCAACTGAATATTGTCGACACTTTCTCTTCACTGCTGACATATTGAAAATGTTAGTATAATATCACTGCACATACATCTGCACCTCGTCAAGCCTCAAAACTGACTGAGTTTAATTCTCTACACTCGAAACATCCAAAGATGCATTAAAACTATGCCACAACTGCCCACAACGTCCCTGTTGCGAGAAGGTATTTACGGACAGAGTAGGGAAGGGGCAGTGATGTGTTCCCGGGCTAATCAATGTTTGACGGGAATGTGTTTCCAGAAGAAAATATGTGTCGAGAGTGGAAAGAGAAGGTTAGCTTGGGTGTGTCGAGAGGCTAACAAATGTTTCGAGTGTTCAAGGGATATAAATCTTCGCCTACTGTCTCCTGACAATGGTAACATCCCACGTTATAAAATGTTGCGTTTGGAATCCCTGAAACGCTCCATGGGAAGCAGGGCAAAAAAAAACTATCGTGTTACAAGCTATGCGAAGGGGAATATCTTTTGTAATTGTTTCATATTGATTCATTTAAAAATGTACACAACGCCCCCCTGAATGGAAGTAGCGACCCCCAATCGTCGCGACCCATCAGAACGTCCCTAAAAATCTTGAAAACGCCCGCAGGGTTGGTACCGCCCCCGTTGAGAAACACTGGACTAGGGGAACGTCTTGTCGGCAGGCGGCCAGTGGTTCTCGCAAGAATAAAATCGCCGGGATCCACTCTGCACAGAGCGTTGTCTTCCTCCCCGCGCGAGCGAAGAAATGGTCGAAGAAGACGCATGTCGGTTCGGACAGTTATCTGGTTGATCCTGCCAGTAGTCATATGCTTGTCTCAAAGATTACGCCATGCATGTCTGAGTTCGTGGCAAGCGTACTTCTGTCTTGATCGACTGTGTGTGGTGCGTTTTGGGCCCTCCCAGTATTTAAAATCCAGGCAGATCGCTGTGTCCGTTTCAGGTTTTGCTCACTTTCTCTGGCTTTTTTCTCAGACTTTCGGGTCCTGGGTGTTCCTCTATAAATGCCTTCGGGCAGAAGAGGAAAGGCCATTCCTCGACACCTTCGGGTATAAGAGGCTCTGACCATTTTGGCTGGAATAAAACCAGGAAGGATTGATGGTTTCATAGCGATTAAATGTACACCTGAGGGCAAGTTCGGGAACAATGGGCTAATCACCTGTTTGCCAAACATTTTGATTACATGTTTTGCCCAGGAGCCTTGTACTCTTTTTGTCACCTTTACACTTCGTTTTACGGGGTAGAAGAGGTTCCGATTATGAGATGAGATGAGTCAGTCGCCTAGTGTATTTATTAGTCAATTAAAACATCTCTTTCTGGGTGATAGCGGGTGATTACATCTACATTCTTCTTCTTCTTCCGTCCTTAGCCAAAGACCGACCAAGCAGTCAGAGGCCATCACGCCTTGTGGCGTCTTAAGGGCAACAGGAGATTGATTTTCTCTGTTGTAGTTTCCCATCACGCCTAGCGGCGTCTTTAGGGCAACAACAAATAGATCCATCTGCCGTTGTTTCCGTAATCGGTGTGACAAGCCAACGGGTGATCAGCCCATTGGGCACATCTACATTACAACTGGAAAAATTTTGCTATGCTTTATTTAATACGCCAGTCTTAGCATCTAGAAAATCCCAGTGAATTATAATGATAAACTTAACACATTAAATCACTTAAATGCTAATATCTATTACCGCAATCAGAAATGAAACAATCTCCACGGAATTCTATAACACACTTTCACAATGGCTCTAGAATAACGAGCTAGATTTTCCAAGCTTTCTTAGCGACTAGATAACTGACTTTCACCCGTGTGTTACCGGAGCCCGAAAAGGGAGCAAAGAATAGTAACACTGTTCCCTTCCATGCATGTCGTAGAAAGCGACTAAGGAGGGTTGGGCATGGGGCTGGTTACTCCATCCTGTAAAAAAGGTAAACCACAAAAAACTTCAACAAATATGGACAATTCAAATAAGGAAAATAAAACACAGCCATCCAAGACAGGGGAAGGTCCTCTCGCAGGGAGGCGTATGATGCAACACAGAGAAAGCCGAAAGGAGTCTGTGTTGCTGACTAACCTTCTTTCTTCTAGGAGAACTTCCAGATTTGGCACCTGGAATGTTCGGACATTAAACGAACAAGGGAAAGTGGCACAAGTAGCAGCAGAAATGAGGGAATATAAAATCGAGGTTCTGGGAATGTGTGAAACAAAGTGGAAGGGGGTAGACAGGAAGAAACTCATCACAGGTGAATTGGTGCTGTCCTCAGGACATGAAGACGAAAGGTCACACCACAGTGAAGGGGTAGCTCTTATGTTATCTAAAGAAGCACAGAACGCACTCATTGAATGGGAAGCTGTTGGACCCAGAATAATAACAGCCACTTTTAAAACAGCTAAAAAGAAAATTCATGTAAATGTCATCCAATGTCATGCACCAACTAATGACAAAGAAGAGTCGGTGAAAGAAGCATTTTATACTAGACTACAGGAAATTATGGATAAAGTAAAAAGAAGAGACATCACAATTGTGATGGGTGACATGAATGCAAAGATAGGTACAGTCAATACCGGATTTGAAGAAGTCATGGGAAAACATGGGCTAGGAATAATGAATGAAAATGGGGAACTATTCTCAAACTTCTGTGCTTCAAATCAACTGGCTATAGGAGGAAGCATGTTTCCACATAAGAGAATAGACGAGGCAACATGGATATCACCAGACCATAGAACAGAAAATCAGATTGATCATATATGCATAAACAAGAAGTTTAGATCATCATTGCAGGATGTAAAAGTATATAGAGGAGCAGATGTGGCATCAGATCACCACCTTCTGATAGCCAAAGTAAAAACGAAACTCAAGAGATATGCAACAATGCAAAATTATAGACAACAATTTAATGTAGGACATCTAAGAAATCAAGAAACAAGAGACAAATTTGCGGTCACAGTATCCAACAAATTCCAAGTGCTCCAACAGCTGGAAGATGTAGAGAATACAGAACACTATTGGCAACAGGTCAAAACTGTATGGAATGAGACATGTGAAGAAATACTGGGGAAAAGGGAAAGACAACAAAAAGCATGGATAACAACAGAAACCATCAATAAGATAAAAGATAGAAAAAACAAGAAAGCAGATTTAAACACAAGCAAAACCAGAAATTCCAAAGCCAAGGCTCAAGAAGTGTACACAGAAGCAAACAAAAAAAGTAAAAAGAAGTATAAAAGAAAAAACAAGAGGAAGTATATTGAGGAGTTGGCAAGAGAGGCAGAAGATGCTGCAGCCAAAGGAAATATGAGAGAACTGTATAGCAGCACAAAGAAGCTAACAGGGAAATACAAGCAAACAAGTTGCCTCATAAAAGACAAGAATGGGAAACTGCTCAGCAATATACAGGAGCAAATGAAGAGGTGGACAGAACATTTTGGTGACCTTCTCAATAGTCCAGCTCCACAAAACCCCCCGGACATCCAGCCAGCAGAAGAAGAGCTACAAATTAACGGTGAAAGACCAACGAAGGAAGAAATAAAGAAAGCCATAAAGCTTCTAAGAGATGGAAAAGCGGCTGGACCTGATGGCATCCCAGCAGAGGCCATAAAAGCAGATATCGACACGGCTACAGAGATGTTATATAAATTACTTGGTAAAGTCTGGGAAAAGGAAGAGATACCAGCAGAATGGAAGGAAGGATATCTGGTTAAGTTGCCTAAGAAGGGAAATTTACAAGAGTGCACAAATTATAGAGGAATAATGTTACTATCAGTGCCAGGAAAAGTATTAAACAGGATTATCCTTGAGAGATTAAAAGAGTCCATAGACAAGAAACTGAGAGATGAACAAGCAGGTTTTCGACAAAACAGATCATGTACAGACCAGATAGCCACTTTGAGAATAATAGTTGAACAAAGTCTGGAATGGAATTCACCACTATACATCGGATTTGTGGACTACGAAAAGGCATTTGACAGTGTAGACAGAGAATCACTTTGGGAATTGATGAGGCATTATGGAGTTCCCCTGAAGATCATTAATTTAATAAAGAAAACATACGAAGACATGACATGCAGAGTTCTTCACGAAGGACAGCTTACAGAACCGTTTGGGATAAGAACAGGAGTGCGACACGGGTGCCTCTTGTCTCCATTTCTTTTCTTACTAGCAATAGACTGGGTTATGAGATCATCGACAACACACAACAGAAATGGAATCCAGTGGACTCTGACTAAGCAGTTGGATGATCTGGATTTTGCTGATGACTTGGCTCTTCTGTCCCATAACCGTAATCAGATGCAGGACAAATTGAAAACACTCGATGAGAGGTCACAGCAATTGTGTCTGAAAATACACAGGGAAAAGACAAAAATAATGAGAATAAATGCAGGTAATGATAACAGGGTTGAACTTTAAGAAACACCAATACAAGATGTAGAATCGTACACATATCTTGGCAGTAATATAGACAAAGTTGGAGGGACAGACAGCGATATCAAAATAAGAATACAAAAGGCAAGAGGAGCTTTCATTGCATTGGGAAATATATGGAGATCAAGAGATATCGGATCCAACATGAAAATAAGAATCTTCAACTCAAATGTGAAGTCAGTCCTATTGTATGGCTCTGAGACATGGAGAACAATAAAGACAACAACCAAAAAGCTACAGACTTTAATAAATGGATGCTTGCGTAGAATAGAGGGATTAAAATGGTATGACAAGGTTACCAACGTGGAACTGATGACAAGAACTAGACAAGTGCCAGTGGAACAAGAGATGAGAAGAAGACGATGGCGATGGATAGGACACACACTGAGGAAACCTGTTGATAGCATTACAAGGCAGTCCTTGTTCTGGAACCCCCAGGGCAAGAGAGGCAGAGGTAGACCAAGAAGCACATGGAGAAGAGAGCTGGAAACAGAGGTGAAAATGATGAGGAGAACGTGGAAATAACTTGAGATGATGGCACGTGACAGGAGGACTTTGCATGTGTTTGTTGAAGGCCTATGCTCCTTAGGGAGTGGAGGGTAATGATGATAGATAACTGATTTTGGGAGGACGGAGTATTTATACAGAAATGGTGTTATTTCACTAAATGTTGCGATAATTCACGCCTTCGGCCGTATCAGGGAAAATCAACGAGTTCGACTCCCGAGGTAAAGATTTTCTGCTCACCGATGCCGACCCACAACAGAGACATTGGCCAAGCGAACGGGCTTTCTTAGATTTCGTCCGCTGCCGTAGATCAAATACTTCCAAGGTACGGGAATAATATTATCGCCCCTTGATTTGCTTAAGTCCCCTGAAATGTTGAACATCAAAACTTTTACGCGGCAAAATTCCTGCCCGTCGCCTCTCTTCAAAGGACCTGATTATATCTCTGCGCGCGCTTCTGTCTGTCAACCAATGATGATTGGCAATCAGCTCGCGTGATAATTCCGATAAGCGAATCATGCTCTCGCTGACTGTTATTTAGCCTATACGAACGTAGGTAAACAACTTGTCAGCACATGGAAACAGAAAAAATAGGCGTGGCTTCAACGGTGAGTCTTCAGTCAGCGAATTGCATGGTTTTTGCGTAGAAAAAATTATAAACATTAGATGGGGAAGCAAAGGTGGTCAGGTCACTGTTGCACTATTTACATATATACGTGACAGTTCGTCCGTCGGGTCACTGTTGCACCTTTTACATATATACGTGACAGTTCGTCCGGGCTTGAAGATATGAAACCCTTTCATGTCTCGTTTATGAAAATAGAGCTGCTGTTATCCGCATCTTCCGAGGGATTGCTATCTTCAATTTCACTCTCTTCCTGCATGCTTCAGTTTCGACTCATAAAGTCCGCTCCTATGTTTTCTTTTCCCGGTATGTATTGAACCTTAAAAGAATACACGCTTAGCAGCAAAGCCCAGCGCATGATCTTTGCGTTGAATTCCTTATTGGCTCCAAGAAACGCCAGTGGTGCATGGTCAGTTTGCACTGTGAACGACGCTCAATACAGGTATTCATGGTGTCTTTTGATCCCGTGCACAAGTGCTAAATATTCCCTCTCCACGGTCGAATAATTTCGTTCTGCTGTATTCAGTTTGCGGCTGCCGTATGCAACTGGAAATAACAGGTTCGGATTACTGTCATCTGCTTGGAGCAGTGTTGACCCGATCCCTTGACGCGAGGCGTCGACCCGCAAAATGAAAGGTTTCTTAAGGTCAGGTAACCTTAGAATTGGGGATTTGGACAGCTGTTCTTTGAGAGTGACCTAAGAGTGTTCGCTCTCTGAATTCCAAATAACTTTTTCTGGTTGCCCCTTCTTTGTAAGGTCAGTAAGAGGAGCTGTTAGACCGTTAAAGATTTTAATGAATTTCATGTAATACCCACACAATGATAGAAATGAACATGTGTCTCTCTTCGTTTTAGGCCTCTTTGCTGCACGTATTTTCTCTACGTTTTTGGCAACTGGCCACATGACAGGTGAGAAATGGTATGCCCTAGGAAGTCAAGCTTTTCAAATCCGATTAAACATTTGCTAGGTCTGGTTATCAGGCCTGTTTCTTGTAGTCTCCTAAGGAGCATAGCGACCGTAGCAATATGTTCGTCGTAGTTTTCCGTTGCAATCAATATGTCGTCCATGAAATTGTGGATATACGGACTTTCCAATGTCTCTAAGATCTTTTTTATCATTCTGGTGAAGACTCCTGGTGCGTTGTGCAAACCGAAAGGCATCACGTTGAAAGTATAGCGTCCTTAACTGGTGCTAAAAGCTAGCAGGGGTTTTATTTCCTCCTTGACTGGTATTTGGTAATAACCTTTACTTAGGTCAATCTTGGAGAAAATTATTGACTTGCTGAGCTTGGTGAACAGTTCAGAAGCGCTTTGCAGGGGCTCTGGTTGGACTTCCGTTATTGTGTTAAGTAATCGGTAATCAATACACAACCGAACTTCCTTATTGGGCTTCTGTAACAGTACTACGCTCGAGCTGTAAGGAGATGTAGACTCGCTAATAAATCCAGCTTGACGTAGCTTGTCTATTTCTCCGCGTAGCGTATCAGCTTTAGTGTACGGAATCGGGTAAACTCTGGTTCGCACAGGGGTCTCACATGTCAGCTTCATATCGAATTCTGCGAGATGCGTTCGACCAGGTATGTCAGTTAAAACTGATGTGTACTGTTTCAGTAGCGCCCTCGTTTCTGTCTGTTGCGCGTTTGAAAGAGTATCGCCGAATTTAACATCGTTGAAAGATTCCGTTTGTTGCAATGGATATTCCATGCAACTATCGTCATCTTCCTCATCTTCTTTAGCTATGGCGACCGCCATGAGATGTTCGGGAGAAGTCACCGGTCTTTCTAAATATTTCTTTAACAGTTTTATATGGTAGACTATTTCCTTTCCTTTAATAGAGATCTTGTAGTTGGTTCTTGAGATCTTTTTAAGGACGGTAAACGGCCCTTGCCATCCGATACGTAGTTTGTTGTTTCCGGTTGGAAGTAGCAACAAAACCTTCTCTCCTGGTTGCAACTCTATCTCTTTCGCGGCTTTATTGTATCGTTTAACGTGCTTCACGCATGCTCGCTTAAGGTTGGTTGTTGCTAGATCCCATCCTAGTTGTAACCTTTCCTTCAGTTCCGATATATATTTACTTGCTGAGACGACTGTCCCCTCAGCCTTCTGGTCTGTCAGTGACCGGAGTAAGGCTTCGAGCGGGCCCTTAGTAGGTCTGCCGAATAAGAGTGTAGCTGGTGGTAAACCTGCAGAGGCCTGTGGGACTTCCCTGTAGGCGAATAAGGCTGCAGGAATGAAAAGGTCCCAATCTTCAGGTTTCTCTTGTCCCAGCTTACGTAACATCATGGTGAGGCTGCCGTTGACACGATCTATTAACCCACTTCCGGCCGTATTATAGGGCTTGTATAGATGTGCTGGTCCCTCAAGATCTTGAAGATCTCTTCCATTAACAGGCTACGGTATTGGGATCCGTTATCCGTCAAAACGTGTTGAGGGAATCCCAACCGTGTAAAAAACTGCACTAGGGCTTCTGCGACATGCTTGGAATCCGTGCATGTTAGCAGTATAGCTTCTGCTCACAAAGTGCATGTGTCGACTAAGGTCAGGATAAACCTGTTCCTTCTTTTAGTCCTTTCAAGGGGTTCTAAAATGTCGATTACAACCCGTTCAAATGGTGTCCCCACTATTGGCATTTCTCCCATGGGAACTGGGGGTGTCCATTGCTTGGGTTCCACACGTTGGCACTTGGCGCAGGATTTCACATATCTGATAATATCAGTGTTCATTCCTGGCCACCAATAGTGAGTCGATATTCGCTGAATAGTGGCGTTTTGTCCCATATGTCCGCTAAATGGAAGAGAGTGCCCCATTTCTAAGATTTGGTCTATGTACTGCGTCAGTACTAGGAGCTGATTATGTCCCAGTTCAGGGTCGCCCGTTCTACGATACAATACTCCATCGTTAGAAAAGATGTCTCCGTTGTGTTTGGGGTTCTTGGCCATGGGCAGTTTTCTAAAGCAGGGTTCCAAAGTAGGGTCCTTTTGTTGCGCCTTTTTTAGTTCCCTAGGTAACATGTTAGGCGCAGGCTCCCGTTCCTTCTTGGTTTGCCCTCTTGTGGTTACTGCTGCCACAATCGGCTCTTTCGATTTCCCAATAAACACGTATTTACAACCAAGTATGTCTGGGTAGATCGGATCATCCATTATAGCCGTTTGACAACCCCTCTGACGAAATCAGAGTGTATCTCCACCAGTGCGATGGGAAGCATCTTGGGTGCATCACCTTTAAAAACTCCACATAGTTTGACGGTTTCTTCTGTCTCGAGACCAAGTTTGACCAAATGCCTTGCGACAATACAATCAAAAGACAAACCTGTGTCAAACAGACAATGTGTTGAAGTCCCGTTCAAAATAACAGTTCCCAGCGTTAAAGGCCTCTCACCCTCAGGTTGAGAATTACTGACATTAATTCTCTGTTGCGAGTCTGTTTGCAAGCAACCGATCCAATTTGTCCTGGTGTGCTTGCCCTGATCAGATGTCCCTTGTTCAGGGGGTTCCCCTTTGTCTTGCCCTTTCTGGCTGCAGTGCCATGTAGGACGGTGGGATTGATCAGGATTGTTGGTGGGGTACCTGTTTTTATAGAATTTTGATTTTTCATGAGGAGGATTCTGGGGTACAGTTTCTCTTTGGTTTTGGTGGTGAGAAGAATGGGAAGACTGCTCTAGATTAATTTTCCGAGAAGGCTAATCTGTCGGTTTGCGTTTTGCGCTTGGGAGTTTGGCTAACGCATTTGCGTAACGCTCAGACTTACTGAGAATGTCTTCCAGCTTTACAGCGCCTTGTTCAGCCAGAAATCTACAGGTTTCACTTGACAAAGTGCCTTTTATTTGTTCGGTTAGAACAAATTCTTGTAGCCATTCAAAAGTGCAAGGTAGCTCTGAAAGCTCCATGCACTTCGTCAAATATCTCTTTAGACGTGAAGAGAACTGGTGAAATGTCTCAGTTCCTTCTTTTCTGCTGTTTCTGAACAGTTGCAAAAATTTGGGAGCGTTCATTTCGAAACGCTCAAGTAAAGCCTTCTTCAACATGTCGTAGTTGTCTTGATGGCTGCTTCCTAGTTTAACATACGTATCATATACATTACCTTTCAAAATCTGGCAAAGTTTCAAACACCATCGCGAACTTTCTAATCCGTACAGTGTCGCCATTCTCTCAAATTTCTCTAGATAAGAGTCAGTTTTCTCATTGGGGCTTGGGAAGGATTCTAGGGAAAAGACATAGCTGCTAGTTGAGGAGATAGAGTGCTGGAAAGATCAGTTAACTGTGACTGAGGTGGAGACTCTCCGTTGCTGGAGGTAAACGCAGCACCCCGACTTTGGACCTCTAGGGTCTTAAGCGCCAGTTCGTGCTGTCTCTCTTTCTCTCTTTCCTCATGTTGTCTCTTCTTCTCTCTTTCTTCATATTGTCTCTCCTTCTCTCGTTCAGTGTCTCTGCGAATTTCCATTTCCGCCTTAATTTTCTTCTGCTCCCTAGCTTTGGCTGCTTTTTCCTTTTCTCTGGCTTCTGCCTCTTTCTTTTCCACGTCATATCTATCGAGTTCTTCGTTGACAAAATCTGTCGCTTCTCCTTGTAATCCTGTTTCCCTTGCTTCCTCTCTTAGCATTGTTCTACGTTTTGCACGCTCAGACATAGCAAATTACTGACTGCAACTTACCCGAGAAAGAAGAAGAAAAAAGATACACTTATCCTTAACCAATTACGGGAATACCAAAAAAATATTCGGGTTTATTTAACTGTGTTACCTCCTCCTGGTTATCAGTTATCTAATATATCGCTGTTATTAACTGGCAACAAAGCTCCTAATACAGACGACTTAAACCATAAAAATGGTAGATCAGGCTAACAGCTGAAAACCTACTATTACTACGGTGGAAAGAAAAATTTTGTTTAAAAATTAAGGAGAAAAAAATGTCCTTATTTAAATCCACCAACTAGTCCACAACTGAAGTAAGTTAGAGTTAGGGGAGGCTATTAACTTGGCGATAGCCAGAATGCTCTCCCTTTGCTAAGCTCACACTCCGCTGCTCCCTAAAAAACCTAGTGATTGCTAGACAATCACGCGTACCAGCGGTTTTGTAGTACAAAATTATTACATAACATATCTCCCACAAGGATCACCCTCAAAATCTAACTGTATGTAACTCTAAGATGCTGTGGAAAGAACAAATTTCTAATTTGTGTGGTCAGCAACTCAGTAACAGAACGTTAGTCTAGGGGATAATTATTATTCCTTAACTCTAGAGACAACCACACCACGCTCTATCTAGAGTTAGACTAAGAAACAGTAACAGACGTTAGTCAATTTACTAGACTCAGACTTAGATTAATCCTACGGACGAGCGACCATTACGTCGCGCTTGTTCCAGATTTAGATCAGATCCCGCGGACGAGCGACCATTATGTCGTAAATTTAGATAGGTATTAGAGATAGATTTGGTCCCGCCTGAATAGAACAGAAAAAGTGGTAAATAAGTGAGAAATAAGGTATAAGAAATAGATTTCACGAGTGAATAGTTTAAGGGTAGAATCTGTCACTGGATTGAGAAGATACTCTATTCCAGCCCATCTTTACGACTGTAATTTGTTATCAGACGATCCTACTCTCCATACCACTCACACACATACAGTTATGTGACAACAAGACGCACAAACGTGAAAACTATGGTAAATGGAGTATGGGTATGGGTTGGACTGACCAACACAATTAATAAGTTTTTGTTTAGTTTATTATCATTTAAACTCCTCACAACATCAAACATATAGAAATCAATATAAACATTGTTTACAGAATTATGAAAATAACCCCATAAGTGCCCTCCCTTCTGTTGAGAAAAGATCCCGCAAAAAGCAAATAACCCAAAAGGTCAAAGATCAACACTAGTGTATAGAATAGACAGTAAAGCAAAGAACAAAGTTCCTAGTTAAGCTATCCCGTAAAATAACAGTAATTGCAAAGAAAATAAAGGATGGTACAGTTTCCGTAACTAGAACGTATTTCCTCTCACTCTGTCATTCGTGGCCACATCAATCACACCTTACCTAATACTTGGTTAACAACCTCTTGAACGTAAACATTAATGTACATGTATGTTACGGTATTTTAATTGGCGTTGTCTGCTAGAGGTTAGCAGCATGCGATTTAGGGGTTACAACGTTTAAGGTAATGTAATATATTATTAGACTATTGAACGCTATGACGTTCTCAGCGTTGGTAGGTCACGCACCGTCGCCAAGAGACGGGCCCCTTTTTTGAATGACCGTCGAACGGAGAAGACGTGTCTTTATATTCTTATAGTGTCGGGCATGGAATGCCGCACCGTTCTATTGTATTTTATTATGGACATGGGTCAGTCCACTCTGATGATAAGAGATGAATGTTTTTCCAGGTTAGTAAAGTGACTAAACCTAGGTCGAGATGAATTAACAGTCCGTATCAATTATATTATTACCAGACGCATAATCTCACTGTCGGTGGTGGGACTACCCACCACGCGTACATATAGTTATGTTGTTCTGACTATTATGTTTTCAAGTTACGAGACAAGGACCGATTTGTAAAGGAATCATATATGAAGTATGAACTAAAATTGTTATGTATAATTCGTCATGATGACCATGTGTGAACTGTTCGTGTATGGAATTGACATATTAAATTTGTGTGGACTCAAGGAATGACTTATCAAGTCTCTGAACGTTGGAAGTTGAATATATTATGATGTTGACAAATATTCTATCCCACCTTCGCGTAATTTACCATCAATAGCACGATACCATAACTGACTAAGAAAGACAAGGGATAAATGGAAGTAAATGTAAATAGAAGAGCCAGTATACACAGTCTGCAACAACAATCATTAAGGACCCCCTCGCAGCAACTGGTGGTCGGCTACAGCAATTGACGGCCGCAACACAACGGGCTCTTGTAAACACTGAAGAACCCCCTGGTAACACTCGATTTGTAACACTACTAAACAAACAACATCCTTTGGTAACACTGGTAGGCCAATGTGGGGAACGAAAACAAAAAAAATTTTTTTCAAGAGCCACTACGAACTATTTACTTTCAATGAACAATCACTTGATTTCATAAATATGTCGTGGCACACATGACTACGAAGGTTAAATCTGACGTCACAACATCATGCGTACATGCTAACGCTCAAGGGACAAACTCAGCACACTCCAGTTTTGATGAAAAATTCTAGCTCTCAATGAATCTAAAGATGGAAAAGTCGTTATCTGCCAACGAGGAGCAAGCAGTCCTAGACACTGGTCTAGTCCGTTGGTGAAGATTGCATCGAACGACGGGTTAAAAACTATAACGGTAATCTGTGACTGTTGTCATTTAGATAACACAATACTGAGTCCATTTCTTATTTTACAGGCATGTCTAAATATTTTTATATATACGTAAAGTTTGTTTGTCCACTGTATGTCTTTATTGTTGATTAGTGGGAGGTTGGTGCGGCGGTTTGGAATGAATAACACGGCTCTGAGGATGCCGATATTCATTCTGAATGTTCCTTAAGGCCGTTAGTTAATTGCTTTTTAACGAAGAACCCATCGACGACCTTCCGATGATTTTCGTTCGTTCGTAATTGCAATCAATTGACCTTGCATGTTAGATGTCCAGTCTAGTTATAATTGGCGTATTTTAGTGTATTTAGTTCCAATTTTTATTCATTTCTGTAATCATGTTTGTAATCTTTATCGTTATTCTGACCTTACTATCATTTGGTTTATAGATTTTGTATAACCGTTGAGGAGTCCATGTATACGTCATCATTTTTTGCGTACGTATGTTAATTCTTTATTCATTTTGCTCTTTGACCTCTCGTTATTTCCGGTTTACTTTGCTTAATTTATAAATGCGTTTTATTTGTGAAAATGTCTTTGTCGTTTTGTAATATTGTTCTGTAAGCCTTGGTTAACTTATTGTTTTGTTTATCTTCACCTCATACATCATCCATATAATATTAATATTAACATTTGTTTAAAAATAATCTTGTAATTGAATTTAATTAAATTTTAAGAAAAGTTGGTGATGACTCGGGGACATTGCATAAATTTGCAGTAGTGGCCCAATATCTTGGTGTTGCACTTTACATATTATGACTAAGGCATAATAGCATAATATATACTGATTAATTATTATAAATTTGTAACATATTAAGACATATTAATGTGAATTAGTACACTTTCTCAGTACTACAGTGTGGACTTATTAACTATTATAGATTAAATAACTCAATTATATATGGATCATACCCAACATTATTAAATATTGAGATTAGGTGCTTGATGTAATTTCAGCATCTTAAATAAATAACTATCATAACCATTTAGGATATATATCAGTGTTTACATATAATATCTTTACAAAATATTACAGTTATTGATATAACTTACAATTAAGGGTTCAATAATAGTGTAATTATTTAGATTGACTATTCATACGTCGAATAAGTACGATAATTACTTAGTTGTTATTGGTGATTATTCCAGATCAATAATCATTTACAATATTAAAGTCAAGATGCTTAACTTAGACTATTTTATTAAAATTGGAAAAGATTGTAATAAAAAGGGAGATGCACTCCTGGAATTTGCGGAACAACAATTTGCGAAATATAAGGCAGAGGAAGAGGAAAGAAAAGCAATTGCTAAGGCAGAGATGGAAGAACTTGAAAGAAAGGAGGCGGAAAAGAAAGCAATTGCTAAGGCAGAGGAAGAGGAAAGAAAAGCCATTGCTAAGGCGGAAGAAGAAAGAAAAATAGCAAGAGATGAAATCCTACGGGTTGAAGAAGAGAATAAATTGAGACGACAGGAAATCATATTACAGCAAGAAATGGAATTGCAACGGCTTAGATTGGAAACAGCAAAATGTCAGGCACAAGGTGCTGCAGCAAGCCATAATGATAATATTCAAAATGGATCATCAACTAACCAACATAAGGTCAATTATTACTTCAAGCTACCGCCATTCAAATTACATGTCGATGATTTACCAGCCTGGCTATCGCGCTTTGAGGATATATGCAAGTTCAATAACCTTAATAAAACTGCATGGGCACTTAAACTCAAGGAATTTCTGGATGGCGAACCTGCAAGTGCAGCACAAAATATTGATCCAACATTAGCCACAGACTATGATGCCATTAAGACCTTGTTATTGCGTCGGTTTCACTTGGACGAAGAGGCATGTAGATTACGTTTCAAAAGTCTTTTCCCAGATAATAATAAGGACTTCACAGGTTTTATTGCGAACATACGCAATACTTTTAACAGATGGGTTGAATTGGCAGGTGTCAACAAATCATATGACAAGTTAGTTGATTTGTTATTAAGGGATAAAGTGTTATCCTCTGTCAGCCCACCGTTCTTTGCCTATCTGCAAGAACGTAAACCAGATACTATTGACGAGTTAGAAAAAATTTCTTTGAATTACTGCACTGCACATCCGAATACTAACATTTCTGGCTCGGTGATAAGAGAACCTCTTCCAGTGGCCTCCAATATGGCATACCATAACAATAACAAACCAAGAACACGCAGTGTAGACAGAAGTAGGTTCAAAGGTGACTATGATATTAATTTTCATAAGGGACGTAATGGTTTTAATAATAACTTTAATAGAGGAAGACCACAACATAGAAATTACTCACCTCAGTCCGGATACAATAATAATCCACGTAATTCAATTCATAATCGGTCAAATAACTATACTAATGGTAACAATTGGAATAACAATAATTATAGCTCGAGACATCGAAATAACAGTTATAATAGGGGACAACGGGATAATTCAAATGATTATTCTCGTAATCGTTCTCATTCTCGTAGATCGACAAATTATAATCATAATACAGGGGCAGCCGTTACTAATGCTACAACTCCTGGGGTTCAGAGCTTACATACTGATAATACAATACAGTCTTCTTCTACATGTTATGCAATGAATTATAACATGGCAAATAGTTGCCCAGAATGTAATCTTGTATTTCAGAAGGCAAAACAGACGGTTCTGAACTGTGGACACATTCTCCCAGAAGTCAGTCTGGCAGTCAATGACGGAACAGGCTCACTGATTTTCAACAGGGGAATTGTTAACGGATCCATCGTCTCAGTGTTAAGAGATTCTGGATCAACAACGATCGGAATCCGTCAGTCACTTGTCCATCCCCATTGTGCAACCGGGGAACGTGTCAGGTGCATGACTTTTGGAGGAACAATAGAATTTTATCCAACTGCCATTGTACATATTAATACACCTTTTTTCACAGGCAACGTTAAAGCATGTATGTTAAGGAATCCTATTGCAGACCTTATGGTGGGACTCATACATGGAAGTAAGGATTGCACATCAGAAGAGATTTTGGACTGGGAAAAAAATAATCTATTCATTGGAAATGCAGTGGTAACCAGAGCACAGACTAATCTATTAGAGACTTTGGACACTGATAAACAGGAAACGGACAAACATGAAAGTATTGAGGTCCATTCTGCTATTGACCGAGCATCCTTTATTGCAAAACAGAAGGAAGACAGATCATTAAAAAAATTTTTTGCACTGGTCAGCAAGGTTGACTATCTTGCTCTGAACAATAATAATAATCAATGGTTTATTATTAAAAATGATATATTATTAAGATGTTTTATGGATAAAACTCAAGTAAGACAGCAGGTCATGGTACCTTTTGCGTTTAGACGATACATACTACAACACGCATATGATTCCAAGAGCGCAGGTCACATGGGATATACTCGGACACGTTCTCAAGTATTATCTTCTTTTTTTTTGGCCAGGAGTATCACGAGATATTTCACAGTACGTACGCTCTTGTACTATATGCCAGGAAGTGAAAGCACGAGGAGCCTTTCACACGGCGCCTATTCAGGCTTGTGACATATCAGTGAGACCCTTCGACAAGATGGCCATTGATATTAATGGCCCACTTTTACCGTCTGCTAGAGGACATAGATTTATACTCACGTGCATCGATTTATGCACACGATGGCCAGAAGCCATCCCGTTGAAAACCACCACCACCACAGATGTAGCTGATGCACTACACCTGAATTTTTCTAGAGTAGGTTTTCCTAGGAAGCTGTTATCAGATCATGGATCTCAATTTATATCTGAGACTATGACAGAAGTGATGAAGACCTGGAATATAGATAGAAATCTTAGTAGCATTTATCACCCAATGAGTAATGGTGCAGTAGAAAGACTTAACCGCACACTCAAACAAATGTTACATAAAGTTACTGTTAACCACCCACAGGACTGGGACAGAATACTCCCAGCAGTGTTGTTCGCTATCGAGAGGTGCCACATGAACAAACTGGCTTCCCTCCGTTTCAATTAGTCTTTGGCGCTCCACCAAGAGGTCCCATGGGACTAATAAAAGACCTATTAATTGACTCCGAGATGACTCATGATACCCAGTCATCTTATGAGTATGTGATCAATCTCCGTAACAACATTATTGATGCCTGCAAAATGGCAACAGCTTCATCTGAGGCTGCTAAAGCAAAAGCTAGAACTTTCCAAAACAGTGGTAGACGATTACGTCAACTATTTCCAGGAGATCAAGCTTATGTGTTATTGCCACATAATGATAATAAACTACTCATATCATGGAATGGTCCATACCAGGTTATCGATAAGATCTCTGATGTTGATTATGTCCTAGACATTAAGGGACATCACAAAATATTTCACATCAATATGCTCAAACAGTTTCATACTCGTCCTGAACAACTACAAGCTATTTTTCATGAACTAGATGACACTTTCGTACCTACATGTCGCTACTCTAATTTGTCTGTTATCCAGGAAGAAGAATCTTCTTTTCCTGAGGTACAGCTAGCGTTACCTGTACCTGTAGTACAACCTACTGAATCTTGGCGGGACGTAACCATATCTTCGTCGGTTACACCGCAGCAGCATCAACAGATTGCTGAACTTTTACAATCTTACCCAGGTGTGTTGACCGACGTTCCAGGTCGCACATCTTTCATTAGTCATGACATTACTCTTAACGATGATACTCCAATTCGGGTACATCCATATTCTGTTCCTTTACACTTTCTTACTAAAACTACTAAGGAACTTGAACAGATGTTATCTTTAGGAATTATCGAAACTAGTAATTCTCCATTTTCCTCTCCATTAGTTATTGTCCGAAAGAAGGACAATAACATACGACTATGCGTCGACTATAGAAAATTAAATGCACAAACTATAGTTGATAGCGAACCACATCCACTTCTCGACGACTTACTGCCACGTCTATCTACCTCAACTATATTCACTAAGATAGACTTAACTAAAGGTTATTGGCAGATACCACTAACCGAAAAGGCTAAATACTACACAGCGTTTTCCACTCCGCAAGGTCTATACCAGTGGAATGTGATGCCTTTTGGGCTTGTTAACGCTCCAGCTACCTTTGTCCGCATGATGCGACAGATGTTTTCAGGTAGACCAGACATCATTACATACATAGACGACATATGCTTGTTTAGTTCATCTTTTGAGGAACATTTCTCGGGACTTAAATATGTTTTGGACACATTAAGCAAGAATAATTTAACTGCTAAACCTACAAAATTACAAATAGCTTTTCATGAAATAACTTTTTTGGGACATATCATTGGAGCGGGGTATATCCAAACATTACCTAGTACGGTCTCTAAAATTTTAAACGTCTCCGTTCCTCAAACGAAGAAACAGGTCAGAAGTTTGTTAGGTCTAGTCCAATATTACAGCAGATTCGTACCTAACTTGTCATCTATCACGGCTGTCTTGTCCTCATTATTAAAGAAGGACATGCCAGTAAAGGTGACATGGACTGGTGAGTGTAACAAAATATTTCTTAAAATAATTGATATTTTTTCACATCCACCAATTTTGAGACTACCTGATGCTTCCAAAAAGTTTATTCTCCGTACAGATGCGAGCAATTACGGAATTGGCGCGTGTTTGCTCCAATATCATGATGACATCCTTCATCCATCGTTGTATGTCTCACGGAAACTGAAACCGCCAGAGATCAAATACTCCACTGTCGACCGCAAATTGTTAGCAGTGGTGTGGGCGATAACGAAATTGGAGAAGTTCCTGTTAGGGGCCACATTCGTGGTTCAGACAGACCAAAAGGCCGTAGCATCACTACGACGTGCGAATCATAAAAGTCCAAAGCTCACCAGATTCGCTATTCTCCTTCAGCTTTTTGATTTCTCCATCGAGTACATTACAGGATCAGAGAACGTTTTGGCAGATACTCTCTCTAGAAACCCGGCTGATGTCGATTCATAAACTCTACCTTTCGCATAAACTTACCCAAGATGCATAGCGCTATCGATAAATTTCGCCATAAACCATTGACTACAAACCAAGCATCTGCTTACGATAGACATACATTATACAAAGTTTACGAAATCAATGAACAATGTATTCGTATATACGCCGGAACTTTGATTGATGACCATTCAGGATAGAACTATTTGAAACAAATTCGTTTCGTCCAGTTGAACTAATTTCTGTACGTGATATGAACTTGAACGCTAAGAATATCTATACTTACGCTGAATCAGGACAGTTCAACAGGTTGGTTTTTTTTCTTCCAACATTGGAAATTCTCAAGGATCAAGACTACGGATGGATCATCCAATGTTAATTAATTTTAACTTAGCTGTTAAATTAATGGAAAATAAAATGAAATATGAAAAAAAAAATGATGAAAAGAAATGGCAGAATGAAAAAAAAAATATTTTGAAACATGAAAGAAATGAATAAAAGAAAAGAATCTCACATAATTCTAAGTAATATTCTTAGATAGACTAATGTATAACATAATTATAGTGTATACTTAATAATTACATTGACACATTACATATTATTATTTAGTTAGTTAACTTAGACAGTTATTAACCACCCAACACATATGATTATTGTCAAACACACATAAACAAGTTAAAGCTATACGTTATTTTTTTTTTATTTTTCTTTCTCATAACATTATCTTTCATTTTTTTTTGTATTAGATACTTTGACTCTGAATACACACTTAACATAATTAATTAGTTCAATTTTAATTAGTTAGTTAGTCTTGACATGACATTTCATGACGACAGACTTTAAGTTAATTAAGTAACTAGATACCAGCATTACATACTTTCTCTTAGCTACTATAACATTTATGTATAACACTTATGTATAACATGATCGTTAATATATTATATGACGTTTAGTTAGTTGACATGACCGCGACACTGCTCTAGTCAGAGCATCGTAGGCAATATGTCGCATGTTTTTCGTTAAATTTTTGAGATTATTCACTCAGATAGGTTTAAAAAAAAAAATCTATCGAATAGATTTTTTTTCCCCGGTGGACAGGGAATTGTTACGGTATTTTAATTGGCGTTGTCTGCTAGAGGTTAGCAGCATGCGATTTAGGGGTTACAACGTTTAAGGTAATGTAATATATTATTAGACTATTGAACGCTATGACGTTCTCAGCGTTGGTAGGTCACGCACCGTCGCCAAGAGACGGGACCCTTTTTTGAATGACCGTCGAACGGAGAAGACGTGTCTTTATATTCTTATAGTGTCGGGCATGGAATGCCGCACCGTTCTATTGTATTTTATTATGGACATGGGTCAGTCCACTCTGATGATAAGAGATGAATGTTTTTCCAGGTTAGTAAAGTGACTAAACCTAGGTCGAGATGAATTAACAGTCCGTATCAATTATATTATTACCAGACGCATAATCTCACTGTCGGTGGTGGGACTACCCACCACGCGTACATATAGTTATGTTGTTCTGACTATTATGTTTTCAAGTTACGAGACAAGGACTGATTTGTAAAGGAATCATATATGAAGTATGAACTAAAATTGTTATGTATAATTCGTCATGATGACCATGTGTGAACTGTTCGTGTATGGAATTGACATATTAAATTTGTGTGGACTCAAGGAATGACTTATCAAGTCTCTGAACGTTGGAAGTTGAATATATTATGATGTTGACAAATATTCTATCCCACCTTCGCGTAATTTACCATCAATAGCACGATACCATAACTGACTAAGAAAGACAAGGGATAAATGGAAGTAAATGTAAATAGAAGAGCCAGTATACACAGTCTGCAACAACAATCATTAAGGACCCCCTCGCAGCAACTGGTGGTCGGCTACAGCAATTGACGGCCGCAACACAACGGGCCCTTGTAATCACTGAAGAACCCCCTGGTAACACTCGATTTGTAACACTACTAAACAAACAACATCCTTTGGTAACAATGTATCATAATCCAGTGTTGTGCTTCTCCAAAGTGAGCCCCAGTTCATCCACGAATAATTAATTTTCCTAATGGGGAACGCCTACTTTGGTGGTGCTTATTGGATATGATAATGTCACATCAGATAGTTCATGTAGCAAAATATAAACCGCGATCTAGTGTTCCCAGTAGACAGTACTTCCAATAGTTAAAGGAAACATCTGGTTGGTAAACTGTTAGTAAAAAAATGGTGATGGGGGTATATCCTATCGGTTTTTCTCTCTGGGGTTGAGTGCCGATTATGAAACAATGTAATCTCCTGGATAAATCCACTTGGAAACACCATTGTCAGTAGTCGGAAAAATATGTTATGTGTATATATTTGGCCACAGCGGGCTGATAAAATTGAATGCAAAATCTGGGTATTTTGTATGTCCAGTTATAATTAATCTTATTGTTTATAGTTTTGGACTCTCTCTGGATGAAGCAAGAGGACCGAACATGTCAACATCGAAGACCCTATACTAATAATAAGAATTGTTACTGATGCTATGAGACCGCTGGCAGCTGGTTTGTGATCAGTACTAAATTAGGAAGAAAACAAAACATTTAACCACAATATCAATATCCTATCCTATCACGCGTAAGGGTAAGATCTCTTATCCTCTCCTTTATGTAATTAAATTAAAAAGCACACGTGTCTTAGCCTATCTTATCACGCTTTGCTCAACTGGTACGGGTTGGGGTTTAGGTATGCGCCTCCCCCCTCCCGCCCGGTAAAACACTCAGCGCACAATATCAGTGTTAATTTAATTATGACTATTTTACAAATATCGCTTATCATTACTAGCTATTTGTTTCGCCACATGATATTACACTAGTCACTTATATAATTACACATAATGAATTAGAAGTGAATTTATATTCCGCCCATTGTCAGTCGCCTAGTGTATTTATTAGTCGATCAAAACATCTTTTTCTGGGTGATAGCGGGTTATTACATCTACATTACACATGGATAAATTTAGCTATGCTTTATTTAATACGCTAGTCTTAGCACCTAGAAAATCCCTGTGAATTATAATGATAAACTTAACACATTAAATCACTTAAATGCTAATATCTATTACTGCAATCAAAAATGAAACAATCTCCACGGAATTCTATAACACACTTTCACAATGGCTCCAGAATAACGAGCTAGATTTTCCAAGCTTTCTTATCGACTAGATAACTGACTTTGGGAGGACGGAGTATTTATACAGAAATGGTGGTATTTCACTAAATGTTGCGAGAATTCACGCCTTCGGCCGTATCAGGGAAAATCAACGAGTTCGACTCCCGAGGTAAAGATTTTCTGCTCACCGATGCCGACCCACAACAGAGACATTGGCCAAGCGAACGGGCTTTCTTAGATTTCGTCCGCTGCCGTAGATCAAATACTTCCAAGGTACGGGAATAATATTATCGCCCCTTGATTTGCTTAAGTCCCCTGAAATGTTGAACATCAAAACGGTTACGCGGCAAAATTCCTGCCCGTCGCCTCTCTTCAAAGGACCTGATTATATCTCTGCGCGCGCTTCTGTCTGTAAACCAATGATGATTGGCAATCAGCTCGCGTGATAATTCCGATAAGCGAATCATGCTCTCGCTGAATGTTATCTAGCCTGTACGAACGTAGGTAAACAACTTGTCAGCGCATGTAAACAGAAAAAATAGGCGTGGCTTCACCGGTGAATCTTCAGTCAGCGAATTGCATGGTTTTTGCGTAGCAAAAATTATAAACCTTAGATGGAGAAGCAAAGGTGGTCGGGTCACTGTTGCACTATTTACATATATACGTGACAGACAGAACGAATGATACATTTACAAACTAGGTAATGATCAACGCCGCTATATAGTTTATTAGTTCAATATATACACATATAAGGTTAGCAGGACCGGCGCTACCATTATGCCAACAAGGCAGCCGCCTAGGGCGCAGACCTCAGAGGGGCGCAGAGCGTAGAGTATCAGTGTGTTAAGAGAGTGACATTTGGGGGTGGGGGGTGGGGTGCAAATACTTAGCCTTGCCTTGTTCGCAAAATAGTCTGATACGGGTCCTGAAGTTTAGTGGAAAATAAAAAGAGATGAAGGTGAAAGACAATTCACACACACAGATGAAATGTAAATAATGCAGTTAGTTAAGTGTGATGGTGAACCTAAGTAAATAGTTTAATGATGATATGATATATTAAGTGTTGCCACACTGATGTCCAATCTACACTGTCTATGTGCCCCTCAGTGTTCCTCTACTGTATGATTATACACAGGTATACGTAGATTGTCCAGTGTAGGTGTACGGTATGTCGTGTCGGTTATCTCCAGGACGAGGACTTATTGATGAAAACCTTTGCACGTGTAGTAATGAGAACTTGGAAGAAAATACTGTCTTTCAGCGTTTGGAAATCTCTCTAGCGTTGACAAACCGTTATCAGTTGTCTCAGGAACAAGTCTGTTGTCTGATCTTGAAGCGGCACTGACTAGAGTGCAGCTCTTCACGAAATGAGCTTCTGGTACCAACAGGGTTTCGTGCAATGTAGCTTGTCTGTGTGAACTTACGTCGTGCAATACACTATGAAGGTAGACAAATTCAATTCATGCACTGGCATAGTGAGTAGCTGACCTAGATGAATTGAGCTGAATATCGTGTTGAATCACCTTACATCTAAGTGATCTTGATATATAGACTCATCAGCATGTGAGTATTAATTTTGATTTGGGAAATACGCTTTTGAGTGAAATGAACTTGATATATAGGTGAATCAACTCGTGAATATGTATTCGTGATTCTTAAAAGACGCTTTTGGGTTAGCTGAACTTGATATATGGGAGAATCAACTTGTGAGCACTTGATAACCAGGTGAATAAAATGCTGATCAGCCAACTTATCCAAAACACGGGCGTGGAGATCTTCCTTGTACTTTAGGAATTTTCATGTCCTAAATTGTGAATTCTGCTGTACGGATGTACACTTTGCTAGCATATCCAAACACATAATGGGTAGACTCACACTTCTGCATGACTGAAGACACTAAATTCTTTAAAAATAATGAAAAAGCAAAACGAGAGAGAAATAAAGTACAAAAGATAATGAAAAAAAAACAGGGCGATACAGATAGGCGCGCTATATCTCAACTACACATGTACATCAGTTTTCTTTATCTTAATACACAGCAGAGCCCCACTTTTCGCGTTCCACTAATACGGCGTTTTTCTCTTAGGTACACGCTCATCATGTTTAATGCGTGATCGTCTCATTTGGCGTTTTTCGGCATGACGCGCTCAGCAGATGAGTCTGAGAATAGCTTCAGTCGCTATTTTATTTTCGGTAATTCACTCTGCTTTCAGAATTTGATGGCACAGCTTGTCTCTAAATTCTAGCAATGCTCCAAACTTTTAAAATGTATTATACTACTCGTCAAAAGTCAAGGGCCACACAGAAAAACCTTGGTTGAAACCATAAAACAAATCTGATATAAACGCAATTGGTATCAGTCAAAACGGCATTTATTGAATACCAAATTCACATGTCACGTAAAGAAATGGAAACACACATTCAAACGCAATGAAGCTGTGAAGTGTGTCACCCACCTTTTCAAAAGTCACACAATAGATATTGGACAAATAGACATTTCAAAATCGGGTATGACCACCGTTTGCAGCAAGGCATTCAAGACAGCGTAGACGCATCAAGTCCACAAGGGTCCGAAGAGTATCCTGAAGAACAGCTTGCCATTTCTGAAGCAGAAATGCAGTCAGCTGTGCAACATCCGTGTCTGTAGAAGCCTACCCAGACCATGACAGAACCCCTACCATATCGATCCACCTCTCGAATTGTGTCATCAGTAAATCGCTCTCCTGGTCGTCTCCAAACTCGAATCCTGCCATCATTGAATGACACAGTGAAGCGAGATTCATCAGTGAAGAGAACTTGACTCCATTGTTGCCTTGTCCATCGGATATGCTCGCGACACCAAGCAACACGGGCTCTGCGATGAGCCGGAGTAAGAGGGATTCTGACTGCAGGACGTCGAGCAGCCAGTCCAAGTTCATGTAAACGTCTGCAAATGGTGCTTTGACTGACATTAACGTTTACAGTTTGTCTCAGCTGACATTTTAGAGTGGAACAAGTCACTGTTCGATGGCGCAGCGCTGACAACAAGAGGTACCGGTCATCATGTCTATTGGTGCATCTAGGGCGACCTGGCCGGTGGCGACCCTCCACACTTCCTGTGGCCTGAAATCTCTCCAAAATTCTTTGGATAGTATAGTGTGACACTGCAAGCCGTCTAGCAACCTTACGGACAGATAAACCACTTTCAACCCACGCTATAGCCCTCATTCTTTGTAAGGTGTCAAGACTTCTTCTCGATGGCATGGTTTTTGCAAGTGATGAAACTACCCTAAGTCTGCTGATTATAAAACAAATTAAGAGTGAACTCTGTTCACGAAAAGTTGCCATTGCACGTGGAATGTCAATCAGCACGATTACTTCACCTGTTTGGTTGTACGGAAGTTTGATAAAACATATTAAAAATGTGAATTTATGGTCAGCAAACCAAATTGCACGTGATCACCATGGTTGTCGGTGAGTTGTTTTTATGCTTAACGTGCATAGAGGACTGTCAGAGGAAGATATTGCACCCATTTTTACTACAAACTTCCTTCATATCATCATTTTATGCGCTTTTATAAAAGCGTATTGAAAATAATAGGGTGGCCCTTGACTTTTGACAAGTAGTATATATTATATCTAATTTTTGTTATTATTATTGACAATGACACGTAAATGAAGTAGTCATACAAAGACTGCAACAGAAATAAGACCCATAACCACATAATACACACAGAAACGTTACCCAAGCAACATCTTGACCCATGCTTACTGTGGCAGCCCGTGATTCTTTTGTATTATGAAGACTGTTATGTGACAATGTCTGTTCAGGTTCTTTTACCTCTGTGGTTAGCATTGACTTGCTGTATAACCACAACAGTCACACACACACAGCACGTGATGTGATAACGCAATGGTGATGTGAATACCGTTTATTTACATATGAGAAAATCATTGCTGTCTGCACTGACCTCCACATTTGGTCCATCATAGAATATACAATGTAAGTTCTTTCTTTCCTCACTTTCTCTCTCTCGTTCAGTATAGAATCTACACCTTCTGACCTTTTAACCATCAGTGATCATTCAGGTGCTATAGTCTCTAGTTCTGTTCTTTCTTCCTTACAATTTCTTATGTCTATTGTTATCTATCATCTCAGTGTTCAGGTTATCTATTGGTAGACCGGACCTCTCCGGGGATGTTGTTTTCCCTTTCATCACTGAAAAATATGACTACTGTCTATATGTATTACGAATCACTCTACGTACCTTTTCCCTTTCTGAATAAAATCGAACTCACACCGTTTCTCCTTATAGATAAGAATTCTCACTGTTCAATATTTCGGGTTAATCATTACCCAAACTACTTCTTGTCCATGAAATAATTATCACCTAAACTATCTGAGTACGCCATTAACATGGCTACCCGCGTATGTGCGGCTTCTCTCTCTACCTCACGCTTCTGGACTGCCCGCTGAGAAAGCGTGATTCCCTAGATTATCGTTCACCTCTGTCATGCGCAACATTGTTCGCGCATCTCCTTTTTATACTCTATCTGAACCTTCCCATTCCTAATTCTCCTTATTCATTCCCTTTGACTTTAAATCGTTCCCTAACTGCCACATTACACAGATGGATCATCAACAAATGCAACAGAAGATAGAAGTGGAGGAGTGCTGCTGAACTTTAGGCACTAGTACACAACAAGGTTGACAGTGGCAACAGGGCAATTCTCAAGCAACTTCAGAGTAGAGTCAGAGGCTTTGAAAACTGCAGCAGATGTTCTATTGATAGAGGAAAGCACCGAGAGACAAGTATCTTTCTTTACAGATGCGCTGTCAGTAATTGCAACTCTGAAGAATGAGAACAATGCAGACCTGGATGACCTAAGAGTACTCCACACAAAACAGAGCCACCGATTCAAACGAGTTGTAGTACAGTGGGTCCCGTCTCATCGCAACATTTCCGGCAGTGAAGAAGTTCAGACTGACAAAGGACGGTGGAAAGCGACCTCAGCCTGATACAAGTGTAACTTTTGAAGAGGCAAAGAGTTTTATCAGAAGCAGATAGAGGAACAAATGGGAAGCAGAACATCCAGGCCGCACACACAAAAATGATGCATTTTACCAGCTCAACAGAAGAGAACAAGTTACAATCTTCAGTCTCCTCACGAGTCACAACAGACTGGAATACCACCTATTCAACAAGCTAAAGACAGAGGCTACAGATGATTGTGACTGTGTTACCGACAAAATGACTGCTGAACATCTGCTTCAAAGCTGCCCAACATATGAGGAACAGAGAAAACACATGGGACCATCACCAGTACCATTCCTGGAAAAGCTCTATGGAGATAGAAATAAGCTCAAGCTGACAACTGTTTTCTTTGAACATTTTCAAGTTAACGTCTGAAAGTGTACGAAAAAGAAGAAGAAGATACAAAGAAGTGTAGTAAGCGTCTTACTTGAAATGCTGTATATCCATGTTACTGTCTTACCGTTTTTTTTTTATAAAGCCTAGTTCTATTGTGCATGTACTATATGATAGTGTAACCGTGGTATAGGGTTTTAAATGCAAGTTAAAAAAAGTAATGTTCCTCTTTTCGGTGAATTATGCTTTTCGGCGGAGGTCTGGAACCTAATCGGCCATATGAGCGGGGACCTACTGTAATGTATTCGAGTGAAAAGTCAAAATTTTGATAACGGTTTGGGTAACAATACGAAGGTAGTTTCCCGCTGCTTTCCGTCGGCTTGTGTGCTGTTGATTCATATAGCCTGTCACTAAACAGTCTAATCATAAGCCAGTGAGAAGGGATGGGGTAACAGATATCTCATTGGTTGTCACACCTTAAAGCTTCATAGGTGTCTTATACACACAGCTGCCTCTCGCAAGAACCCCCTGCTCCCTTGTCCTCAGTGACAACCATCTGTTTTTGTTCACGGCTGCTTCTTCAGTATACAATACTTTATATTAGAGGCCTTTCAGCCGTCCGCCACCCGCATGGCGCACATGATAAGAGGACACTTCCCTTCCCCCAGTTGTTTTTTTTTATATACGCCTATATATTTGTGTGTGTGTGCATATATAGGTAAATTTCTGAGGATACATAAATTTAACTGCTATGTCTTTTAACAGCTGAAAAGAAAAACCAGCTGCGGGGAAAAAAAACTACAAACAGGTACATTTGAATGCATATATGCACAAACGCATACATTTAAACACTCACTGTTATACATATATATATACACACACACACGCACACACACACATATATATATATATATATATGTATATGTATATGTACTTATATGACATGGGACAGCATGAAACTCGATTTTGAAAAGCATGCTACATCAGTACTTGGTTTACGAATGTTCGGCGTAGAGTTACGTTCAAGTTAAAGCAGGTCTGTCCCCGCTAAAGTGAACATAAGTAACCAATCGTGTGCTGTATTTCTTGAACAAAGACGGGTACATGCTGAGGTATTGTTCAGTCAGCCATCTTTATTTGTAGCAACTTTTGTACCGTGGTTGATATCTACAATTAAACGGTGAGTGAACAAAATAACCATCGGTTGTGATAATTACATACTATTTATGACTGCGTAAAAGAAATAATGCAGTCTGATAATTTGTTGCGCATAGACGTATATTTATAGTGGCATTTTTAATTATGTTGTTACCGCTTCTAAAATGAGACAGCCAGCAACCGAACCTGAATATTTAATATTATAACAACAACAAAATGACGAATCGTATTCATCAACGCAAGAACAGAAGAAGTACCTTGGCAAATGCTTCTAGCAAGGAAAGAAAAAGCAGCTTTGGTCGCTAGATCATCAGGAACAAAAAAACAGAAGTACGAGAAGGAAGTTCTAACAGATAATCTGACTTCTGCGTTGAGTAGAACAATAAATACATCTGTTTCTGTCTGTAATAACTCCCAGTATGCCCTGTTGTCCAGTCGATTGCAGATGATACAGAAGACTGAAATTATGGGATGTTTTAGAGGGACCACTGAACTAGTGCACAAACATTGGGCAAGCGGAAATTCTACCCAAAGGGGTAGAAATTATGAGATTTGTCACGTTGCCTCCCTTAGCTCTGCAGTAATGGTCCGACTGTGGCCAAAACTCAAGAGCAACTAATGTGCGTCTTCAAAGGTGTCTACCTTTGCACAGGATTACTCTTGGCAGAGTTGAAGATAGAAGGATAATGATGCTTCTAACTCAAGAGAGATTCACAAGATATTCAGAAAGCGAGAACAATGCTGCATTGGCTGAGCAAATTAACTCTAGTATCTGCCGTCACCTTTTGTGAAGGATTTTGAAATTCGTTAGCTCGTTCAAGCCCCCAGCTGAGTTAATTCAGCGAATTTCCTCTTATTATTATTTAGCTCTGTTTACGTGTATTTAATAAATTGTCTGAGACAATACAGATGTAGTACATTTAAAATGATGAAATCAACTTTTGATTTGTCTTTATACAAGTGTCAAAGATAAACTACTTACACTATGGATTTTATGAATACTTTCATACACTTGGCTCAAACCACTAGGAGAAGACCAAAGCATACAGTAGCTGACATTAATTAACCAATAACACCTGAAGCAGGTATAGTCCCTTTAATAAATACTGCACACACAGAAGCCATACACGGCTGGCAATACATATGAGAAAACAATGCAATATAAATGCCAATCTAGCTTGCCATAAACAACAACTCAATCTAACGGTAACATCATCACCGATATATTTTATCCAGTGAATAACACCATGACTTTCGCTCACAGTAGAGCAATACTCAAATGCAACATAAAAAAAATCATACAGGGTTTACAGAAAAGCCGCTCGAGAAAACGTACACAACCCCTCGAGAAATAAAGCACTAATCCTGACCATATGAATAACTAGCAAGAACTATGACTCTAATGGCATCCAAATACTCCCAGCAAAACTGCTAACAAAGGGACAACGTCCTCCAGGGACGACGGCCATAACATCTACTCCTTTGCGCCATAAGTTTTATACCCTCTTCCGTTCTGAATCACCTGACCAGACGGGTTTCTTATTCTAACAATGTTGTCACTCCCCAGCGTGGCCAACTTAATATTTCGGCGAATGTCTATAACTGTGACAACAAATTTAATAATCAATTATGTTAAACAGTTATAAAAAAAATGAAAAATTGTTTAGAAAAAATATTCATAAATGTGCAATGTTATTGTTTTCGAAAATGGACAGTTCACTTGGCAGCATTTAAGTTTTACTTAGCTGCCATTGGTTGTTTCTGCTCCCGCTGATGTTTTGGTTCTTCGCAGACAGGTGACTGGTGTTACGACGCCCTCTCAGTGTTACGGGCTTTATTATATATATATATATATATATATATATATATATATATATATATATATATATATGTATATATATGTCGAAGGGGTTCTTTGGAGAGGTCCCTCCTTTATAAAATATATCTCTGTGTGTAATTAGTAGGGCATGCACAAATGCCGATACGAGTTTTACATTCAGCCTTCAAATACAATCCTGATCTTCCAAAATAAAGATGCAGCAAAGGCCAGGATGGACGTTAGGACGACACATGTTTATTCACAATTCAAAGCTCCAGTTAATTCATCAAATATATATGTTCATGATCTTGGCATAACCTAGCCAGTCTCGAGCGTCGCTATTCAGTCTGCTAATGACAAGATGTCCTCGACATTTCCATGCAGATTTTATTTAAAAGTCTCAACTCACGTGCATCAGAATGCAGCATTCACTTCTCACAATATAATACTCTAGCATCGACCCAATGAGGTATATGGGCGATCTAGATATTGAAACACTTTAGGACTCTGTAGAAATAACACTATCTAGGAGCCAGACATATATGCATCCTTCCACATCGAGATACACATAGAAAAGGTCTAGAAGTTTCCTTCACTTCTGCTAAACTGAGACCGGTTGACCTGCCGAATCTGCCCCAAAATACAATGACGTACTTCCGTGTAACCCGTGGATACAGTACATCAACAACATGGTATCTAATCGATAACGACCGATATGTTATGAGTTCTAATCATAACAACTGGGTCGCTGGCGTCCCTGGTCAAGTTTGAAAGTTGTAGCACGTTCCAAGAAGTGTCAGGGAGTAACTACCAAGCTGGTCCCACGTCTATAAGACCCGTTTATGATGATGTCTAGCGTCGACTTCAGGCCACTTATACCCTCACTTGTTCCAGAAATGGTACCCTCAACTGGTACCACCAACTAGCATGGCAAAAGAAGAGAAACTATTACCTTCTGAGTATTCCCGATACATACTTATATACCCTCCTGTTTTCTTTCCACCATCCCATCTATCTGAGAACTTTTATCCTCGCTGGGGATTAATATTAATCCTAGTTGGCGAAGAACTATCATTACATTTAACTTGAATATTTTTAAATTTTACTTCTGTTGAAAATGTTAACAATATAGTTTGAATATGTTTACATTTACATCGGTTGAAAAGGTTGTAAACTTTCATTACAGTTAGATGAATATGTTTTACATTTGCACTGGATGAAAAGGTTAATAATTTAACAAGTATGTACATCATTTCTTTCGCCATTCCCTTCCTGCTCCATATGGAACTTGAGACTACCTCTGCTTTTGGTTCTTTATAAGAAACTCTCAATAAAGCAGTCAACAGCCCTGGCAGTGGTGGTTCATGAATTTCATCATTCTATATACTGAGGTTGCCAGCTTCAAATGACTTGGACATCCACTAGCAATTTTTACATATTAATATTCACATGTCAAAATATACGTATTAGTTCACATGTAAATAATGAAAAAATATAGAATTCAAAATGTACAACGTACGCCAATCTTTAGGCTTACAGACTGCTGGCTCAGAGAAATAAAAGCACTTTTAGAGGCCTCTTACACTTGGTCTGTGGTGTTGTTACTTTAGCAATAAGTTCCCCCTTTGACTGTGTTTCAGATTCCTCAGATTCCGGTTTTCATTGCTTAAATGGTAGCGTTTTCCTAGGCTCTAAGTTCTCAATATGCTCCAACAAAAGTCCGGTCTGGTACTATTCTTAACTCTGGCAAGATCTGGTTGTCTTCTTTGCGCGAGTGAATTTTCACAGTGCTTTATCCTGGCTAAAGTGTCAGGTTATATTGCCTGTCTTCCTCCGCATTTGTTTGTTACGATGTTAAGCAGGGCTACAATCGGAAGGGGTGTTGTGCCTTCATTCCGAATGTCTGCCAATCGTTTCAAACATGCGTATTTTGTGGGGTATTTCACATTATTTCCACATGGAAATTTCAGCACGTTACTGCAAAGGTCATGCCTCCCAAATATGGAATGAAAACATGCGATCCTGTCCCGGCAATGTTTTCTCAAATACAACATCTTACTTTCATTAAAAGCAATGTCTTTGTAACAAGGTGTACCGGAAACGATTATGTCATTCTTGTCTGACCAGAAATATGTCGAGCAGGCGAGTAATCTAACTACCTGTCGCTTCCGCAAACAAAATTCTTCGTTTACCCATCTGGTCGATGAAGGCACATCAGCCTTATCAGTGATTAAACAAATTCGCTGGGCGATTTTAGTACTAATCCAAAGCCTGATCTCGGGCACGCCCGAAATTTTCCAACATGATTGTCGGTTAATATTATCTCATCCGTCTCCTTTTCAAGCAGGGATGAACAGATAAACAAACAGACATGACGACATATCACTGAGAGAAGTGTAAGATGATTTGAAAGTACTAAATATCTGCTTTATAGCATGGAAAGAAAATGTGCCGAACACAGAAAAGTGCGTAATTTAGTCCACTCAACAAATGTAACTAAATACTGCCGGAGAGGAAAAGAGATCAACCCGATATTGATGTGACAAGATTCAAAATGATGGCATATAAAAGGCTAATAGTGTTAATAAACTATCCATTCGATTTTCTGTACCCCCAGGTAATAATATATATATATATATATATATATATATATATATATATATATATATATATATATATATATATATATATATATATATATATATATATATATATATATATATATATATATATATATATATATATATATATTCGATTTTCTGCACTGCCATGCTGCACAGAAAGCTGAAATTTGGGTATTGCGTGAAAGTGCATGTTTAAGTTTCCTTTAGAACACCCTGTATGAGTAAGTTAAATCATATCTGAATGCAGACCAATGTTTTCATTTTTTTTTAAGACTAGATACGTGTTAACAATCGAGCTATGTCTATCAAATATTGAAGTACTCTTGATGAAAAACGTTTTTTTTTTTTTTTAATGTTGCGCTTACCGCATCAGTCACGTGGCTGATTAAGTCTAACTGAAACCTTCCCAGTCCTGTTAGACTGGTTAGCCAACTAATATGTGGATCCATCTATTTATGTAACATACCTTCACAACCATTCCACATCACATTCTCCCCCCCCCCCCCCCCCCCCCCCCCCCCCCCCCCCCCCCCCCCCCCCCCCCCCCAGTGTTTAGACGTAGTTAATAACTGGTTCAACAGTCAGCGCGCTTGCACGTTCTAGAAAACAACATAGAGTTATATGTAAAATAAATGTATTACAATTTCTTTTTATATAACTGACAGTATGCGACAATTCTGCACTGCTTAATAAAGGAACATCACTGACATATTATGATAAAATAGTAATTAATGACTGCGCTTTTTGTGATGATGAACCCAGTTTTGCTGTAGACAACCAGGCATGTGATGCGTTCGGAAGTTTTCTGAGTCGAGGTTAACATGTCAGGCACCAAGTTATGACTAAGCAACTTCTTCTGTTGTTACATGATTAGGTTATTGGGTTTGTTACAGTACTGTGCTCTATAGGTTTCTTCTTCCTCTCTGATCCTTAGCCGCCGACCGTCAAAGCAGTCAGTGGCCATCACGCCTGGTGGCGTCTTGTACGGCAGCAACAAACTGCTTCCACTTTGCTCGGTCGGCAGCCATCCTTCGTGCAGTGCCCCAGCTCTGATTCACTCATTGCATCTCAGCCTCCACAGTTCTCCGCCAAGTTATTTTTGGTCGGCCTCTCTTTCGTTGTCCTTCCGGGGTCCATAGCATAGCTGTTCTTTTGATTCAGGGTCTCTTCTGAGGACATGTCCAACCCAACTCCAGCATCTGCCAGCTATGATGGTGTGCGTGCTCTCTTGATTGCTCCGAGTAAGCAGATCTTGGTTGGTGATGGTATTCTGCCAAAAGATTCGGAGAATTTTTCTTAGGCAGATTGTGTGAAAAGAGGACTATTTCGACATTTTCTTCTCTGTTACTCTCCAGCATTTAGCACCATAGAGAAGCACAGAAAGTATATAGCTCTCATATAATCTTAATTTTGTGTTTGTGCTATACTGAGAGGACTTCCAGATGTTCTTTAGACTAACAAAGGCTGTTCTTGCTTTGTTCATTCTGTTATTGATGTCTTTGCTTGCTTTGCCGTCTGGTGTTTCAATGCATCCTAGGTATGTGAAGGTGTCTGCCTGTTCCAGTTTCTGATTCCTTACTGTTATGGGCTCAGGGTTCCCATATTAAGTGTCATGACCTCTGTCATCTTTAGATTAATGTTCAGACCCACCTGTTTGCTATACTTATTAAGTCTATTCGTTTTTTTTCCTGGATGTGTTGATGAGAATGTGCGAGTAGTGCAGTGTCATCTGCATATTCCAGATCTTCCAATGTAGAAAACGTAGTCCATCTTATTCCTCTTGGACTGCCCTCTGTTGTCTGAAGCATCACCCAGTCTTTCACTGTTAAAAATAAAGTGGTTGATAAGGGGCATCCCTGTCGTACTCCTGTCTTCACCTCAAAAGTTAGGTTGCTCTGCCCAACGCCCCATGTAAAGTTGGCACAGAGGCTTTTTTTAATGGACATTATGCAGCTTGGAATTCCGTAAGCCCTCAGCATTTTCCATAGACTGTCCCTATGTATACTGTCAAAATCCTTTTCAAAATCAACGAAATTAATGTACAGCTGTCTCTGCCATTCTGAGCACTGCTCTATAATGTTCCTGGAGGTAAATATATGATCTGCACATCTTCTGTTCTTTCCAATCCTGCTGTTTCTTCCTCAGTTTGTGGTCTACTGCTTTTGAAATTCTCTGTATAATTACCCTGCCTAGTAATTAGCTGGTAACTGAGAGAAGAGTGACTCCTCTCCAATTGTTACAGTCTGCAAGGTCGCCCTTCTTAAGCAATTTGACAATTATTCCTTTGTTCCACTCCGTTGGTGTTGTCCCTTTTTTCCAGACGTGTGCAAAAAGTGGTTCTAATATTTCTGCTGCTAGCTCAGGGTCTGTCTTAAGTAGCTCTGCATTTACGTTATGTTTTCAAATCAGAGCAATTATTATTTACAACATATAAATAAATAAATAGGACCCTTTGTCCATAACTGGTAGATTAAATTGTCACTGTATGTGTATCCCACAGTCTGATGTAATACTTTTTATAACAAATAGTCAATTATGTGAGGGTCTGTTAGTATCATCACGGCCACAGGGATTTCTAGTTTGGTCGTGGAAATTTTTTAATGAGGTATCATATGCCCATGTAAAGGGACTTGACCTGACAGACTGTCTGAAGTGGAAGTCTGTAGACTCTTTAAGGTCCACACAATAGTTGTCTTCTGAACAAAGACTCCGCAGGCGGCTCTTCTGAGGCTTCAATATACCCAAGTTCTGCCTGCACCAGGTTTCCTGCCACCAATAAGTATTACGCAATATAACCCGCAAGTAAAGAATAATTACACAATCACAGGATTGACTAGCAGTCAATGGCTCAATTTCAGACCGCTGTGTCGTCCAGACGGCAAAGGCATTTGTCACCAACGCTTTGCATCTGCTCTCAACCTGTCAGTGTTGAAGTTTTTCTCAAATGGATATTCAAACTACACTGGCCTGATTTTTCAAGTAGTTGTAAATTTTATTACCCTACCCTCTGACCAATCAGAAGTCGCGTCCAAATTTTAACTATTTTTTGGGACTATTAACTGGAGCGATTATAAGTGTGTTCGTTCGTCTGATTATCTTTGTGTATTTTATATCTCAGTTATTTATTGACCGATTTCCAATATTAAAAGTGGTAATTAACTGGCCAACTGACCTCTATCTTTCTATCTAATTTTCCTTCGTTTATTCTTTACCAGTTTCATCTGGGTAATTTTTTTTGTAATTAATCGTAGTTCTAACTGATCTAAAATCTCAGTAAATTAAATTTTTCTAAGGCAAGATAATTTTATTAAGTGGGAATCTTTAGGTTAATATATTAATCAATATCAGCGCTATAATTCAAGATATCCTTTTCATTCTAATTCCCTTTAGTTATTGAGAAATAAATTATTTAATTTTGGTTAAAAACACAGAATCGGCATGTTTGCCACTACAACCAAGATTTTTCTCAACTCTACAAAACGAGGTAACAATCTGATTGGGTGTTAGATTTTCCACGTTCATTAATAAATATTGGGAGGGGTAGTGGGTGTCTTTGGGGGTAATAACGTTTAACTTGTTTTCTTAGAAATATTCAAATACTCAAGTTAAATTGTGGCGGTAGATCTGACTCTGCCCTAGACAAATTTCAAATATTGTAGTTATTTATAGACTGTAAAAATGCGTTAACTAGGTTTTGAAGCGGGTAAATTTAAACGCGTTGTGATACAGATTCACTTCATCACATATCTCCCCCGTTAAAAAGCGTGAACCACTAGTGCAGCTTTATTATCTGTGTTACAATGTCGATCAAATTAAGTCATTTTGACTCTACTCTGCCTTAGTGTTATCATGGATTACTGCAGCTGGGTCATTTCAAAGTAGGCACTACTGAAGAAATATGCTTCAGACCTCTGCAATCCAAGTCTATTGCAGGTTGTGTTAATAAAACAGCTCCAAGTGCTACTGCCTGGCATATGCTGATTATCAATCAATATTCACCATTAATCTTCTCTGAGTCTATCCCATGACATGTCCAGAGGTTTGTTAGATGTTCCTCAAGGTTGCAATATTTATGAGGTGGAGATCTATAAATCTGGTGATAGCAGAGTTATGTAGGGGATCCAGTAATTTCCTCATCAGCCTGGATAAAACACTTGGAGTATTTCCAATCCAAAAAGCAACATCTGAATTAAATGTGCTCCCCCGTAGTGCTCACAGCCATCCATTGGTCTGAGCTCATGCTTGACTGGAATTTGGAAAAACCCTTTTTCTAATATTCAGGTATGACTCTTTAATCTGCCATTCAGATAAAGGCCATACTCACCAGCTGTTTTCTCCGCCCAACGACAATTGGTGAAATACTATTATGCATGGGGAAATGAATTCCGGCATCCAGAATCAATTCTCCCATAGCATTGCTATGTAATCTGTGTGATCTCAATCCAATGTCCGTACAATACTTCCAATGGACTGTGAAGGGCCGGTCACTACCACTGTCACCTGTGCCCTTCATAATGCTACATTAGGAAACCGTATGTTGAAGTGAGCTTGACATTAGGCAATCTGGCCAAACGCCCGCTCCCCACTTTTCGAAGGTTATCATTTGGTTTCCGTTTCAATGTTGGCCGATTAACCTCATTCCTATTTTTATCCAGTTCCACGAATTCCGACGGGGGGTGTGTCGGTGTGGTCTGGACTGTGTTTATTTTTACTCCTTGTGCCATACGCAGAGTTGCCATTTTAAATGTTTTATTGGAAGACTGTTTGTGAAAAAGTGCCATTTTATCCACTACATCTACCTTATCATTTGTATTTTCCTTTTTGTTTTTAGGCCCATGTTTTCCAGAATGCTTTGCTAGCATCTGATTATTATTTTCTTTCCACCGTGTGGAATGTACCTTGCTACACTGGTCACATGAATTAATAAACTGATAAATGTCGTCAGCTACACCTGGCCAGAAAAATCTCACTGATGTCCTTTGACGGGTGGTACCAATCTTCATATGTCCACCGTCTGGTACAACATGTGCATGTGCCATAACTTTATCTCTATACCTCAATGGCAGTACTAACTGTCCATATCCTTTGGGTCCTGCTCCAGCTTTCCTGTAGAGCAGTCCGTCCTTCAAATAAAATTGTCCTTTCTTAGGGTTGCTATGGCTGGTTGGCAATTTGCCAAAGCAAGGTTTTAATGATTTGTCTTTTGCCTGGGTTTTTCTCATCTGTTTAAGATGAATATTAAGTGGTGCCTCTAATTTTAACCTGTTTCTCTTCAGCTAACCTCCTATCTTCCCTATCATAAAATTTATGCACAGTAGCAGAAGTTCCCCACTATGCCAAATCTTTGCCGGCAAGAATTCTGCCAAGTCTGCCATCTTTTCTCTCATACAAAATTTATTAATATTACAGTATAAATAAACAAATATGACTAAAGTACTGAACTATAGGCAATGACAACTCATCCAATTTCCACAAATGATTAATTTTAAAATATTATAACAATGGGGATACTCTGGGTCTATGGTGGTAAAATAATCCCGGACGAGCCCCCAATATGTAGTATTATGAGAGGTTATTGATGTTTTTACACTAAGGGTAAACAAAGTGAGGTCCAGCTGTGTAAGTTCCCTGAGTCTAATTGATGATGATGATGTTCTCAGGATCCCTATCCGCTACCTCTCTAAGATCTCACTCTGTGTAAAATAATCTCTGTGCTGTTGTGTGGCAAGTGTCTAGGGTAATGAATTTAATGTGATGTATGAACAATGTCAAACATAACTTTAACTCAATAAAATGAAGTAAGTAAGACTGTTGGTAAAGTTATATTAATATTTTACAATTATTTATTTTCCTATACCTCAATTCTTTTGGGACAGGAATGTTTTCAAATCAGAGCAGTTATTATTTACAACATATAAATAAATAAATAAATAGGACCCTTTGTCCATAACTGGTAGATTAAAGTGTCACTGTATGTGTATCCCACAGTCTGATGTAATACTTTTTATAACAAATAGTCAATTATGGGAGGGTCTGTTAGTATAATCACGGCCACAGGGATTTCTAGTTTGGTTGTGGAAATTTTTTAATGAGGTATCATATGCCCATGTAAAGGGACTTGACCTGACAGACTGTCTGAAGTGGAAGTCTGTAGACTCTTCAAGGTCCACACAATAGTTGTCTTCTGAACACAGATTTTGCAGGCGGCTCTTCTGAGTCTTCAATATACCCAAGTTCTGCCTGCACCAGGTTTCCTGCCACCAATAAGTATTAGGCAATATAACCCGCAAGTAAAGAATAATTACACAATCACAGGATTGACTAGCAGTCAATGGCTCAATTTCAGACCGCTGTGTCGACCAGACGGCAAAGGCATTTGTCACCAACGCTTTGCATCTGCTCTCAACCTGTCAATGTTGAAGTTTTTCTCAAATGGCCATTCAAACTACACTGGCCTGATTTTTCAAGTAGTTGTAAATTTTATTACCCTACCCTCTGACCAATCAGAAGTCGCGTCCAAATTTTAACTATTTTTTGGGACTATTAACTGGAGCGATTATAAGTGTGTTCGTTCGTCTGATTATCTTTGTGTATTTTATATCTCAGTTATTTATTGACCGATTTCCAATATTAAAAGTGATAATTAACCGGCCAACTGACTTCTTTCTTTCTATCTAATTTTCCTTTGTTAATTCTTTACCAGTTTCATCTGGGTAATTTTTTTGTAATTAATCGTAGTTCTAACTGATCTAAAATCTCAGTAAATTAGATTTTTCTAAGGCAAGATAATTTTATTAAGTGGGAATCTTTAGGTTAATATATTAATCAATATCAGCGCTATAATTCAAGATATCCTTTTCATTCTAATTCCCTTTAGTTATTGAGAAATAAATTATTTAATTTTGGTTTAAAAACACAGAATCGGTATGTTTGCCACTACTACCAAGATTTTTCTCAACTCTACAAAACGAGGTAACAATTTGATTGGGTGTTAGATTTTCCACGTTCATTAATAAATATTGGGACGGGTAGTGGGTGTCTTTGGGGGTAGTAACTTTTAACTTGTTTTTCGTAGAAATATTCAAATACTCAAGTTAAATTGTGGCGGTAGATCTGACTCTGCCCCAGACAAATTTCAAATATTGTAGTTATTTATAGACTGTAAAGATGCGTTAACTAGGTTTTGAAGCGGGTAAATTTGAACGCGTTGTGGTACAGATTCACTTCATCACAGAGATTTTTTTGCTTATCTCTGACTAATGTAATATTGTTTGCACCTCGTTTTCCGCTGATGGTTTTATTTATTTTATATACTGTGCTTTGTTCATTTCTCAATGCTGCCTCTTCTGCCTGTCTTGCAAGATCGTCTAGGAACTTCCTTGTGTTGGCTAGAGTTTCTCGTTTAACTTTCTTGTCCAGCTGACTGTACTGCTCGCTATATAATTGCTTTAACCTTGTGGCGAGAGGTTTTGTTTGGCTCTTGGATCAGTATAGTACTGACAATTACAGAAATAGAATTCCTGCAGAAAATGGTGAAGTCCCAGTGTCTGAGAGGACTACTGGTATCACAAATTAGTTACGGCTGTGAATGTTCTGATCTCGAAACAATAGTAGAGAGGAGACCGACATAAAGCGCCACCTCCGCTGTGTAACTAACTGTGATATTAATAAACAAGGAAACAGATTTTACTTAACTAAGATAAAATTGACAAGTCGTTCAAATACAATTTCCTTCTTATTTATTTAGTATATACACTATCTACTCTTGTGCTGAAGGGTGAATGTTGAAAAATGAAATGAAATGAATTTGTAAGTTTACATATGATTTACAAATATTTATATTTATATATATATATATATGTAAATAAATATTACAACAAGTTTTCCAATTATAGGAACAAAAAACTTATATCAGCTGTGCTGTTATTTTCGTATAATTTATCCACTATGATCTTATTATTGTCTCTTGCTACGCTAATTCACGTTTTCTTCATTGACAGTTCTATGCTCACAATGCCGACAGAAATGGTACTAATGTGTACTCATCTCTCTTAAGTCTGTTCTGCTTTGTTTGGTTCACACACTCCTGCTGAGGCTCGTTACTTTAGCCCACCCAAGACTGAGGGGGACCAAAGATGTAGAGTCTGGTCAACCTCTATGCTCCTGCGGAGTTCCAGGCAGCGGGATTGACTCGAACATACGACCTCAGGTTTTTAGGACACAAATAAACCTGTAACAAAGCAAAAATAGGGGCTAGTTTCTGTCCTCAAGCTCACCTATTTCTAGTGTGAGTGAAATGAGCGTGTCTCAGATGTATGCATGTAGGATGAATGACAACATGGCTCAGTATGATTTAGCAATAGCGAGACAAGACAGGTGTCTACTTGCAAAACATTCTTTCTGATAAACTAATGCATGGATACATTCAATAATATAGATTCAATACATGAATACATTTACTACATTAATACATTCCATAATATAAATCAATACATGAATAAATCCAATAATATGTACACCTAGGTGTGATACAACAATGTCCTTCCCCCTATACTATATCACGCCCTCTCTGACAATAGCTGGTAACATATATCCTAACAATATTGTTATGTTCTTATGATAGGAGTATATGAGACGAGGACTGTTTGGTGATATATCAGGTTGGAGTTATAGGAGACAATAGATTGGAGTTAGATGCGACAATAGAATGAGTCCTGACAAGGACTGTTTTGGTTATATTGCAGTTGGAGTTAGATGAGACAATAGATTGAGTCCTAACAAGGACTGTTTTGGTTATATTGCAGTTGGTCTTATCTGAGACAATAGATTGAGTTATAGGAGACAATAGATTGAGTTAGATGCGACAATAGATTGAGTCCTGACAAGGACTGTTTTGGTTATATTGCAGTTTGGAGTTATCAGAGACAATAGACTGAAGTTATAGACTGACAATAGATTGAGTCCTAACAAGGACTGTTATGGTTATATTGCAGTTGGTCTTATCTGAGACAATAGATTGAGTTATAGGAGACAATAGATTGAGTTAGATGCCTATTAGTCTTCGTCTATTCACTTAATTCCCCCAAGATACAATCAGTAACCTGATAGGTAGTATAATGACACACAACAAATACCAACGGTTATCGTAAATATATTTACCCTCCTAAGATTTTAAACTGGCCAGGTTTTGACGCGACTTAGTGAAGTAGGTTGCAGGTCGATGCCCTCAGGTAAGCAACAAATCACAGTGACAGGTTCTTCCTCTTCAGTCGGTCGGTCTGGCTTCGTTTTTGGTGTTGCGTGTTTAGCATAAAATCCGCCCGATTATATAGGCAAGTAAATACTTGAGGAAAGCTTTCGGTTGGTTCCTGGCGGAGCAAAATGATTGGTTTCCTCCGGTTTTGTACCTGGTCTCATACAGCCTAATTTTATTCAGTTTTTAGCCGCCATCTTGCGTGAACTGCGTGAACAGTATAATTTATTCTGTCTCAGAGACTGGTGAACGGTGCAAGTTGATTGGTTGAAGCCAATCTGTATCTCGACATAGTGATTAACAAAGTAGTGGGTTACACTTCGTTTCACGACATAGCCCCCTCCTTTCCTAGCTGTGACTTGTCATAGCTGACGTGTAAACCCCTGCTGTGGTTAATCCTTTTGCGTCTGTCCTTCCAGAGTACTAGGGTGTCGACTTAAAAAATCAGCTCCTACATTGTCTCTTCCCGGAATGTAATTCACGGTAAAGGAATAAGGCGCAAGAAGCAGACTCCACCTTAACAATCTCGAATTTAGCTTTTTAGATGCAGCCAAGAATGTTAAAGGTTGGTGATCGCTTTGGACAATGAAGTGTGTCCCATACAGATAAGGTGAAAATTTGTTGATGGACCAAATTAGAGCTAAACATTCCTTCTCTATGGTCGAGTAGTTCAACTCAGCTGCATTCAGCTTCCTACTGGCGTAGGCGACTGGTAAAAGTTCCTCCGGCTGGGCTTTTGATTTCTGCAAGAGAGTTGCACCAATACCTATACTGCTAGCGTCCGTTCTTAATACAAATTCCTGTGTGATATCGGGTAGTGTAAGGATGGGTTTGCTGGTGAGTTTAGCTTTTTGCTCTGTGTAAGCTTTTTCACAATCAGCATTCCATTTGATTTTGTCAGGCTGTCCTTTCTTCGTTAAGTTAGTTAATGGTGCACACAGAGAGTTAAAATGGGGTATGTACTTCTGATAGAACCCACATAATGACACGAATGATCTCACATCTTTCTTCGTTTGAGGTCTGGGTGCCTTCTTTAGCTTCTCTATATTCTTTGGGTCAGGAGACATATGACCTGTAGAAATAGTGTGACCTAAGAATTCCAACTCCTTACAACCGATATAGCACTTGGTTGGACGTGCAGTCAATCCAGTTTCTCTCAGTCTGTCAAACAACATAGAGAGCGCTACTATATGCTCTTCAAATGTGTTTGTAGCAACAAGAATGTCATCCATAAAGTTAGTGATATGGGGATTTTGTAAAGGTTCCAACAATTTCCTCATCATTCTTGAAAAGATACTTGGAGCATTTTTCAGCCCAAAGGGTAGTACATTAAACTCGTAGTGTCCGTCTGATGTACTGAATGCCAGCATTTTCCTAACTTCTGGTTTCACTGGTATTTGGTAGTATCCCTTGCTTAGATCTACCTTTGATAAATACCTAGCCTTACTCAGTGTAGAGAACAGCTGGTTGGTGTCAGGTAATGGGTCTACCTGAGATTCTGTGATAGCATTAAGCTTCTTGTAGTAAATACATAACCTGTGTTCACCACTAGGCTTCCTTAATAGCACCACACTTGAGCTATAGGGAGATTCAGACTTTGAAATAATTTTCCCTTTTAAGAGATAGTCAATCTCATCCTCTAGTGCCTGTGCTTGCTATTCTTCAGTCCATGTCCGCAGCAATGCTTCCAGTGGACTGTGTATGGGGACGGCAATACAACAACGTTGCCGGACCCACACCTATTTCTATTGTAAGGGGCAGTATACCGAAGTGGGGCCTGTCTCCATCAACTGTTTGGTACAGCCCTGGTTCCTACCTCCTTTGGTTCGGGTTTGTTTCTGCAGCTTTTTTAATACTGGTTGCTGACTAACCAAATTTTCCAAATGATCCAGGCCATGGTGTTCCGACAAATATCTAGTCGGGGTGGGATGTCTCTCGTCCCCTCTCTGTACAATACGGAGAGTTGCCATGGTTACTGGTGTAACAGTAGACTTGTTGTGATTTCGTTTTCTCGTTATCACTGCTTCTACCTGTTGTTTTCTCTTGTGTATCTTCTTTGTGGGCCTACGTCCGCAACAATGCTTCCCTAGGTCCTGTAACTGGTCTACGCTTCTGAATGAGGTTACCTGGTTACATTCTGAACAGGATTTCATATACCGACTCATGTCTTCAATTATTCCTGGCCAGTAATATCGCAATGCTATATTTTGACCAGTGGCCCATTTTCCTCTGTGGCCACTGCCTGATGTAGCATGCTCTTGCTCCATAATTTCCTCCCTATAGAATTTTGGCACTACCAGCTGTCCATGCCCTTTAGGTCCTTTTCCAGCTTGTCTGTAGAGTAGGCCATTTTCCATATAGTAGTCTCCTTTCTCTGGAGGGTTATGGGCCTTTGGCAATTTGCCAAAACAAGGCTTCAATGTGCTGTCTGCTGTTTGAGCCTTTTCATCTTTGTACGATGAATGGTTATTGGATCTCCCTCCTCCTTTTTGGTGCTCGACCTGGTATGGTTTGCTGCCATGACAACAGGTTTTATTGGGTCACCCAAAAAGACATATTTACATCCTATTACCAGCGGGTATATAGGATCATCACTTACTGCTGCTCTTATCACTCCTTCCACATAGCGAGTTCTCACATTGATCCTTGCTATGGGAAGTGTCATGGTGCCGGTTCCCTGCATTGCCCCTTTTATGTCTGTAGTGGTGTTGATGGTATTGTATGATGGTGTTATTACTACATGTACATTGTATGAGACCAGCTGTGAAGGCTCCTGAGATAAAATGTAGTTGAGAATTGTCAGAAGGCCTTTCTTGCTACCACTACGACCTCACACTTAATTTTTTTTTTCTTAATGACTGTGGCTACGTAAAGTGTCTAGGGTAATGATGTGTAATGTGGTGTGTTAGTTATAAATACACCCACAGATATTTAAGAAGACTAATAAGATTAACAAGTGTTAAAATACACTGAACTAACTCACGTGTATAAAATTTTTGATATAATTATATTACATTTATTGGTTCTGGATCAAGTTTTATGTGACCAGAACTTGTTTTAAAAGAAGGATTTAAAATTTATGAAAAGTATGCATGGAATGTTACATAATAAATTCAAGAGTGTACATATTTAAGTACTAGACTAGTTAGTTTTATTAAAATGTTCGAGTAGTCATCTCTTTGGGAGGATAGTTACTGTTTGTGCTGTTGGGGTGGCCTCATCACACCTGTCTATATTGACTACACAGTGTCCAGAAAAAGGTGGGAATTTTTATGGGGATATTAGTCACTACCAATAGTTGGTGAATGTCCAGCAGACCAGAGGCTCACTCATCTTTTTGTAGCTCTGGTGCTGAAAACTTGCGGTCCCACCTCTCCGTGCTGGCGGGCAATAATGGTGGTCTCTGTCACAAGAACTGCACAGATACACTCGAGTAAAGTCACCCACCGAATAGACTCTGCTTTGTTGTCGATAGAAACTCACAGCTCTGCAATCAAAGTATGGGCTATGTGTCAAAATCTATTCTATACCCACGTCTGGACACCACACTGACACAACAACCACATCATACAGACAGGTCAGATCTCTCTGACCAAACAGCACAGTTACCATGGTGGGTTTACATCAGATAGATCCTCCCAGACTATAGATTCTGAAAAATATTTATTAGTTGTCGGCCCTAAAAGAAGATAGGTAATCTGTTTCAACGCTTGATATATCTTGCATAATCCTTGCTGTAGTTTATGTACCTTGTTGGTCCCTAGACCCTGACTTGGGCGGGGGGTCTAGAGCAACTCCCTACTTGTTTGTAAGGCTAGATTTTGATATGGCAGTATCAAATCACTCGAACATGAAACAATATTCAAAATATATAAAGAAATAATTTCAATCTTACCAGATTATGAATACATAACACAGAATTGCTAGCAAAACTCAGCTGAGCTGCTGGCTATAGTATGGCGTCCCTACATTTATTCACTGTCTTTCATATGGGAAAACACCACACTTTAAAATCTGTGTCTAACACTGAACAATTATTGAAGAATGACCCCAAATGCGCTCTGAGCGCTAATGATATGATTGTCTGTGGCCAATCACTGCCGAGGTTTATTTTTAATTTTATCTATCCGTTTGTAAAATTAAGAACATATTAGTTCACTGCTCAGAATAGGCCATCCGGCCAGCTAATTTTTATATTCCTAACATTAATATTAAGAAAAATTACTTTTTAAATTTTTGTAATATTCCTAACATCTGCGTTTTAGCCGCTGAATTCAAATCAAGGCTTGGTATCGCAAAACGTCCAATTCCGTACCTCGTGTCAATTTGGGGGACTTGAATTTTTTTTCTTTCCTCCCTCCCCCCCCCCCCCCCCCCCCCAATTGCGTCTCTTTAGCCTTTCCAGTCATATTTTTTTCCTTTTTGATCCTCCGTTCCCCTCCGGTCTAGCAAGTCAAATTTATGGAGGGTGATGACCCGCGGTCTAGGCGATCATGTACATCAGCAGCCTACGCATTATGTTTTTATCCTTAAATGTTATCCTTGGGAGGAATTTTACCGTTGTATCTCTGTCAATTTCACTACAATGTCCACTGTTTCTGTGGTAAGTTGATCAGGGTGCACTATGGCTGCACTCACGACTGAGTCGAATTCCAATCCGGAATCATATAAGCACTGAATTTTAGTGCCATTACATGTCACTTCCTCACAGACAGGGGGATGGTGGAGGTCATTCTGACTAACTGCCAGTTCCTTCCTTCCCTTGTTCCCTGTTGTGAGACACGCAGCGTAATAAGGAGGGTTCTTTCTTCTGCAGTCCGCAGTATTGTGGTTACTCATTAGACAAGTTTTACACCACTTTCCTTCCTTCCGGTAAGGTGTCTTATCCGATCTTAGAGCGTTTTTGTCCTTTTGGTCAAATCTTTGTTTGTTCCTGGTGGTATGGTCATTTTGTTCATATTTGGTATAGTTTTGTGATGATTGGAAGTTTTCACTCTGCTTCTTCTTATTTCCTAATACTTCTGCCTGAGCTGCTTGATATCTCTCAGCAACAGTTACAATATCTCCCAATCTCTCTGCTCCTTGTTCCATGATAAACTTCCTCATTTCTTGAGGCATGGACTCTTTCACTTGCTCCATCATTATCATTTCTTTCAGATCCTGACACTTTCCTAAACTACTCCATTTTTCCAAATAGGTTTCCAATCTAGCAGAGAATTGGTGATAGTTTTCTCCTGGAAGAAGTTTAGCTGTTCGGAATTTCTTTCTATATGATTCTGAGTTCTTTTCATATCTCACAAGCAGTGCCTGCTTCAGGATTTCATAATCTTCCTGGTCATCTCTTGAGAGCTTCAAATACACATCGTAGGCCACACCTCTCAATCCCTGAGATAGTTTAAGACTCCATTTTTCTTTCACTAAGCCATAGGTAGTGGCTAGTCTTTCGTATCTATCCAGGTACGACTCAATGGCATCTTCTTTCTCAACAAATGGGTCCAGATGAAAATTCATGGCCCCACTTGAGGTGCTCTGGCTGGAGCTACTCTCAGAGTGAGGTGAGCTACCACCATTATTGCCAGTATTTGCCTGAATTTCAAGCTCTTTTAATCTCAACTGATGGTCTCTCTCTGCTTGTAATTTCCTTTCCTCAGCTTCTAACCTTTTAGTTTCTCTTTCAGCTTCCAGTCTTTTGTCTTCTCTCTCAGCTTCCAGTCTTTTGTCTTCTCTCTCAGCTTCCAGTCTTTTGTCTTCTCTCTCCGCTTCCAGTCTTTTGACTTCTCTTTCAGCTTCCAGTCTTTTGACTTCTCTTTCAGCTTGCAACCTCCTTTCTTCAGCCTCAAATTTCTTTGCTTCTCTATCAGCCTCTAATTTCTTTGCTTCAGTCTCTAATTGCAACTTTCTTTCTTCCCTATCCATGTGTTTGTCCACTTCTGTTGTGACATACTGAGTGAGAGCATCACCTGTCATATTTAATTCCTTACCCATCTGCATGATCGCAGTCCTGAACTTCACTAGATCAGCCATGGCGTTACTTAGATAGGGTATGTATATTTACTATAACCCAATTATTGTAATTAAACTTAATTAATTTAAATGAACAAAAAATTTCCGTGCAACTTTGTGAGCATCAACTATTTACTGAGTACTAAATGGTACTCCTCCTAAGAAAACAATAAAAAAAATCCTATTATAGAATAGTTTTTTTTTTTTTTTTTTTTTTTTTTTTCAAAAATTTGTTTCTTATGTTATCTATGGGTTGCACAAGATAGAGTGTAGATAGATGAATAGGCTAAGTATGGCTCAAGATATACAGAAATATCACAGGAACGAGCCCCCAGTGTGGCGAGAGGTTTTGTTTGGCTCTTGGATCAGTATAGTACTGACAATTACAGAAATAGAATTCCTGCAGAAAATGGTGAAGTCCCAGTGTCTGAGAGGACTACTGGTATCACAAATTAGTTACGGCTGTGAATGTTCTGATCTCGAAACAATAGTAGAGAGGAGACCGACATAAAGCGCCACCTCCGCTGTGTAAAACTAACTGTGATATTAATAAACAAGGAAACAGATTTTACTTAACTAAGATAAAATTGACAAGTCGTTCAAATACAATTTCCTTCTTATTTATTTAGTATATACACTATCTACTCTTGTGCTGAAGGGTGAATGTTGAAAAATGAAATGAAATGAATTTGTAAGTTTACATATGATTTACAAATATTTATATTTATATATATATATGTAAATAAATATTACAACAAGTTTTCCAATTATAGGAACAAAAAACTTATATCAGCTGTGCTGTTATTTTCGTATAATTTATCCACTATGATCTTATTATTGTCTCTTGCTACGCTAATTCACGTTTTCTTCATTGACAGTTCTATGCTCACAATGCCGACAGAAATGGTACTAATGTGTACTCATCTCTCTTAAGTCTGTTCTGCTTTGTTTGGTTCACACACTCCTGCTGAGGCTCGTTACTTTAGCCCTCCCAAGACTGAGGGGGACCAAAGATGTAGAGTCTGGTCAACCTCTATGCTCCTGCGGAGTTCCAGGCAGCGGGATTGACTCGAACATACGACCTCAGGTTTTTAGGACACAAAAAACCTGTAACAAAGCAAAAATAGGGGCTAATTTCTTTCCTCAAGCCCACCTATTTCTAGTGTGAGTGAAATGAGCGTGTCTCAGATGTATGCATGTAGGATGAATGACAACATGGCTCAGTATGATTTAGCAATAGCGAGACAAGACAGGTGCCTACTTGCAAAACATTCTTTCTGATAAACTAATGCATGGATACATTCAATAATATAGATTCAATACATGAATACATTTACTACATTAATACATTCCATAATATAAATCAATACATGAATAAATCCAATAATATGTACACCTAGGTGTGATACAACAATGTCCTTCCCCCTATACTATATCACGCCCTCTCTGACAATAGCTGGTAACATATATCCTAACAATATTGTTATGTTCTTATGATAGGAGTATATGAGACGAGGACTGTTTGGTGATATATCAGGTTGGAGTTATAGGAGACAATAGAATGAGTCCTGACAAGGACTGTTTTGGTTATATTGCAGTTGGAGTTAGATGAGACAATAGATTGAGTCCTAACCAGGACTGTTTTGGTTATATTGCAGTTGGTCTTATCTGAGACAATAGATTGAGTTATAGGAGACAATAGATTGAGTTAGATGCGACAATAGATTGAGTCCTGACAAGGACTGTTTTGGTTATATTGCAGTTTGGAGTTATCAGAGACAATAGACTGAAGTTATAGACTGACAATAGATTGAGTCCTAACAAGGACTGTTATGGTTATATTGCAGTTGGTCTTATCTGAGACAATAGATTGAGTTATAGGAGACAATAGATTGAGTTAGATGCCTATTAGTCTTCGTCTATTCACTTAATTCCCCCAAGATACAATCAGTAACCTGATAGGTAGTATAATGACACACAACAAATACCAACGGTTATCGTAAATATATTTACCCTCCTAAGATTTTAAACTGGCCAGGTTTTGACGCGACTTAGTGAAGTAGGTTGCAGGTCGATGCCCTCAGGTAAGCAACAAATCACAGTGACAGGTTCTTCCTCTTCAGTCGGTCGGTCTGGCTTCGTTTTTGGTGTTGCGTGTTTAGCATAAAATCCGCCCGATTATATAGGCAAGTAAATACTTGAGGAAAGCTTTCGGTTGGTTCCTGGCGGAGCAAAATGATTGGTTTCCTCCGGTTTTGTACCTGGTCTCATACAGCCTAATTTTATTCAGTTTTTAGCCGCCATCTTGCGTGAACTGCGTGAACAGTATAATTTATTCTGTCTCAGAGACTGGTGAACGGTGCAAGTTGATTGGTTGAAGCCAATCTGTATCTCGACATAGTGATTAACAAAGTAGTGGGTTACACTTCGTTTCACGACAAACCTGGACTTCGCAATGATGTTTAATGTTTCTGGTGTTATCCAATCTTGCTTCTTCCTTTCCTGGAATCCCAAGCATGATTTGATGCTTTCCTTATATATTGTTGAAATAGTGTTGGATTTCTGGTCAATATTATCAGTCCATGTCTTATCTTGGCTTTTGGCAATGTGAAATCGTTTCTTTATATCAGCCACAAACACTTTTCTGTTAAGGGGGTCCTTCAATTTGCTTATGTCATACATTTTCTGTGTAGTTACAACTGGGCCAGCAGTTCTGAGTTTCACCTTCTGTTTTGCTACTACTACGTAGTGATCACTTCCCACATCTGCACCTCTTCTTACTTTCACATCTTGTAATGAATGTCTCGATCTACCAGTAATCATAATGTGGTCTATCTGGTTTCTGTCCAGGCCATTTGGTGATTCCCATGTTAATCTGTGAATTTCTTTGTGTGGGAAAAGCGTTCCTCCAAAGACAAGGTTGTTAATGCTACAGAAACTTATTAATTTATCCCCATTCTCGTTTACTGTTCCGCTGCCACATTTCATCATTAATCGTTCATTATATGTATTGTGTGTTCCAACTTTTGCATTTAGGTCTAGGTATCCCATTACTAAGATAAGATCGTATCTAGGTGCGGCTTCCATTTCTGTTTGCAGCTGTTGATATAATTCGTACTTGACCTCCTCGTCGCTGTCATTTCTTGGTGCATCGCATTGTATTATTGTAGTGTTGGTGAATCTCCCTCTCAATCTTATTCTTATCAGTCTATTGTTGATGGGTTTCCATTCCAGTAATGACCTTTCTATTCATTTCTGTAGAATAATGGCTACACCTTCATTGTGCTATCCATCCTCTCTTCCAGAGTAAAGTACTGTTTCTCCCTTAGATGTTTTAACTTTTCCTGTCCCTTTCCATCTGCTCTCGCTTATCCCTAGGATGTGTAATCTATAGTTTCTCATTTCCGCTGTGACCTGTTTTAGTTTTCCCGTCTCGTTCATTGTCCTGATATTCCAAAATCATTTTCTAGTTTCACGTTTTGCGCTCAGGACGTCCGTTTTCGTGTCAGTGGCTTCCTTTCGGCTTTCATTACTGACAGTCATACGAGCCTCAGACTCCGGATGTCCGTCCCGCAGCAAAGTTTGTTCATTTGTTGTCGTTTCAGTAACTTCGTCTCTTCTTACATAGACAGGGGTGTCGGCCCTATGCTAACACCCCCAACCTGGAGGACCAGGGTGTCTGCTTTAGTCTGACCCCTAACCGCGCAAACCTGTCCAGCTTGGTAGAACCTTCCAGGAGTAAAACTCCCGCTGGAATAGGTATGAGGGTAATCAGGGTGCGCAAGCCGCCTCACCTCGACAAGGTTTTGACACCAGTGATGGCAGCTCTATACGTTTGTAAATATTATATTTCGCAATTAAAATCTCCACGTGCTGGCTTCATCAGTTACATGCTTTTAAAAGTCATAATTACTCATAATTAAATTAACTACATAGTTATATGCAAGAGATTTAGAAACAGTTTGAAATCTATGAAAACTAGATTAGCAGCAGGCTGCAGCAGCAACCGTGTTTATTTCAAGAAGATAAAGAAATTAGTTAGCATATATCATTGCAATACAGAATAGATATAATGTGATATCAAAAAATACAGCGTCCAAGTAAGCAGGAAAATGTCAATACACCAAACTTTAAAAGAAGTCATACTAGGAATAAAGAAGTCTGCAAAGAAGAAACAGATGACAGTTCACATCTGATGAATGCAGCAAGAAAGGAGAAGCAAGACAAAAATAATTACACGAAAGACTAAATGAATAAAGCGTAAACAAATAACAGATAATAAAAGAAACGTGGCTAAAGTAATAGAGCAGAGATTTCGAAGTGCAGCACAGAAAAGACATCTATGTACTTGCAAATAAACGAGCTATCAGACAGAAGAACACAAACAACTACCGGTTATTTGTAGTCAAAGAAAGTAAATATTAATAGGTCAACAGGGTAAAGGTAAAGGATCCCGTAACACGCCCATTGAGGCATATTGGGAATATGGTGTTAGGCCCATATTTTCTTGACCATCGGCACACTAGGGGTGACGTGGTCAACATCACGCCGGCCGCCTTAACCTTCCCAGAGTTGCTCTGGTACCCATTTGGGGCAACAGGTCAACAGAACGTAATCAACAGATGGACAGAATTGTTACGGTATATGATATTAACGCCGTCTGCTAAAGGTTACCAGATGTGCAATTGTAAAGGTTAAGACATTTAATATATTGCGATAGATGTTTCAATTAATGAACGCTTCATACACGATCGATTATGACGTGTATAGCGTTGTTTAGGACACAGTCGGTAACTAAGAAACGCTACCCTTTTCACATTGACCGTCAAGCTGTTAAGACGCGTCTGACTTTCCTTCCAATGTTGGGCATGGTATTGCCATACAGATATATTTTATGCAAGTACGGACATGGGTCAGTCCATTGCTATTACGAAGATTTGAAATGATTAAAGGTCAGTACGAAAGTGAAAATTAAGGAAGGATGAATTACAGTCCATAGTATTTGATTTTGCCAGACTCATAGACTCACTGTCGGCCGTTGGAAAACCCCAACCGCGCGTGCATACAGCTATGACAATCTGCATACAGTAATTTGATTATTGGACAAGGACTGATAGGATATCTACATATATATGCCATATATTTTCAAGTTATAATATGTACCTTTGTGATCAACATGCATGAATCGTCTTGACGTGTAAACTGTATTAAATATTTGTGGACTCTATGAACCGACTTGTCACATCAATGGAATTGCAACTTTCAAATGTTTGCTCACACGCTTTTCTACCCCACCTCGCATTCGCGTAAAGCAACACCAATTGACACGATGAAAATATTGAATGAAACCATATAAGAACTCAACTAACATGGCCAGAATTTATAACCACTTTATTGACATTATATGGAACATTGTTGTCAAATTGAATGTTCCAGAACAACAGAGAAGATCGCCTTCAACAGATGGTGTCCATTGATTGGGGATCGAAAAAAAAATTCGGAAATTAACAATTGTTTACATTTGAAGGACGATCACATGATGTGCTGAATTATGACCTATGACGCAGTACTCAGTATAATCCCTAACAACGTGACGTCACCAAAGTTCGTGTACGTGATCTGTCGGAGAAATCAAGCCGTTACTAAGTCTAACCAGGGGAAACATGAGCCATTTGAAGCAAATACATGATATGGACTACGGAGCAGACAGTCAGGGGCTTTAGCCTAGCTGTTGACGACCTCTAGCACTGATCTAAGCAACACAAAAGATAAGTCATTTAAGTGTGACCTTTGTCGGTCGATAAATAACAGTGCTGAGCCATTTTGCTTTGATCAGGCATGTCTATGTATTTTCATGTATATATGTTAAATTTGTTTTCCATCGTATGTATTTGTTATTAATTCGTGGGCCGGTTGGAGGGAACTGAAATCTCTGGGGAATGTCGCGAACAGCTGACCACCTAGATTTCAGTCGTTCTTAGGGCAGTTAAACGATTGCACCTTTGGAAACCCCATTGAGGTTTGACATTGGACTTGTTGTCCAAATCTGCTATCGTTTGACGATTTTGCGTTAGCTGTACTGTCCCGTAGATAATCGGTGTATTTTATTCGTACTCAGTTAATAATTTTATTCAGTTCTGTACCATGTTCGTTACTATTCGTCCAGTCTCCTCTGACTATCATTTATTTTATGATTGTTAATTTTTTGTCCGTTATGAGTCCTGTGACGTCATCATTTTCTGCAGTCATTTTTTTTTGTGTACTTGAATATTAAGTTGACCTCGGGTCAGACCTTGACCCTTCATTTGGTCTGTGACATTTCCGCTTATTTTATTTAGTTCATAAATTCATTTTTAATTGTGAAAATGTCTTGTTTGCGTCTTAACATTGTTTGTACCCTTTAGTTGCATCATTGCTTGTCTGTCCTCATAATATATATTAATACTACATTAATAATATGATAATTATATGCAATAATACACTTGTAATTTAATTTAATTAATTTTTTCTGAAATTTAAGGTTAATATGGGACATTGCATAATTATGCAGTGATAGTCCAAGAAAGTAGCACTACAATTTATAATAGATGCCTAGGGCATAATAATATAATATATATATTGACAAAATAAACTAATATTATATCTACCTTTGAGGTAATAGACCCATTGTATATTATTTAATATACTTTTCTGGTACTAAGAGAGTGACTTAGTACATTGAATAATATAATTACTACTAATTATACCCAACATTATTGGATATTGAGATTAATTGTGTGATATAATTACATTATATTTAACAGATATCATAACTATTTATGATATAGTATTATTTAGATACAATATTGTTACAAAATATTGTCTATTAGTTGAACTTAGACATTAAGTTCAGTACTATTGTGATTACTTATATTGAATATTTCTAAGTTGAGTAAGTATAATAATTACTCTGAAGCTACTATTGACTATTTTAATCAGTAATTATCAATAATTACTTACAGATAAAAGTCAAAATGCTTACTATAGACCATTTCGTTAAAATTGGTCGTGAATATGGCTATAAATCTCAAGAACTTCGTCAGTTTGCTGAATCAGAACTGGAAAAATATGAAAGAAAAGAAGAAGAGAAAAAGGCTGCATTAAAGAAAGAGGAAGCAGAACGTGAGATGAAGCAAATTGACAAGGAAAATAGACTGAGAGAGATTGCTCAACGTGAAAGAGAAGAGCAAAGAACAATCGCCAGACAGGAAGAAGAGAATAAATTGAAACGAGAGGAAATTATTTTACAACAAGAAATGGAATTGGCGCGTATTAAATTGGAGACAGCAAGATTACAAGCACAAAATGCTGATGCAAACCAGAATAATAACGCACAAAATGGATCATCATCCAGCCAACCTAAACATTTCTACAACTTTAAATTACCCATTTTCAACTTGAACGTCGACGACCTTTCATCGTTCCTGGCACGTTTTGAACAGACTTGCAAATCTAACCATTTGCCTGAAGAGTCATGGGTACTCAAGTTAAATGAATTCTTGGTTGGAGAACCATTGACAGCTTCTCAAAATGCTGACCCATCAATAGCAAATAACTACGGTGCTATTAAGTCCTTGCTTTTACGAAGGTTTCACCTGGACGAGGAACACTGTAGGTTGAAATTTAGGGGAATTTTACCTGAATCTCCAAAGGATTTTGCAGGATTCATTGCGAACATACGCAATACATTTAATAGATGGGTCGAACTGGCAGAAGTCAACAAATCATACGACAAATTAGTTGATTTACTACTGCGGGATAAGGTATTATCTTCGGTTAGCCAGCCATTTTTTGCATATTTGCAGGAGCGTAAACCAGGTACTATTGATGAGTTAGAAAAAATTTCTTTAAACTACTGTTCGGCACATCCGAATGCAACCATTTCTAACTCCTCATTAAGAGAACCTCTACCTGTGGCGTCTAATATGGCCTACAATCATAATAACAAACAAAGACATCACAGTGTAGACAGAAGCAGGTTCCAAAGAAATCACAATGTTAACTTTCAGAAGGGACATAATAATGATTTCAACAATAAAAATGAGTTCAACAGAGGTAGATCACGAGATAGAAATTATTCACCTCAAACAAACTACCACAATGGTCAACATAACACTCATTATAATCGATCACATACTCCCAATAATAATAATAACTGGAATGGTAATAATCATGGCTCGAGACATCGAGATAATAGTTACTATAGAGGGCGACGAGATAATTCTAACAATTATACTCGGAATCGATCTCATTCTCGGGGATGATCTCATTACAACCATAATACAGGGGCGGCAGTTACAAATAATACTACCCCTATAGCTCAGGTCCCACTTGACAATAATACAACACAGTCTTCTGCTGCATGTTTTGCTATTAATTATAATGTGGCAAATAGTTGCCAGCAATGCAATTTTATTTTTCAGAAGGCGAAAGAAACAGTGCTTAACTGCGGACATATTATACCACAGGTAGGTTTTGCAGTCAACGATGGAACAGGCCTATTAATTTTTAACAGAGGATTAGTTAATGGATCCGTCGTCTCAGTGTTGAGGGATTCGGGATCCACAACGATTGGTGTACGACAGTCGCTGGTACATCCCAGCTGTGCAACGGGGGAATATGTCCGTTGCATGACTTTTGGTGGAACAATAGAGTTTTACCCGACAGCTATTATTCATGTTAACACTCCTTTTTTCACAGGGAACGTAAAAGTATGTATGCTAAAAAAGCCTATAGCTGATCTGATGGTTGGTCGTATACACGGCAGTAAAGATTGTACTCCAGATGAGATTATAGAATGGGAGAAACATAACCTATGCACTGGAAACGCCGTGACGACTAGAGCGCAGACTCAACTCATGGAGAAAGTTGATGATAATAAAATGGATGCAGACAACCAAGAGGAATTTGTAGTCAATTCACCTATTGACAGGGAAACATTTGCAACCAAACAAAAAGAGGATAAATCTTTAAAAAAAATTTTTAAGTTGGTTGATAAAGTTGACAATCTATCCTCAGGTAATAATAACAAACATTGTTTTGTTATTAAAAATGACATATTGATTAGATGTTTTAATGACAAATCACAAATGAAACAACAAGTTATGGTCCCATATACTTTTAGACGGTACATTCTTCAACATGCACATGACTCACATTGTGCTGGACATATGGGATATACTCGAACACGATCTCGAGTACTGTCTTCATTCTTTTGGCCAGGGGTGTCAAGAGATATTTCGCAGTATGTACGTTCCTGTACTACATGCCAAGAAGTGAAAGCACGTGGAGCTTTTCACACGGCGCCTATTCAGGCTTGCGATATCTCAGTGAGACCTTTTGACAGGATGGCAATAGACATTATTGGTCCATTGCTACCATCGGCCAGAGGACATAGATTCGTCCTTACGTGCATTGATTTGTGCACACGATGGCCAGAAGCTATCCCATTAAAGACCACCACTACCACAGATGTAGCTGATGCACTACATCTCATCTTTTCTAGAATAGGGTTTCCTAGAAAACTTTTATCAGACCATGGGTCACAGTTTATATCTGACACCATGAAGGAAGTCATGAAAACTTGGGACATTGACAGGAATTTAAGTAGTATTTATCATCCGATGAGTAATGGTGCGGTTGAAAGACTTAACCGTACACTTAAACAACTACTACATAAGGTTACTGCTAAGCACCCTCATGACTGGGACAGAGCACTCCCAGCTGTTCTATTTGCTTATCGGGAGGTACCGCATGAACAAACTGGCTTCTCTCCCTTTGAATTAGTTTTTGGTGCTCCCCCAAGAGGTCCTATGGGACTAATAAAAAACTTATTAATTGACGAGGAGATGACTCAGGACACTCAGTCATCTTACGAGTACGTAATTAATCTTCGGAAAAACATTATTGAGTCTTGCCAGTTGGCAACAGCTTCTTCTGAGGCTGCAAAAGCTAAGGCTCGATCTCTACAAAATAGATCTCGACGATTACGTCAATTATTCCCAGGCGACGAGGCTTATGTGTTACTTCCTCACAATAACAATAAATTATTGATATCTTGGAATGGTCCTTACAAAGTCATTGATAAAATTTCCGACGTTGATTACGTCTTAGATATCAGGGGACACAAAAAGATATTTCATATTAACATGCTCAAGCAATTTCATACACGTCCTGAACACTTACAGTCAATTTTTCATGAACTAGATGACAACACAGTATCCACTTGTCATTATTCTAACTTATCTGTCATCCAGGAAGAAGAATCTTCTTTTCCTGAGGTACAGTTACCGTTACCCGTACCAGTAGTTCAACCTACTGAATCTTGGCGGGATGTAACCATCTCTTCAACGGTTACACCGCAACAGCGTCTACAGATTGCTAATCTATTACAATCTTATCCAGATGTGTTGACCGACGTTCCGGGTCGCACATCGGCTATCAGTCATGACATTACTCTCAATGACGATACACCTATTCGTGTACATCCCTATTCTGTTCCTTTACATTTCCTTGCTAAAACTACTAAGGAACTTGAACAGATGTTGTCTCTGGGAATCATTGAGACTAGTAATTCGCCATTCTCTTCTCCATTAGTGATTGTCCGGAAGAAGGACAATAACATCAGACTATGTGTTGATTATAGAAAATTAAATGCTAAGACTATAGTTGACAGCGAACCACATCCACTTATTGACGACTTACTACCACGTCTATCCAACGCAACTATATTTAGTAAGATAGACTTAACTAAAGGTTATTGGCAGATACCACTGACCGAAAAGGCTAAGTACTACACCGCATTTTCCACTCCACAAGGTCTATACCAGTGGAATGTGATGCCTTTTGGGCTTGTTAATGCGCCAGCTACCTTCATTCGCCTGATGCGACAAATTTTATCAGGTAGACCAGACGTTATTACATATATTGACGACATATGCTTGTTTAGTTCGTCGTTTGAGGAACATGTTTCGGGACTTAGATATGTTTTCGATACTCTAAGGAATTATCATCTAACTGCTAAACCTACAAAGGTGCAAATCGCGTGTAATGAGATAACCTTTTTGGGACATATCATTGGATCGGGATATATCCGAACGTTACCTAGTACAGTCTCCAAAATTCTAAACATAGCAGTTCCTCAGACGAAGAAACAGGTCAGGAGTTTGTTAGGACTTGTTCAATATTACAGTAGATTCATACCAAACTTGTCATCCATCACGGCTGTATTGTCTTCATTGTTAAAAAAGATATGCCGGTGAAGGTGACATGGACTGGTACATGCAATGAAACTTTCAACAAAATTATAAATTTGTTCTCGCATGAACCAATTTTAAGACTTCCCGATGCTTCCAAAAGATTTTTCTTACGAACAGATGCTAGTAACTACGGCATTGGTGCATGCCTGCTCCAGAACCATGACGGCATTCTACATCCTACGTTATACATTTCAAGAAAGCTGAAGCCGGCAGAAACGAAGTATTCAACAGTCGACAAGGAACTTTTATCTGTGATCTGGGCAATAACCAAACTGGAAAAATTCTTGCTCGGTGCTCCCTTCACCATACAGACGGACCAACGTGCTGTAGCATCTTTGCGTCGCTCTAATCATAAGAGCCAGAAACTTGCCAGATATTCAATCATCCTACAGCCATTCGAGTTCTCCATTGAACACATACCTGGCACTGAAAATATTGTCGCTGATGCGTTATCACGTAATCCTATTGACGACGAATAATCAACATTGACACTCTTAAACTATTTCAATCAGCACTACATTGGATTGAACGAAGTATCAACTATAAAGGAACTAACCTTGCCTTCAATTTAAACTTTATATACACTATATGCATCACAGAATGGAACTAAAGACAATCAAGGTATACATATAAACGTTCAAACTTCGTCTAACGTCCATACACGAGATATGAATATTCGTTGAACAATCATGAAACAATATCTGACGACAAACCGAACTGATGTTCCTGTGTATACTTAATTCTTGGATGCTAGGATAAATGACATTTCTTTCCAACGTAAACGTTTGAACATTTTTGCCTAAAAGAATTCATCAGGATCAAGACTACGGATGTATCATCATACCCTATACTAATTAATTAGTTAACTTAACTTCTTAATTGAATTATTATCAATAAAATGAAATGTGAGAAAAAAATGAAATGAAAGAACAAAAAAAAAGAGAACGAAATACTAAAAGAAGAAATTATGAAAAGAGAAAATAAATCTCACACAAGTATTAGATTAATAATTTTTTTTTAATGTACCTATACATTATTTAGTTAGTTAAATTAGATAGTTATTATTCACTAACACTTAACACACACAATTAAGTTAAAACTTATATTCGAATTTCTTTCTATTTCTTCTCACTTAGTTTGTCTTTTCTTCTCTCATAACATCGCGTTACATTAGAACCTTAATAATTTAACTCTTAATTTAATTAATTAATTTAATTTTAATTAGTCAAATTAATTCCTATATGACATACTAATACGACAGACCTTACTTTAATTTAATTTTATCATTCACTATTAACATTGGACATTTATTTAGTTGATATAATGATATGTATAATATTGATATATAATGTGATTTATGATTAGATGACTATGACAAATAGTTAGTTGACACGACCGCAACACGGTTCTACTCAGAACATCGTCGGCCATATGTCACAATTGTGTTAAATTTTTTTGAAAAATTGTTAAGTCGGATAGATATTGAAAAAAAATCTATCGATTTTTTTTTCCCCGGTGTACAGGGAATTGTTACGGTATATGATATTAACGCCGTCTGCTAAAGGTTACCAGATGTGCAATTGTAAAGGTTAAGACATTTAATATATTGCGATAGATGTTTCAATTAATGAACGCTTCATACACGATCGATTATGACGTGTATAGCGTTGTTTAGGACACAGTCGGTAACTAAGAAACGCTACCCTTTTCACATTGACCGTCAAGCTGTTAAGACGCGTCTGACTTTCCTTCCAATGTTGGGCATGGTATTGCCATACAGATATATTTTATGCAAGTACGGACATGGGTCAGTCCATTGCTATTACGAAGATTTGAAATGATTAAAGGTCAGTACGAAAGTGAAAATTAAGGAAGGATGAATTACAGTCCATAGTATTTGATTTTGCCAGACTCATAGACTCACTGTCGGCCGTTGGAAAACCCCAACCGCGCGTGCATACAGCTATGACAATCTGCATACAGTAATTTGATTATTGGACAAGGACTGATAGGATATCTACATATATATGCCATATATTTTCAAGTTATAATATGTACCTTTGTGATCAACATGCATGAATCGTCTTGACGTGTAAACTGTATTAAATATTTGTGGACTCTATGAACCGACTTGTCACATCAATGGAATTGCAACTTTCAAATGTTTGCTCACACGCTTTTCTACCCCACCTCGCATTCGCGTAAAGCAACACCAATTGACACGATGAAAATATTGAATGAAACCATATAAGAACTCAACTAACATGGCCAGAATTTATAACCACTTTATTGACATTATATGGAACATTGTTGTCAAATTGAATGTTCCAGAACAACAGAGAAGATCGCCTTCAACAAGAATACATAAAAGAGTTTTGTGATGATGAAAGATCAGAATTGAACGCTGTAGACAACTGTGAAGGACCACCAATACTTGTGGCAGAAGGTGAGGATGTCGTGCGCCACATGAAGAAAGTCAAAGCGCCTAGACCAGGTAACATTACTAGAGAAAATAGAGGTTGTGGAGGAATTGGAGTAGAAGTGATAAGAAGACTGTTGAATGACATCTGCAACAGTGGTTACATTCCTGATGATCTTTCAAAATCCATACTCATAGTTTTGTGAAAGAATCCGGGAGCCATTGAATGCGAAGAATACAACATAGTCTCATGAGTCATATGACCAGAATATTGTTAAGAATCATCATGAGAAGAGTAATAATAATAATAATTTAATAATAGCCCCTTCAGTCATAATTGACTATGGGAATGCGCCCCTGAGGTGACAGCCCTAGCTGCTTATTTTCCTGGTGTTCCTTTCGACAATTTCTCCTCTCTTCTGCTTGCCGTGTGAGCTTCTTTTCGCCCAATCTGAGGTGACGCCGTAGAGAGCATCGCTGCATAGTGCGATCGGTAGCTTCATCCTCCCAGATTGCTGGATTTATGTCTAGTGCACTCGTGTTTCTCTTGCATACATCTTTGAACCTCAGCTGCGATCGCCCAACTGTTGTTTAGCCATCTGCCAGTTGTGCGTAGAAGATATTTTTCCGGGTGCGACCATCTTCCATGCGGCAGACATAGCCAAGCCAGCGTAGTCTGCGCTGTCTAAGCAGTGTATAATGCTTTGAAGGCACAATGAACAATTAATTTTTTTTTAAAATGACATAACCATGGAGATCACATAGATATGGTTTTATAGAAGAATGTTAGAAATACCGTGTACAGCTAACACGAGTTATGAGGATGTCCTGAAGATACTGAAGAAACTTATCACTCGCATTAGAAGTAAGCCATCATCTTTCGTGTTGCATGTTATGTGAAGAAAGTAAGCTGGAATAGATTGATATAACAGAACAATTTGAAGGCAAAAGAATCAAAGGACGACAACAAAAAATAAAAAATAGACGGTACCGAACAGTTTGTTGACATCATGGCAAGGAAATAAGTCAAATAATTGACAAACAGTACTGCAGACAAGAAGTTATTGAGAGACACAATCACTTACGCCTCACCACGCACGGTACATGAAGTATTTATAACACATAAGGAAGGGAAACCCGAGGCCTGTAAACAGTAAATAAATATTAGACAAACATAAAGGTATGTTTTCAGGCACTTGTAAGAAATAAAGAAATAGAACACTAGACAACAGAAAAATAGCAGACCTGAGTGGTTTACCCAGGACTCGAACCCAGGACCTTCCGTGCGACAACCCCGCCTAGCTATGCAAGCGAATCACACTATCCTCCCTGCTATCTAGGCATCACCAAAATATGATGCTTCGATGACGGGTCATTAGTGCGAACCGAAAGACATAACACCGGAAATTTACCATGGGCAGTCCAGCCTATTAATGACGCAATCACTTCTGTTGTTACCCTATTATACTGTATAGGTCAGTCCACACAAGACAAAGACCTTAATACTGTGTCTAGTAAATAATAGTAGACTAAGAACAGTAAGTACAGGACAGAGGGTAGGTTTTTGGTATTGTATAAACATTTATAACACATAACGAAGGGAAACCCGAGGCCTGTAAATGTTTGTAGTAATTTGACTGAGACAAACATGCAGTAACTTTAAAATGATTAAATCGAAGTTAAATTTGTAACATTACAAAAAACAAAATTTAATAATCACTTTAGGTTTTAACAGTTGATAAATAATTTGAATAGTTATGTATCAAGGAAAGTTATCATCACAGTCTTTAGGGAATGTGAGATGTTACTAGAAGTTCAAGTGGCAGCATATCTTTGAACTTAGCTGCCAATGACGGTTCTGCTCCTTCTAATGGGTTGGTTCTTTTCACTCTGCTCGCGCTCGTCTCTAATCAAGGTTGTCGGGGGTAGCTCGTTTCCCAGAAACGTCAAGAAGAGTCTACCACGTGGGTCCTTCGTCTTAAAGCTTAGGCCAAGGTTCCCTTCTTGTTCCAGAGATAGTACTTTCTGCTGGTACCACCAATAACTATGATAGAAGAATAGAAACGAATGCTCTTCTGAGTATTGCGTTTTCCAACCCATAGTTATGGGTTCCTATCTTCCCATACCACCATCCCCATTACTCAGACTTTACCCTCGATGAGAATTAAATGTAATCTCTCCGGATAAAACTTCCTTTACATTTAAATAGAATAGCTTTAGCTTTACATAACATTTAAATTAAAAGGTTAATAATACCGAAAGAGTCTGTTTACATATACATCTCCACTGATTGAAAAGTGTTCACCATGTAAATTGAATATGTTTTCATTTCTGTTTTACACCGATTAAAAAAATGAAACTTCCATTTCTTTAAAAATGAATATTTTCCCCATAGACATTTACACTGGTTTAAGCTTGAAAACGTACATTAATTTTAAAGTGACTATGTTTATAGGGACATTTACACTGCTTTGAAAATGTAAGTATTATACTTAGAATGTACATCATTTCTTTCATCTTTCCCTCCCTGTTCCATGTGGAACCTGGAACTACTTTATGCTTTTAGTTCTCTAAATAAAGCAATCACCAGCCCGTGCAGTGGTGGTTCATGAATCATCATTCTATACGCTGAGGTTCCAGCCTCAACTGACTTTGACATCCAATAGCGAGTTTCACCCATTAATCTTCAAATGGTAATATATGAATATAAATGTTAGTTCACGTGTTAGTAATAAAATATGAAATGTAAATCACAACTTACGCCAATCCTGGCTACAGACTTGCTGCTCAGATGAATAAAAAAGACGAGTCGGTCTGTTACACGCGTCTGGGGTGCTTTTTTAATTTGACAATAGATTCCCTCTCTGACTCCGTGTGTTACTTCGGTTTCCTAGTCCCGGTGGTCCTTATTAAAATGTAGAGTTTTCTTATGCTTTGTAAGTCTTATTTGGTTCTCCAATAAAAGGTCTGGTTAACAAAAAGGAATTATGAATCTAGTCTTCACTCTGGCGAGGTCTGATGTTGTCTTGGCGAGCGTGAAATTCACAGTGAAATAAAACTGCGAAAATGGTCAGACTATATTCCCGGCCTTCCCACGCGTTCGTTTGTTATGGAGTTAAATAAACGCTCCAATCATATTCAAACAGGTCGGGCGTGGTACTTTCAAAATATTTCCGATATGGAAAAATTTTGCAAAGGTCACGTCTCCCATATATGGCAATATGATATCCGATGCCGTTTGTACAAACTTACAGGCAGATCGGTAGACACACATGACAAAATGGGTAAGCTGTAATACTTATTACTTTATTAGAAAGTAATGTTGTCATAAAAAGTCGGCCCGGAAACGATTATGTCACACTTGTCTGCCCACATGTGTCACACAGACAGTAATCTCGTTATCTGTCGTATGAGTACGCAAAATCTCCGTGTCTGCCCATCTGGGTTACTAACCGAGTCGTCTTATCAGCGGTTCAATCTAAACACGCCGGCGACTATCTTATCTCAGTTGTTCACCGCAAGCCAGGATGACCGGGTAATAAACAAGTGACATCACAGAGAGGAGTGTCGAATGATTTGATAAAATCAAATATCTGCTACTTAGCAGAAAAATAACGAAGAAAGAAAGAAAGAAAGAAAGTGCGATAATTGACAGCACATAATAAAAATCAGTACCACACATTTACCGATACTGCCGGAGAGAAACAAAAATCGAAAGGGGCCACCCGTTATGTCACAATTAACATCATTCTAATGTCAGCTATACTTCCATTCACTTTTTCCGCTTGCTTCTAATTGACCTTTCTGGTCAAATTAGACTTATTGAATGACAGTATTTTGTTATCAAGCATGACGCGAAAGTATGACCACGGACATGCCATCAAGATGCGATATATATATATATATATATATATATATATATATATATATATATATATATATATATATATATATATATATATATATATATATATATATATATATATATATATATATATTTGAAATGCCGTAGCAAGTGTTCCAATATTTTTTTAAGTGACAGGCCAGGTACTTGATAAAACTTCAGTGAAGACTGAAAAGGAAGTCAGCTTATGTTTGGATGACATGACCCTTACAAGTATTTTTGCAGATGTAATTAAAAATTACGATAAAGTTTTATTTTGTGTACCTGTTCTTTATTGTATGCATACATATAACATACTATTCACAAAGCCGTGTGTACTGTAATTTACGGTTATTTCTCATGTGTAATATACCCTGCATGAGATTTCCCGTTACGCGCAGTTTTAGAACCTAACCACGCGTGTAAGATGCGACTCCACTGTACTGATTTGTAGAACACCAACGTCAACGATGAAGCAGAGAACGAATTCATTTCAAAATCTGAATACAATGTTGATCAACAGCACTCTGCTTCGACGGGTAAGACGTTAGAAGAACTCAGCCAGGAGTCAATCCACAGTGCTGAGAAAATTCAAGTTGATCTGCCTGATGATGAGCTCACACACTTCTTGTACGGGAAAAGAGATGCAAAAGGGCTTTGGGAACACTTTACACACCTGTAAGGTCGTAAGCTTTAATTTCAGCTGATGTATTACACCCAATTAAAAGAAAATTATTTCAAACTGTTATTGTTTTCCCCACTGAGAGATTATCCACACCCGAAAATTAATTTGCTTAGCAAAAATACAGTTTACCTGACTGTTAAAACATATGAAGATCATTAAAATAGATTCATTTAAGACATTTTAGTTAGCATTTATTAACACATTAACCTTGTGCAAACGCTAACATAAAGCATGTGTTGCTCACCGTCACAGAAAAGAATATCCGATCAATTTTAAGTGACTGGAAATAGACGATTTCGATCCACTTCACGTAAATACAATCCTGGGTTCACTAGACTGCTAATAACTAATAGATTTTAGGTCCTAGCTTATATATGGGACATTTTTTAACATAGCACATCTGCGCAGAAATCGATTTTCTGTCTTCCCGTGCATGTGTTCGGGAGAGATGGTTTTTTTTTTTTAAAATAAAGTTTTGCAAAGCGAGGCGCGTCCCGTTCAACATAGTCGGTTATATTACGGCGCATGTCCAAACATAAAAGACCCTTAGGTCTGGGGTTTGTGTTTTAGGGGAGAGACGGTAAGCTGGACTAGAGGCGACAAATCTGGGGAACGGGGGAACTTCCCTAGACGACCAAGATAAAAGGTGTATTTCCCTTTTTTACCGAGGAATTTGAAAAGGCATGGTCGTCGGTGTCCCTTGCTTAAGACTCACGTAGATGGAACAACCATGAGACATGAAAAGGCGCGGGTGGCTTGTGACGTAATTCGTACGCAAGCACAATTCTCGTCACTTGGAGAAGGTTAAATCACTGGCCCAAGCCAGGAGACATGTTTCTCTTCGTTCAGATGGTCAGGACGCCTTTTCGTTTGTCAGCGAAAGGTTACGTCTTAGTCTGAGCACCTGGGAATTGTTAATAGAAATAGGTTTGCCCCCAAAGGCCTTCACAACTACATCGCGAGATAATGAAAGAACTGCTGCTGCTGCCATGTAGTTAAATCATAGATGAAAATAAAGACGTATGGAAAGGAAGCGTTGTAGTTGCTAGCAAGGGTGACACTCAGAAATCATAGTATATACTAAAAACTGCGGCTAAAAAAGAGGAGAGGTTCAGATTAAAATCAGAGAAGAAATTGGTATTTCTGTCTTGGCGGTGTCAGCGGAAAATTCTGATTCATTCCATCACAGGTAGTAGTAGTTACAATAGTAGTAGTAGTAGTCGTAGTAGTACAGGTAGTTCGGTGTTTACACGAGTTTTATTTACTGAATTCGAACACACGTATAGCAATTTGTTAGGCATTTTGTTTATTTACGCGCCAAACTCGAAGTAACGCGACCCGATATTTAGACATTTTTACAGAATTTTTTTTAATCTGCGCACCATCGGGAGAACTGGTGAAATATGAAGACATCACTAAGTATTCCCGCGTTCTCAGTCTCGCTGTATAGAAATCAAACTAAGTGCTTTGTGTTTCGTCATTGTAATAGATTACGTATGTATTTCATACAGACTGAGCTGACAACTAATGTTAAATATTGTACTTTTAATTATTACTTAATATTATTGGGGAAACTAATAAATTAACTATGACCCTTCAGCGTGTTGCCAGTGATAGTGCAAATAATAGTGCTGGAAAACGTGCCAGAATGTCCGTAACACTGGATCAAAAACTGGACGTGATAAAGCGCTTTGAAGTGGTCTGTCAACTGCAGTGGAATGCACTGAATGTAAGTAAAAGAACATAATGCACCGTTAGAGACAACAAGAGACAAATCAAGTACAGTATTACATTAGACACATTGTCATGTGCTGCTACTTCCAGCTGAATGTGCAGTAACATAATGTAAAGGATGGAAAAGTTGCTTGCAACATTACCGCATCACCAGAACAGGCAAAATGCTTAGATTAGTGTCGCGAGAAGGGAAGCAGATGATGTCTGAGTTTAGACAGTACGAATGAGCAATGTGAAAGTAGAGAGAAATAGCGTAACTAATGAAAATAGGGAGTAAGGTATGACTTCTGGAGAGAAGAAAGATATAATCATGTATCTTATGTCTTCTTCCAGCCACACTCGAGACTATGTTTAAGATGTCAAGAACATCCTCCGTCCTCTCTTGCTAAATAGGTTTATCTATTACAACACGGACTACAACCGCAAACATCAAGTGACAGGTAGAATAGATGTAAAATATGACTGCTTAGAACATATAATTATATTTATTACATAACGTTCCACAAAGAAAAGAAAATAATCTCACTAGCGCTTTTTGGCCAGGGATTTTGTATCACACTCAAAAACACAAGCAAACCACTACTTCACGTACAATTACACAACATCAGGACAATCTAACTAACAGGGGGCTTGCGACAGAGTGGGGCGGCTCCAATCGATCTTTGTTTCACTCCTGCAAGATCAGTACATTTGTTGTACTGATTTTATTGTGGGCTTTCATTTGTCGCACTTTCTTTCTTTCTTTTTCTGCTATGTGTAGCAGATACTAGTGTCGTGAATTTCTACATCCACATATATAAATTAAAAGGAATAGAGAACAAATATACGACTATCTTTGGAAAACACATATTTTGAACGCAGCCACTTAGCTCTTTTAAATTCGTATATTTGGGTTCCTTAGGGCTTGCTGACAAAGAATATGTAAAACGTTACGCAAATAGTCTAGGAATTACCAAATTATAACCAAAATAAAATAGTGGGGGTGCCTGACAGCATGAAATCATTTCTGCTCATAAAATTTTTTTATAACGTGTTTGAAAAAAACATTACGTTACGGAAATAGCCTACCATGTTAACTCCTATTTGATTGGAGCGCAACAAATGTAAGACTAAACACGATTTGTCGGGCTATAAATACTATCTTGTGTTGTCAGGGGAAACGTGAAAAGGGGTACTTTTTTGAAAAGATGTGTAGACATGGTTTGATTGGGTAGAGCTGCGAATATACTCAATTCAGAGCGTCTGTTCCTTGCCACATCTTGTAGTAAACCTACTAAGAAGCAGTGCGTTGAGCACCAGTGTATATTTTTTATAAAATAAAGCCTGGAACATCGGCAGATCGGAGTTGTGCTATATTCATTGCCATTCAACGTCACTGTGTATTAATTCCATGAATTGTGGTAGGTTGAAATATTTGATATCTTTTTAAATGAAAATTGAATGTAAATTGATAATTTATGTCTGTATATATGTGTGGTTCAGTAGCGAACATGAGGTAAAGCCTATAGTGCTCCAGCCTGAACAGAAGGTGTCGGAGGAAAGTAAAACTGCATGGAATGGCCAAACAGTACACTGACACCTAGATTATTGACTAGAAAGAAATAATGCTGGAATTGCAGAGGCGTAGTAACCATTAGGGAGGGAAATACTGGTATCAAGTATTTCAGATGAAGCTGACAGTTGGCCTAACGCTCTGAACTCAATGTTTGTGATGTATTGTGCTCAGTGTAGAAATAGAGTATAAATAGTTCTGAAGTAGGAGGTACAACCTTCTTGTTTCAGGGACCGTGGTCTTAAAGTTATTGAGCAGCACCTGGTCAGAGCTTTGCTGAATCCAGAGGCGGACAGCATACTCCTTGGTCCATATAGCAACCAGTGGGGTGGCTCCAGAACTCATTAAAGTAATCGAGCAGAGGAGTCTTTTACTGCAGTCATCACGAAAGATAAGAGAGTGTGGCCATGGAGCTCAACATTATGTACCCCCATCTTAAAATGACATTGTAAAATAAAATTAAGAGGGGAATTTAATTGTTTTAATACCAGGAACTGAGAACATCTCCAATACTAGTTCCAATAGAAACAAACTATTGAAGTCATGATGACAAATACCAACAGAGCTTGAACAAAACAAAACCAGTATTACCTCATATTACTACCACACAACTGACACACATAGGATACTATTAATAATATATGTCACTACAAGATTCATATTAATAAATTCTGTACATATAACTTGTAATTAAAATTGATTGTGATTCCTGGTTCCCTTTGTATTTGAATCAGGACACATATACATTCATGACAGCACTGAATACATATTGATATTTGAAAAGTTATCAGTGACTCCTTTAAGATATCCTCGTAGAGTGTTTTATGTATGTGAGTGTCACAGTGTTGTCAAGTGTGGTGGAATAAATTAAATTGTTTATCTGTCTGTTGTTGTTATGACTTACACTTCATCATACACATACCCTAGACATATAACGTAGTCATCACACTATTCCAGAATAATTCTGACTGAGGTATACATATGTGGCAGCAAGTAAGGTTATCTATAATACACTACTCTTATTAGATATAGATACCTTCACAGCTGATCTCAGTCAGTACACTAAGTCCCCTATAAATATTTATAACATCCCACTTTACCACATATATTGGGGGCTCGTCCGGGATTTTGAATCTTTCCCTATTAAAAATATTGGGGGTAATTCACTTCAGGGAATAATAAGAATTAAAAGGTATCCTTGGGTGAAAATAAATAAGGTTGAGCTCTCAGTGCCTGTGTTGTCCTGAGTTAATTAGTCATAGATAAAATTGTTTAGTTAAATATTTTAGACATTTATTTGTTAGACAATGGCCGACTTGGCAAAATTTCGATCTGCTGCTGTACAGACTGCGAAAGAGTTAGGAATGGACGGACAAATTATGATTGCTTATGTCACGGCTGAATGTGACAAATATATTGAACGGGAAGAAAGAAGATTAGAAAAAGAGGCCGAAAGAAAGTTAGAGGCTGAGACTAAGAGGTTGCAGATTGAGGCTGAGGCTAAGAGGTTGCAGATTGAGGCTGAGGCTAAGAGGTTGCAGATTGAGGCTGACAAAGAGGCTAAAGCATTGGAGGCAGAAAGAGAAGACAAAAGATTAGCTGCAGAGAGGGAAGCAGAAAAGGAGGAGAAGAGATTACAAAGGGAACATGGGCTACGACTAAGGGAGTTTGAGTTTCAGGGCCATGCTCCTGAAAATGGTGCCAGTCCCTTTGCCTCTGATGCCACTGCTAGCCAGGAAGCCTCAACCTCAGCTATGAATTTTCATTTAGATCATTTTGTTGAGAAAGACGATGATATTGAGAGCTTTTTAAATAGATACGAACTATTAGCTACCACGTATGGGTTAGAGAGAGAAAGGTGGAGCTTAAAGTTATCTCAGGGACTTCGTGGGGCAGCTTATGAAGTTTTTGCCAAAATGAGCAGAGGTGATCAGGAAAATTATGACATGCTAAAGCAGGCTCTTTTGTTAAGATATGAAAAGAATGCAGAATTTTATAGGAAAAAATTTAGGAATGCTAAACTACTGTCAGGTGAAACATATCACCAGTTCTCTGCACGAATAGAGACATACTTGGAGAAATGGACTTCTCTGGGGAAAACCCAAGATCTTAAGGAAATGGTCCTTATAGAGCAATTAAGAGAGTCCATGGCTCCAGACCTGAGAAAGTTTCTCATGGAACAAGGTGCAGAGAGGCTGGGTGAGTTGCTAAATGTTGCTGAAAGGTATCAAGCAGCTCAGGCAGAAGTAACAGGTAATAAGAAGAGGCAGGTAGACAATTATCAGGCACCACAAAACTTTAATGAATTTGATCATAGAGATCAAAACAAAGGTAAGCACCAGTTTGATAGGCCACGAAATGACTATAAAAATAAAACCCCACAATTCAATGAAAGGAAATATGATAACAGGAAACCCTTCAGACAGGAAGGAAAATATTGTCAAATATGCAGGATGCATAATAATAATACTAGTGAATGTGGTAGGAAGGTTCCTCCATATCACGCGGCATGCATGATAACAGTGGACAAGGGGAAGAAGAAACTGACAGAGAATCATATAAATCTTCAACATCCCCCCATCTGTGAAGAAGTGACATGTAATGGGGCCAAGGTTAGGTGCCTTTACGATTCAGGTTTAGAATATGACTCAGTTGTGAGTGCAACCCTAGTGCACCCTGAACAGTATACCACAGAGAAAGTGGAGATACAAGGGGCCGTAAAGGGAATATCCACCATGACACTTCCCGTAGCCGAGATCAATGTAGAGACAAGGTACGTGGAAGGAGTGATTAGAGCAGCCGTGTGTGACGATCCAAATTACCCGCTGGTGTTAGGAAGTAAATATGTTTTTCTAGGAAGCCCTGTAAAACCTGTGGTAATGGCCACGCTTCAGGTCAGGTCGACCCCTAGTAGAAAGGAGGAGGAACCCCCATTAACCTTTTCTGATAAACAGATGAGAAAGGCCCAGGCAAAGGACAAATCATTAAAACCTTGCTTTGACAAATTACTAAACAGCCATGCACACCCTAAGAAAGGACAATTTTACTTGAGAGATGGACTGCTCCACAGGAAGGCGGGAGCCGGACCCAAAGGATATGGACAGTTGGTACTCCCAACTCCCTACAGACAAGAAGTGATGGCAAAATCACATGTTGTACCAGACGGTGGACACCAGAGAAATGGGACTACCCGTCAAAGGACATCAGAAAAATTCTATTGGCCTCAAGTAGCTGCTGATATTGCACAATTTGTGGGGGCCTGTGAAAAATGTAGCAAGGTACAGTCCCCAAGTTGGGAAAATCATAATCAGATGCCAGCCAAGCATTCTGAAACATATGGGCCTAACATTAACAAGGAAAATAACAATAATAAGGTTGACATAGAGGATAGGTATCCACCTTTCCCCCAACAGTGTTCACCAAAAATATTTAGATTCGCAACTCTGAGAAAGGCATCCAGAGAAAATAGAAATTCAGACCAGTCAACCCAGGAACAGTTTGAAGCCGCGTTTAGGGAGCTGGCTGACATTGACATTGAAGATGATCCGCCTAAGTTAAAACCGAAACAAATTGTTAACATAAGAACAGTGGGCAGTGGACGAGTGAGCAATTCGGGAAATGCTCACAGCGCTTCACACTATGGCTATTAACTTAGCATTAAAAGGGCTCTGGTGACATTGGTAGTCACCCGACCCCACACCGTCCAAGGGAAATTATTGATCGGACCCTGGATGGAGATAACCCACACATCTTATAGCAATGCTAAGGGCGAATTGATTTCTGATGCAGAAACTCATTTCCCCACATATTATCTTAATTCTCCAGATTGTCGGTAGGCGAAACTATAGTTGGTGAATATAGCCTCCATTTGAGCGGCACATTATAGAACATTATCAATATATTATTAGAAGGGTGTTTCCACATTCAATCCCGCCTGAGATCAGACAAATTGTTGGCTGTGAACATTTCGGAGGAGCAGAGTGTCTCCATTGTTACCTTTTGAATTGAGGATAGTCCGAGTGGTTATTAAGGCTGATCTGGAAATTATTGGATCCCCTCCACAACTCAGATAGCACCATATAGATCAACTCCTCATAACGTACAAATTGAGGAACATCTAATATTCTCGGGACATGTCGTTGATCATACTCAGCGAAGAGAAAATGGTGAATATTGATTGCTAAGCAGTAGTAAGACAAGCAGTAACACTTGCAGCTGTACAGTAACATATCTGAAATGGATTCTTGGATTGCAGAGGTCTGAGGTAACCTTCGTCAGTAGTGCTTACTTTGACTTGACCCACCTGCATTAATCCATGAGCAAAATAAAATTAGAGAAACGTTGATGCAGATTTTTTAAGCCGCCATCCGTGCGATGAAAATCAAAGAAATCACCAGGCATAGACACACATTTCTCTATGTGTATGTAGAATTATATACTGACGTATAACGTCTGTTTTAAGAAGGGAGGATTTGTCGTGAAATTCTACATCCACATATATAAATTAAAAGGAATAAAGAACAAATATACGACTATCTTTGGAAAACACATATTTTGAACGCAGCCACTTAGCTCTTTTAAATTCGTATATTTGGGTTCCTTAGGGCTTGCTGACAAAGAATATGTAAAACGTTACGCAAATAGTCTAGGAATTACCAAATTATAACCAAAATAAAATAGTGGGGGTGCCTGACAGCATGAAATCATTTCTGCTCATAAAATTTTTTTATAACGTGTTTGAAAAAACATTACGTTACGGAAATAGCCTACCATGTTAACTCCTATTTGATTGGAGCGCAACAAATGTAAGACTAAACACGATTGGTCGGGCTATAAATACTATCTTGTGTTGTCAGGGGAAACGTGAAAAGGGGTACTTTTTTGAAAAGATGTGTAGACATGGTTTGATTGGGTAGAGCTGCGAATATACTCAATTCAGAGCGTCTGTTCCTTGCCACATCTTGTAGTAAACCTACTAAGAAGCAGTGCGTTGAGCACCAGTGTATATTTTTTATAAAATAAAGCCTGGAACATCGGCAGATCGGAGTTGTGCTATATTCATTGCCATTCAACGTCACTGTGTATTAATTCCATGAATTGTGGTAGGTTGAAATATTTGATATCTTTTTAAATGAAAATTGAATGTAAATTGATAATTTATGTCTGTATATATGTGTGGTTCAGTAGCGAACATGAGGTAAAGCCTATAGTGCTCCAGCCTGAACAGAAGGTGTCGGAGGAAAGTAAAACTGCATGGAATGGCCAAACAGTACACTGACACCTAGATTATTGACTAGAAAGAAATAATGCTGGAATTGCAGAGGCGTAGTAACCATTAGGGAGGGAAATACTGGTATCAAGTATTTCAGATGAAGCTGACAGTTGGCCTAACGCTCTGAACTCAATGTTTGTGATGTATTGTGCTCAGTGTAGAAATAGAGTATAAATAGTTCTGAAGTAGGAGGTACAACCTTCTTGTTTCAGGGACCGTGGTCTTAAAGTTATTGAGCAGCACCTGGTCAGAGCTTTGCTGAATCCAGAGGCGGACAGCATACTCCTTGGTCCATATAGCAACCAGTGGGGTGGCTCCAGAACTCATTAAAGTAATCGAGCAGAGGAGTCTTTTACTGCAGTCATCACGAAAGATAAGAGAGTGTGGCCATGGAACTCAACATTATGTACCCCCATCTTAAAATGACATTGTAAAATAAAATTAAGAGGGGAATTTAATTGTTTTAATACCAGGAACTGAGAACATCTCCAATACTAGTTCCAATAGAAACAAACTATTGAAGTCATGATGACAAATACCAACAGAGCTTGAACAAAACAAAACCAGTATTACCTCATATTACTACCACACAACTGACACACATAGGATACTATTAATAATATATGTCACTACAAGATTCATATTAATAAATTCTGTACATATAACTTGTAATTAAAATTGATTGTGATTCCTGGTTCCCTTTGTATTTGAATCAGGACACATATACATTCATGACAGCACTGAATACATATTGATATTTGAAAAGTTATCAGTGACTCCTTTAAGATATCCTCGTAGAGTGTTTTATGTATGTGAGTGTCACAGTGTTGTCAAGTGTGGTGGAATAAATTAAATTGTTTATCTGTCTGTTGTTGTTATGACTTACACTTCATCATACACATACCCTAGACATATAACGTAGTCATCACACTATTCCAGAATAATTCTGACTGAGGTATACATATGTGGCAGCAAGTAAGGTTATCTATAATACACTACTCTTATTAGATATAGATACCTTCACAGCTGATCTCAGTCAGTACACTAAGTCCCCTATAAATATTTATAACATCCCACTTTACCACAACTAGATATTTTCTTTCTTACACCCTTCTCAGGGATAAGTAGACATGTCTCGTTGTTATCCATTTCCCCCTGCTTTGCAAGGAGTGGCAGCGACCTACCCATGTTGGCTATCGTGGGCGCAGCGATATCATTATACAGATTAACACGTAAATCGCCTCAGCGCAGTGCTTAATCACTGATACGACGCGGGTACGCGCATCACCAAAGCTTGGAATACGGGGAGACAACTGATGGACAGACACAGAGAAGAGATTACTGTCTGTTAAAATTAATGATGGTTACATTGGAAACACGTTTTCATCTGAGTTTATCGACGTGTTTGTAAGTTGGTACACAGGGCAACCGGATGTTTATCATCAATTTTCAGAAAATTAATGTTTGAAATTTTGCATTAGCTGAGTCATGCAATATATTCAAATCGGATTGGCTGACCATCTCGGGCGAGCATAACAAATGCGTGGGAAGGCAGTAAATATAATCTGACCATTTTCTCAAGCTATTTCACTTGAGAAATCGCTCGCAAAGCAATTTATTATCACGCTCAGTCTCCTCATAGACCAACGCTGGCATTGGCGCCTTGGCAAGTAGATAGAACCTTGAAATGTCCAACAGGTTGAGCAGAAGTGTCCTTGAGCAGAAGTGTCCTTGAGCAGAAGTGTCCTTGAGCAGAAGTGTCCTTGAGCAGAAATAAAATAAAAGATTTACCAAATGATCATCGTTTTGTTCAAATGATAGATTTTTTGTATCTTGCTGTGATTACGTCACAAAAGGTATGTTTGAAACACGGTGAGCAAACTTTGAGTTTCTTCTGCAAGGAATGTTTAACAACAGTCTGCAGAGACAGCACCTTTTTTGTCACAATAAACCAGACGGCCATAAGATCGTTGACATAGCAGCAGCTTTAAGTGAAAACTTAGATGAATTCAATGAAATCGAAGTAAAAAGCAGAATGACATTGCAAGGAATGAACACCAGATCGGACAGCTTAGTTAAAGCATTTAAGAGACTGGATATTCATGAAGCGCGCTTGAAAAAAACAATTAATGAAACATTTATTGAGTATCATTTACATCTTCAGAAGCGGGAAGAAGCTCTGACATCTATGGTGCATCAATCTATCAAAGAGCAAAAAGCCAAAGTCAACGCCCAATTTGTCTACGTTAAGAAGCATTGTACACATCTGCAGAGGCTGTATGACGAGTTAACGGCGTCCAGAAAAAGCAGCGACATCTGGAAACTCTTCGACAGCAACCAACAAATGAAGGAGTGTGGCAGGGCAGTTACTTGTGCGTAGGTCACGGCATCAATTAGTTAGGTTATTTGGCCGTTTAGGTTATACGGCACTAGTAGTTATATTGATTTTATTTAGTCAGAGTTAATATTTTATATGTTGTTGTGGTTCAAGTGCTAACTGGCCTTCCGCCAGAAATGGGAATACTTGACCTTTACTCCTTTTTCTTCTTCTTCCCAGGTAGGTTCTTCCCTTTAAGTTTGGTGAAAAGCAAAACAGTTTCAGCACAACAACGTATATCAAAAACAAATTACTGTAAATTTCCACAAACAGCAATTCAGTAGAAAATTATATTAGAGTTTATTGATGTCGTTAGACAAACACTGTAAATTTCACATTGATGGTTGGTTATCCAAGAGGAAACATTTATATATCCACAATGAAGTACGTATACTAACTTGTCTACTTAAAAACTTGTCTTGATATTCTCAAAGACAAAGTTCACTTAACACTATTTGTAAAATCCTCAAAAGTCCAAAATCATGGAATCATTGGAATCATAAATCCTGAAATCATTGCCTATCGCCCACATCTCTTCTATTTATACTATTTCTTCTTTTTCCCGCCTTTTTCCACACGTCCCATTCTTTTTTTCACACGTTACAATTTCTGCACACGTCCCTGTGGTGAAGTGGGATGTTATAAATATTTATAGGGGACTTAGTGTACTGACTGAGATCAGCTGTGAAGGTATCTATATCTATTAAGAGTAGTGTATTATAGATAACCTTACTTGCTACCACATATCTATATATCTCAGTCAGAATTATTCTGCAATAGTGTGATGACTACGTTATGTGTCTAGGGTATGTGTAGGATGAAGTGTAAGTCAAAACAACAACAGACAGATAAACAATTTAATTTATTCCACTATACTTGACAACACTGTGACACTCACATACATATAACACTCTACAAGGATATCTTAAAAGAGTCACTGATAACTTTTCAAATAACAATATGTATTCATTACTGGCATGAATGAATATGTGTCCTGATTCAACTACAAGGGAACCAGGAATCACAATCAATTTAAATTACACGTTATATGTACAGAATTTACCAATATGAATATAGTAGTGACATATATTATTACAAATATCCTATGTGTGTCAGTTGTGTAGTAGTAAAATGAGGTAATACTGGTTTTGTTTTGTTCAAGCTCTGTTGGTATTTGTCATCATGACTTCAATAGTTTGTCTTTAGGGACTAGTATTGGAGATGTTCTCAGTTCCTGATATTAAGACAATTAAATTCCCCTCTGAATGTTATTTTTATAAAGTCATTTCAAGATGAGGGGACATAATGTTGAGCTCAGCTGGCCAATTCAGCTTATCTTGAGTGATGGCGGCAGGAAGGGACTCCTCTGCTCGAATTCTCCTCTGGGCTCTGGAGACACCTCACTGATAGCTAAATGGACCAAGGAGTATGCTGTCCGACTCTGGATTCAGCAAAGCTCTGACCAGGTGCTGCTCAGTACCATCAAGACCACGGTCCCACAATTTCATGGAAATAAACACAGATACGTTGATTAGCAATGAATTCTGGCACATTTACTGGCACAAATTCCCATCTGCTTATGTTCCAGGCTTTTATTTTAGCAAAAATGTGAGCTGGCTTCAACGCACTGTCGCTTTATCAAGATTATTTGCACTAGTGGTCTCGAACTAACGCTCCTAAGTGAGTATATCAGCAAGTCTAGCCAATGAGGCCACGTTTCGACAGGTGTTTGAAAAAATGTTACCTTTCTACGTCTCCCTAACAACCAAGATAGTATTTATAGTCCGACCAATCGTGGTTCGTCTTTCATTTGTTGCGCTCCAATCAATTTGGAGTTTACATGGTAGGCTATTTCTGTAACGCAAGGTTTTTTCAAACATGTTATAAAAAAATTTTATGAGCAGAAATGATTTCATGCTGTCAGGCATCCCCAATATTTTATTTTGGTTATAACTTGTTAATTCCTAGACTATTTGCGTAACGTTTTACATATTCTTTGTCAGCAAACCCTAAGGAACCCAAATATCCAAATTTAAAAGAGCTACGTGGCTGCGTTCAAAATATGCAATTTCTACCTCCTGTTTCGAAGATGTGCTGTCTGGGAAGGGTAGTGTATTTTATCACTGTCCGTCTGAAAAAAAATTTAGTGCATGTAGTCTTACACGCGTGATGGTAGCATTTGTGTATCGCGCGACGCGTGTTGCATGCGTTCCTGATTTTCAGCCCTCCCTCTCTCTTTATCCTTTTGTCCATCTGTTCGTTCGTTTTGGTAACGCAGTGTAGAAAAAGACATGAATGGAATTTAAAATTTAGGTCAACTTGCATATCTCAAGGTTTTTCTTAGAAAGGCAGCACATTTTATTGTGTGTTTGGGAAACGCGTGTATGTTGCAGAAGGCCTATATTTAACGTGGAAACGTTACAATTTGCAGACGAAGCATAAAACAAAGGGGATTTCGAGTACTGTCATTGTGACAGCACTGTTCTTTACCATTCTTCTTCGTTTATTTATTATATGGATTTATTAGGCTTTATATTTACTAGATAATTTATATATGTGGATTAGAATATTCCACGACACCTCCCCTCTTAAAACAGACATTATATGTCAGTCCTTTATTCTATATACACATAGAGAAATTTATTATTATTTCTGGGGTTTACGGTGATTCTCATCACACGGATGGCGGCTTAAAAAATCCGCTCCCAAATTGGTTTTTCCAGATATATACTCAATGCTAAAATTATATGGAGCCAAAAGTAAAGACCATCGGAGTAACCTGGAGTTCTCATGCCTAGCCTGTGCTAGAAACGATAAAGGTTTGTGGTCTGTATGCAACTTAAATGCCTTCCCATATAGATAAATATTGAATTTCTTTATCGCCCATATTACTGCAAGACATTCTTTTTCGCTAGTTGAGTAGTTGATTTCAGCTTTATTCAACTTTCTGCTAGCATATGCCACTGGGCTTAATTCCCCATCCAATGCATCAGATCTCTGTAGTAGAGTTGCACCCAGCCCAATATTACTTGCATCCGTCCTTACTATGAATTCTTGACTTAAGTCAGGTAATTTCAAAATGGGTTTACTTGTGAGCTTTTCCTTCAATTCTTGGTAAGTCATTTCACATTGTGGTGTCCATGTAATGCGATCTGGATGTCCTTTACGTGTCAATTCAGTTAACGGTGCACATATGGAATTAAAGTTTTTGATATACTTCTGGTAGAAACCACATAATGAGACAAAGGATCTCACGTCCTTCTTGGTTTGTGGTCTCGGGGCTTTCTGTAGTTTCTCTAAATTCTTTGGGTCAGGGGTCATGTTTCCCTGATAAACTGTGTGTCCCAAAAATTCCAATTCTTTACATCCAACGCAACATTTGGTTGGTCGGGCTGTTAAATTTGCCTCCCTAAGTCGATCAAACAGCATGTTCAGAGAGTCAATGTGTTCCTCAAAGGTTTCTGTTGCTATAAGGATATCATCCATAAAATTGGTTATACAGGGATTATTCAGAGGATCCAATAATTTTCTCATCATTCTAGAGAAGACACTAGGCGCATTCTTCAATCCAAATGGCAATCTATTAAACTCATAGTGTCCTTCTGAGGTACTAAAAGCTAGGTATGGTCTAACCTCAGGCTTTACTGGATCTGATAGTATCCTTTACTCAAATCCACTTTTGAGAAATATTTAGCTTTATTTAGTCTGGCAAACAGCTGATTTGTATCCGGCAATGGATCCACCTGTCCTTCTGTAATAGCATTCAGTCTCCTGTAATCTATACAGAGTCTATGTTCTCCAGAGGGCTTCCTTAAGAGTACCACACCGGAACTATACGAAGACTCACTGTGCGAAATAATTCCTTCCTTCAACAGATAGTCTATCTCTTCCTTCAAAGCTTTCTCCTTAGCAAACGGAATCGAATATGGTTTCATACAGACAGGTGTGGAGTCTATCAGTTTCATATCATATTCCAATGGGTTTGTATGCCCTGGTCGGTCTGTTAACACCTCTGCATGATTATTTAGAACCTGTTGCACTCTCTCTTTCTGAGTTTTCGTTAAATGTGTACTGATTTTCACCTGTGCTGCTGTCTCACAGGGGTGTAATGGATACTCAAATGATGAAAGTGGTTCCTTTTTCATCTCCATGGCGATGGACAAGGTCAACAAGTGTGTCTCTTCCTGATGTTCTCTTTCCAAATATTTCTTCAGGAGATTCACATGATAGATTTTTTCTTTCCCCTTCTTATCTATCTTATAATTTGTTCTAGATACCTTCTCTAAAACTGTATATGGACCCTGCCATCCAATTTGTAACTTATTCTGACTCCCGGGCAAAAGAAGCAGTACTTTCTCTCCCACAGCCAAATTTCTGTCTTTCGCCTTCCTGTTATAATAGGCAGCATGTTTCTTCCTGGCTTGTTTCAAATTTTCATTGGCAAGTTTCCAGCCAGTTTTCAACCGAGTGGTCAGCTCATTCACATATTGGTATGAAGATGTAATGTTTTCCTCTGCCTTTTCATCAGTCCACGTTCTTAACAAAGCTACATATGGACCTTTAATTGTGTGGACCTATTTGTCCATGCACCGGTATGGTCTCTTCCACTCGAAGCTTTATAGTGATGATTTTTCCTCCCAGAATTATCATTCACAAAACGACCGCTACCAATTTTTCTCTTGGGGCTGTCTCCCCACTTAAAATTCTTGATGAGAGATTTCCTCCCTACATCCTCTTCCTCCAGTTTGTTTAAGTCCGATTGAGGGATTTTCGGCTTATCCTGGGGTAAGACATCTTTTTGCACTCTCCGCATAGTGGCCATTGTAAAACAGTTAAGTGAAGCTTGTCCGTGAAAAGGGGCTTCCCATTCCATTTGGTCCACTTTATCAAATCTATATTTCTTTTTATTATCAGGCCTAATTTTGCTCCGGGGCGTGTCCAGGTCCTGATCCATGTTCCCACTTGTGGGTGTTCCCTCATGTGCTATGCTACACCTTTCTACAAAATTCTCAATGTCCCATCTTGCTTTGGGCCAATAATAATTGTGAGCCACCTTTTGAATGATGGTACCTATTTTCTCATGGTCCCCATCTGGTTTCACATGTAGGCTCCTTATTAAGTCTGCCCTATATCTTTTAGGAAGTACCAGTTGTCCCTGACCTTTGGATCTAGCTCCAGTCTTCCTATACATCAACTTGTTTTTCATGTAAAAATCTCCCTTGCCTGGAGTTGTATGACAAGTTGACAATTTTCTGAAACAAGGCTTGAGTGTTTTATCCCCAGCCTGTGCCTTCCTCATCTCTTCTGGAGTGGTATCTAACATAATATCCTCCTCCTGTCTTGAGGTCGACCTGACCTGAAGGGTTGCCATATACACAGGTTTCCTTCTGCAACGGTCAGTGTCATGATTGTCCATCTGACAATTCTTACACCACCTTTTTCCTTGGTTGAAAGATTTTCTTTCATTATATTTCCTTTCATCGAATTGTGGGAATTTATTTTTATTGTCATACCGTGGCCTATCAAATTGGTGCTTACCTTTGTGTTGATCCCTAGGATCAAATTTATTAAAGTTCTGTGGTGCCCTAAAGTTATCCACTTGTTTCTTTTTATTACCTGTTACCTCTGCTTGAGCTGCTTGATACCTTTCAGCAACATTTAGCAACTCACCCAGCCTCTCTGCACCTTGTTCCATGAGAAACTTTCTCAGGTCTGGAGCCATGGACTCTCTTAATTGCTCTATAAGGACCATTTCCTTAAGATCTTGGGTTTTCCCCAGAGAAGTCCATTTCTCCAAGTATGTCTCTATTCGTGCAGAGAACTGGTGATAGGTTTCACCTGATAGTAGTTTAGCATTCCTAAATTTTTTCCTATAAAATTCTGCATTCTTTTCATACCTTAACAAAAGAGCCTGCTTTAGCATGTCATAATTTTCCTGATCACCTCTGCTCATTTTTGCAAAAACTTCATAAGCTGCCCCACGAAGTCCCTGAGATAACTTTAAGCTCCACCTTTCTCTCTCTAACCCATACGTGGTAGCTAATAGTTCGTACCTATTTAGGTAGCTCTCTATATCATCGTCTTTCTCAACAAAATGATCTAAATGAAAATTCATAGCTGAGGTTGAGGCTCCTTGAGTAACCGTAGCATCAGAGGCAAAGGGACTGGCACCATTTTCAGGAGCATGGCCTTGAAACTCAAACTCCCTTAGTCGTAACTCATGTTCCCTTTGTAATCTCTTCTCCTCCTTTTCTGCTTCCCTTTCTGCAGCTAATTTCTTCTCTTCCCTTTCTGCAGCCTGTCTTCTTTCTTCGGCTTCCAATGCTTTAGCCTCTTTGTCAGCCTCAATCTGCAACCTCTTAGTCTCAGCCTCAGCTTGCAACCTCTTAGTCTCAGCCTCAGCTTCAAATTGTAACTTCTTAATTTCCCTGTCAGCCTCTAACTTTCTTTCGGCTTCAAACCTTCTTTCTTCGCGTTCAATAAATTTGTCACATTCCGTAGTAACATAGGCAACCATAACTTGCCCATCTAATCCTAACTCTTTTGCAGTCTGTACAGCAGCAGATCGAAACTTGGCCAGGTCCGCCATTGTCTATCAGGTAAATTTCTACAATGTCTAACCAACAATTTAATCTCTAAGTATATCTAATGGACAACACAGGCACCGTGAGCTCAACCTTATTTAATTCCACCCAAGGATACCTTTTAATTCTTATATTCCCTGAAGTGAATTACCCCCAATATTTTTAATAGGGAAAGATTCAAAATCCCAAGAGCGAGACCCCAATATATGTGGTGAAGTGGGATGTTATAAATATTTATAGGGGACTTAGTGTACTGACTGAGATCAGCTGTAAAGGTATCTATATCTATTAAGAGTAGTGTATTATAGATAACCTTACTTGCTACCACATATCTATATATCTCAGTCAGAATTATTCTGCAATAGTGTGATGACTACGTTATGTGTCTAGGGTATGTGTAGGATGAAGTGTAAGTCAAAACAACAACAGACAGATAAACAATTTAATTTATTCCACTATACTTGACAACACTGTGACACTCACATACATATAACACTCTACAAGGATATCTTAAAAGAGTCACTGATAACTTTTCAAATAACAATATGTATTCATTACTGGCATGAATGAATATGTGTCCTGATTCAACTACAAGGGAACCAGGAATCACAATCAATTTAAATTACACGTTATATGTACAGAATTTACCAATATGAATATAGTATTGACATATATTATTACAAATATCCTATGTGTGTCAGTTGTGTAGTAGTAAAATGAGGTAATACTGGTTTTGTTTTGTTCAAGCTCTGTTGGTATTTGTCATCATGACTTCAATAGTTTGTCTTTAGGGACTAGTATTGGAGATGTTCTCAGTTCCTGATATTAAGACAATTAAATTCCCCTCTGAATGTTATTTTTATAAAGTCATTTCAAGATGAGGGGACATAATGTTGAGCTCAGCTGGCCAATTCAGCTTATCTTGAGTGATGGCGGCAGGAAGGGACTCCTCTGCTCGAATTCTCCTCTGGGCTCTGGAGACACCTCACTGATAGCTAAATGGACCAAGGAGTATGCTGTCCGACTCTGGATTCAGCAAAGCTCTGACCAGGTGCTGCTCAGTACCATCAAGACCACGGTCCCACAATTTCATGGAAATAAACACAGATACGTTGATTAGCAATGAATTCTGGCACATTTACTGGCACAAATTCCCATCTGCTTATGTTCCAGGCTTTTATTTTAGCAAAAATGTGAGCTGGCTTCAACGCACTGTCGCTTTATCAAGATTATTTGCACTAGTGGTCTCGAACTAACGCTCCTAAGTGAGTATATCAGCAAGTCTAGCCAATGAGGCCACGTTTCGACAGGTGTTTGAAAAAATGTTACCTTTCTACGTCTCCCTAACAACCAAGATAGTATTTATAGTCCGACCAATCGTGGTTCGTCTTTCATTTGTTGCGCTCCAATCAATTTGGAGTTTACATGGTAGGCTATTTCTGTAACGCAAGGTTTTTTTCAAACATGTTATAAAAAAATTTTATGAGCAGAAATGATTTCATGCTGTCAGGCATCCCCAATATTTTATTTTGGTTATAACTTGTTAATTCCTAGACTATTTGCGTAACGTTTTACATATTCTTTGTCAGCAAACCCTAAGGAACCCAAATATCCAAATTTAAAAGAGCTACGTGGCTGCGTTCAAAATATGCAATTTCTACCTCCTGTTTCGAAGATGTGCTGTCTGGGAAGGGTAGTGTATTTTATCACTGTCCGTCTGAAAAAAAATTTAGTGCATGTAGTCTTACACGCGTGATGGTAGCATTTGTGTATCGCGCGACGCGTGTTGCATGCGTTCCTGATTTTCAGCCCTCCCTCTCTCTTTATCCTTTTGTCCATCTGTTCGTTCGTTTTGGTAACGCAGTGTAGAAAAAGACATGAATGGAATTTAAAATTTAGGTCAACTTGCATATCTCAAGGTTTTTCTTAGAAAGGCAGCACATTTTATTGTGTGTTTGGGAAACGCGTGTATGTTGCAGAAGGCCTATATTTAACGTGGAAACGTTACAATTTGCAGACGAAGCATAAAACAAAGGGGATTTCGAGTACTGTCATTGTGACAGCACTGTTCTTTACCATTCTTCTTCCTTTATTTATTATATGGATTTATTAGGCTTTATATTTACTAGATAATTTATATATGTGGATTAGAATATTCCACGACAGTCCCTCTGTTTTCGACATTTTGCACACGATTTTCTGTTATTTCGACTATTTTCACATGTGTGATCTTTTCCAACTTAACAATTGGATTTTAAAAAAAACCAGATCACACAAACATTCATTTCCCACTTTCCGCGCATAAAACCCATTCATTATTATCTGGGACTGACATACGTTTGCCTTCTCAGAGCAGTGACTGCCAACTAAACTGTGAATCATACTGCGTTTTGTGTAAAAACGTCTTATTTGCTTTTGAGGTCTGTCATTCTTATATGTAGCATATTATAGCACGTATAAATGCTTAGCGTGGAAGTAGTAGGGATAATGCTAGCGTGGAAGGCCATGCGGTCACAGGAGCACGAGATATCAAGTTCGCCCAGATCGCGGCTGCAGATGAGGGTGACCTGTTTCAGCCTTGCGAGTTTGAGTCTCAAAACGAATACTCGTTCCTGTCAGGCCTGAGTAGCTTGGGAGAAGTCAGAACTAAGCCCAACCCAAATCCAGGGAAGCCATTCAGTGACGATCAGCTGATGTGGAAGGCAACAAGCACAAACAGCTTCCAGGTAGATCCTGTGGAAAAATTTACTCAAGAAAGTGTGCATTATTTAATCTATTAGAACTTGTCTTTTTCATTTATGACGTCATAAGTCTGACCGTAAAATATATCCTGTATGTTAATACTGTTACCCATATAACGTTACCTGTATATCTTAGGTTATATTACTGATACATTGATAAAGCAACAAACTTCTTATATTACGAAATCATAAATGTCATCAATATTCATATTTCCATATCATTATGTAATACCAAATTGAGTAGGAAAAAGCAATGCTGGCCCACTTACAGACACTATCTACTACGTTAACCAATGTAGGGGGAACTAGCATTGTATAATACGGAACCACTCTCCCTTTTATTATAAAGACACGTGAATGTGGTTGAAAGTACGTTGAACAGAATACACGGAGCAAACAATTATTTTTGAACCATAAGAAACACGTAACAGATGAGAAGTTCCAATTATATCTATATCTTTATAAACCTTTCTACTTTTCTCTACCTAACTTCTATTGTTAATGTTTTAATCTTCTTCTGGTGAGCCAATTCTGTCCATAATTTACTAAATGATTTTCTACAGCGGTTCAAAAACCTTCTTTTTTTAAATACATGTAGATTAATTTTAACAATATTTTCTTAACTTTTCTAGAATGCCTTGTCCCTAACAAATGCTTCTTGGATGTTACGTAAGACGTTTTTTGACCGTTTATCTAAGTGAGACTACGCCTTCAACTTGGTTTGGTTTGGTTTTGGTTTCATTGCACACGGACAATACCATCACTGTTACGATCTCCTCCCTTAGCCTTCAATTTATTTTTATTCACCTTATAATTGTTGTGTGTGCCTAAATTACCACATCACATATTTGTTCACCATTTCTTTTCTTTGCTTCTTATAGAAAAAGGAACCTCTGCTGCGGCTGGCGCATTTGCCGGGAAGCCTGTGTCAAAGAACAGGCTAACGCAGAGAAGATTTTTGTAACAATCAGTTTTCGGTGATGATGTTGGCAGCTCTATGCACATCATCAAATTTCTACACAGACTCCCGGTGAGACGACGCGAAGCATATAAAATATAGACTAACTCAGGGATCCCCAAACCTTTTTCAGTCCCGACTTCTCCATGTAATCCTTGATCCTTAATCGACCCTAGACAAAACATAAATGAATAACATAAGGAATTGAGGATAGAGGCAGACTAAATTAACACATTTTTATTGAACCCATACAAAACGGTACTTCATCTTTTATTTAACCCATACAAAACTGTACCGTATCTGTTATTTAACCCATACAAAACGGTACTTCATCTTTTATTTAACCCATACAAAACGGTACTTCATCTTTGCAGGTTTGCGGGGTTTTTACTAAAAGTCTTTTCACAGAAGAGGCACATAGGCCTTGTTTTATTGGTAAACAAGGGTGCCGCGCTGGTGTGATGGTTACCACATTGCGCTGGCGATCAGGTGTTCTTCTTCTTCTTCGTTCGCCCTGAAAAGGACGGTGGTTGTGTTGTGTCTGTTTACAACGTAGCTGTGATATCTGCACCTTTCGGTCGACACATCCGACTTCTGCACGGCATTTTTTAGGACCGGGTTTGCCTTCCCATTTCGATCCACACTCGCTCAGCCAGCCTGCACAGCTGCAGACTGTTTCCAGGACCACCACTTGGAGGTGGAGTGCGGTCTTGACCAGCTCTGGTTCGCTGGTCCTGACGCAGGCAGTCAAGCTATGAGTCGCTGACTGCGGTCTCTATTGCTGCGTCTTCGATCAGGTGTTCAAGGTTCAAGCCCGGGCGTGCGGATTTGAAGAGTATCATTGACAGGGATTGTGACTGAATAACCTGAACGGCTCCTGAGACAAACCCTCTGTGGATGGGAAGGAGCGAATCTCCTGACCGGATTGGAAGGAAAGTCCACAGGCTTCCCAGCCTCGCAATGACATGTCATTGGGCCGAAGGGCTGAAAACCCAAGTGCCACTGGTTAAGAACAACAAAATTGGTAAACAAATGCACGATTCCAAATTTTAAATACTGTAGGCACTTCTTAGCATCAACGGCTGCCATTATGTCTATTGGGATAGTGGCACCGTTTATATTTTAACATAAATACAGAAATTAGCTCACTGATATGCAGTACGATTGCTAAATCTGCCTGTAAGAGTTAATGAATAATTGTATAACAAAACAATTCACTCCCTTGTTAGATTTTAGAGTAGTTTAGAGTTAGATCATCATTTATAAGGAGCGATTTCATAATTTATTTTAAACAGCACACGATTTAAAAGCAGCTAAGGAAACAAAATATTTCAAAAGAAGGAAGCAGTTTTAGTTTTTAGACCACTTATCTTGACGGTTAAGATCTCAGAATGAATTTACATGAAACAAAAATTTAACTGCTGATTAGAACACTTCCACATGTAAAATCGAGTCACAGCTGGCATTTTCATTTCTTATATTATTGTCAGCTTTCGACTCCAAAAGTTTAATCGACCCCTGATCGACCCTCTATGGTTTATCTACCTGTGGATGTAGACCACTTTGGGGACCCATGGACTAACTAATCAACAAGGGCACATAATTTACTTGTGATAAGAATGAAGTTAGATAATAACTAGTTGTTGCGTGATAAAGGTTGGATAGAAAATTTCTTCCCCCAAAATTAGAGAAGCGAGCTGCTGAACACTGGGTAAGGATGACACAATACAAGTCAGGTAGTTAAATACATAGTTCACGTGATAGCTGTAGATGAGAACAAAAAAGTAAGTTACATTTTCGCTAGTCCTATCCTATACTCCAAGTGCATTATTTCAATATGTGAATGTAGCTCGTAATATTCCCTACCAAGTTTAATTATTACTAGCTTAACCACACAACAAAATTATAATTGGAAAGTTAAGAAATTCAATAACTGCAGAAATAAATTAAATCATTGCACTTTAATGATTCTAATGTATAAGAAAAATGTGCACTTAGGGTATGTAAAAGTTCACAACAAAACTATTTGCATCAACAAGATAATGTCAATGGTTGTCCTATTCATCACATTACTGGTGCAGGTGTCTAGGTTTGTATTTTCCCCTATTAGTTAACTGTTCTTGTGTGACAGGTTGATGCGGTTGACTCCCCACGGTCGTTATATCGGGACATCGAAGAAACTATGCTAACAGCTAACAATTTCCACACACACATTGTGTCACGTTCTCGCCACAAGTTTAAACCCTCAGAGAGTAGTACTATGAATCTGGGGGTTTGTTTTAGAGCTACGATCCAACAAGCGCTCCCAAAGGCGGTTAGCTGTGACTTCTCTTTAGTTGTTGTACTGTATTGAGACTGATTGCTTCTAACAGTAAGAGGTAGCCCTCTGGATAACTTCTCTGCTCTGGCAGATCTGGAATTGATTTCAGTAAGTACGAACTGGTCTGATGCGGCATTCCTAATATTCCCATCTCCCTTTGTCTCCGAGATGTCTGCAGTTGTGTTCACTTTCCTTCTTCTTCTTCTTTGATCCATAACCACCAACCGTCAAAGCAGTCAGTGGCCATCACGCCTTGTGGCGTCTTGTAGGGCAGCAACAAATTGATTCCACTTTGCTCGGTCGGTGGCCATCCTTCGTACAGTGCCCCAACTGTGGTTCATTCTTTGCATCTCAGCTTCCACAGTTCTCCGCCAAGTTGTTTTTGGTCGGCCTCTCTTTCGCTTTCCCTCGGGGGTCCATAGCATACCGTAGCTGCTCTTGTGATGGTATCAGGGTCCCTTCTGAGGACGTGGCCAACCCAACTCCAGCGTCTGCCAGCTATGATGGTGTGCATGTCCTCCTGGTTACTCCGAATAAGTAGTTCTTGGTTGCTGATGGTGTTTGGCCAAAAGATTCGGAGAATTTTCCTTAGGCAGATTGTGTGGAAGGAGGACAGTTTCGACATTTCCTTCTCTGTTACTCTCCAACATTCCGCACCATAGAGAAGCACAGAAAGTACACAGCTCTCATACAGTCTTAATTTTGTGTTTGTGCTGTACTGGGAAGACTTCCAAATGTTGTTTAAAACAGCAAAGGCTGTTCTCGCTTTATTCATTCTGTTGTTAATGTCCTTGCTTGTTCCGCCGTCAGGTGTTACAATGCATCCTAGGTAAGTAAATGTGTCTGTCTGTTCTAACTTCTGGTTCCTTACTGTTATTGGCTCAGGATTGCCCACATTTAGTGTCATGACCTCTGTCTTCTTCAAATTGATGTTCAGGCCAATCTGCTGGCCATACTTATTCAGTCTATCGGTTTTGTCTTGAATGTGTTGATGTGAATGTGCGAGTAGTGCAATGTCATCTGCATATTCCAGGTCTTCCAGTGTAGAAATACAGCTGTCTCTGCCATTCTGAGCACTGCTCTATAATGTTCCTGAGGGTAAATACATGATCTGCACATATTCTGTTCTTTCTGAAGCCCGCTTGTTCTTTCCTCAGTTTATGGTCAACTGCTTTTGAAATTCTCTGGATGATTATCCTACCTAGTATTTTGCTGGGAACTGAGAGGAGGGTAATTCCTCTCCAGTTGTTGCAGTCTGCAAGGTCGCCCTTCTTGGGCAATTTGACAATTATTCCTTTACTCCACTCTGTTGGTGTTGTCTCAGTTTCCCAGACTTGGGCAAATACTGGTTCTAATAGTTCTGCTGCTAGTTCAGGGTCTGTCTTGAATAGCTCAGCATTTAGATTGTCGTGACCAGGCGCTTTTCCATTTTTTAGCCCTTTGATAGCTGTGATGATTTCTTCTTTTCGTGGAATGTCTGTATTTACGTCTAAGTCACTTTCAGCCTCAGGAACATTCAGCTGAGTCTATGGTGGTTCCTTATTCAGTGTTTCTCTGAAGTGCTCTGTCCATCTTGTTTCCTGCCCCTGTGCTGTGGTGATGAGATTTCCTTGCTTGTCTCTTACTAACGTTATGTTGTTTGCACCTCATTTTCCACTGATAGCTTTAGTTATTTTATAAACTGTGCTTTGTTCATTTCTCAGTGCTGCCTCTTCTGCCTGTCTTGCAAGGTCATCCAGAAATGTCCTTTTGTTAGCTCGGGTTTGACGTTTTACTTCCTTGTCCAGCTGACTGTACTGTTCACCATATATTGCCTTTAACCTGGGAGACTTAGCTTCTGTTTTCTTTCTTTTCATTTCCTTTCTCTTCGCTATGGTGTTTAGCGTTTCTGGTGTTATCCAGTCTTGGCTCTTTCTTTCATGGAATCCTAAGCATGACTTGCTGCTTTCTTTGTTTATTGTTGAGATGGTGTTGAATTTCTGGTCGACATCATCGGTCTCTGTTCTTTCCTGGCTTTTGATAATCTCATATCTTCTCTTTACGTCGACCACGAAAGCTTTTCTGGTGAGGGGATGCTTCAGTTTCGTGATGTTATATCTTTTCTGTTTGACTGCAACTGGACCAGCAGCTGAGTTTCACCTTCAGTCTTGCTACTACTAGGTGATGATCACTTCCCACATCTGCGCCTCTTCTTACTTTCACGTCTTGTAGTGCATGTCTCCATCTGCCATTGATCATTATGTGATCTATCTGGTTTTTGTCTCGTCTGTTAGGTGATTCCCATGTTAACTTGTGCACTTCTTTGTGTTGAAAAAGTGTTGTTCCAATGACCAGGTTGTTAATACTGCAGAAGCTTATTAATTTGTCTCTGTTACGCACGAATCATTTTTTGGTAAAAAAAGTCTTTGTATGATCATTTTCTTGACTGAAATGTGTATTATATTATTTTACAGTCAACGGGACATAACTCGAGATTTTGAGACTACTATTTTTTATGAGTTTACCTACTCTTGTGTTGAGACACGTTCGGTCTATAATTTCTTGAACGAAGCGTGACCATATCTCCTTATTTGGTAGTATCAGTCTACTGTTGTAGATGTCTGAAACCTGTCTTAAGGTTTGCGGTTCATGACCATAAAGGGAGCGATAGTGTATGTCTTTTATCTCGTATGTTCTTAGAATCGTCTTGTGTGAATTGATACTCATGTAGATGCGTTCTGCGCATGTCTAGACTTTGAGAGTTCGATTGTGGTTTCCGCCCAGCTCGGGGAGTTAAGAAATGGTCTGAGCAGCGAGCAGACGCAATCTGCGTCTCGTGATTTTCTGAGGGAAATACATTGTCTTTGTGAGTTAGTTAGCTAACTAGACTATTTCCCAGTGTTATTCAAGCCTGCCTGGAGGCATATGTTCAGTGGTTGATTTCGAAAAAAGGTAATTCCTCTTGTATTGAACTTTACGCTATCATCTAGAAGTTCGTCATTTTTGGTCGCTCTTTGCTCGCTTGTGTGATTCAAAATGGAGAGGTACTTTGATTAGGATTTCGCCACCGGTATCTTTATACCTGAACTGGTTACATATATGGGTCGCTCTAGACCAACAAGACTATTGTCTGTGTTCCAGGATTCGTTATATCAGAGATCACGTCCAAGTCAGATGGTTAGACTTAGGAATGTTATAAAGGTCGGGTTGACCTGTACTCCATGTATGCTATTCACGTGCAGACGATAAATGGACTTATTGTATACATCTGATCTGCTAGCATCAGGAAGGGAGTATTTATTATTATCTATGAACATTGATGATCCGTAGCTGACACTGTTGCAGAATTAATATGTATGTACTTTAGACATTCAGATCGGTGCTATATATTATTTATACAGCTTCACGAACCAGAACTTTATGATATCGAATATACGGAAGCTATTTGTTTACACTATGAATATTGAATATTGGATTCTACATGACTATCAGCTGGCACTAATATTATTTTGAATGCTGAATTTCTTGGACTATGTTGGTGATGACATATATATCATGACTGTTTTGTGGCGTACAATAAATGGTATAAAACGTAAATTGAAGTAACCATTTTTATGACTCTACACATCATGTTGCCTGTGTTGTACTCTGGGAACTATTCTACTACAACCTACACAGCAACATCATAAACCAGAGAAGACACCTATATCTTGCACTTTAATACCTGGTGTCGATAGGGGTGGTAATTTTGATGTCAGCCTAAATCCCACCCTTATCATTTTGGTGGCCAGATGTTGGTTTACTCTGGTACCAGCTATCAAGGGGGTCAACAAACCCAGACATCACCATCATACTAGATACAACTACAGCTTCAACTACCACCTTACAAGAAATTTTGTTGAAAGAATCCGGATTTCCTGACAGTTGCTGATTTTTTGAAACTACCCGGCGCTGCTTGTGGGTATCCAGTTTTCCGACGTTAGAAGGCCAAGTTCCGAGCAAATTGTTTTCCTGATCTGTTAGGAAGAAGGACAAGTGCCGTAACAACTGTTCCGGTTTCAGAGGCTCATTTTCCTACGTCATGGCTGTCTATAGGAGCAGATGTTGATCAACGTTGGATCGTCTATCCTGAGAATGCTGACGACATCCTGTTCAGCACCGTGCTGACGTTTGGGACATATAGAAGTTAAGTGGCCTGTTTTGTTTGTGAACTGTGCCCTATGTTCTAGCTGAGCCTTCTGTATTCTTTCACACACTTTTTGCTACTTTTGCTATTTGTTACATGTTATATGTTAGTTTTATTTGTATATTTATATGTTATATTTCTGCGGGTCTGGATGGGTGGTGACTGTCATAAGAAATACCACGTCATAGAGGTCTTATGATAGCGTTCTGTTAGGAGCAATTTCCTTAATTGGAAATTGTTAGCAATATTTATTGCTATTTATGTTAGTTGTGACGAAATGGTCAGTGTTGTTTTCGGTATTTTTTTCACATTCTTTAGTTTTGTTTTGATTTGTTTGTATTTGTAGGTCTACTCTTTCCTATTATTTAGTTCTTTTCAAAATATTTGTTTATACACTGTAGCGTCATTTGTTTGTCATATTTTGGCGTACAATAAATGGTATAAAACGTAAATTGAAGTAACCATTTTTATGACTCTACACATCATGTTGCCTGTGTTGTACTCTGGGAACTATTCTACTACAACCTACACAGCAACATCATAAACCAGAGAAGACACCTATATCTTGCACTTTAATACCTGGTGTCGATAGGGGTGGTAATTTTGATGTCAGCCTAAATCCCACCTTATCAGTCTCCATTCTCATTTACTATTCCATTGCCGCATTTCCCCATTACTCTTTCGTTATAATTATTGTCTTCCAACTTTCGCATTTAGGTCTCCCATTACTATAATAAGATCGTACCTGGGTACAGTTTCCATTTCCTTTTGTACCTGTTGATAAAACTCGTTCTTGATCTCTTCATCGCTGTCGTTTGTTGGTGCATAGCACTGTATAGTTGTGGTGTTGGCGAATCTCCCTCTCAGTCGTGCTCTTATTAGTCTGTTGTTAATGGGTTTGCATTTCAGTAAAGACCTTTCCATTCCTTTCTTCAGGATAATGGCTACACCTTCGTTGTGCTGACCATCCTCTCTACCGGAATAAAGTACTGTTTCCCCTGTAGCTGTTTTTATTCTCCCCATCCCTGTCCATCTGCTCTCGCTTATTCCCAGGATATGAAGTTTGTAATTCCTCATCTCTGCTGTGATCTCTCTCAGCTTTCCTGCCTCATTCATAGTTCTGACATTCCAAAAACAAATTTTGGTTTCGTGTTTTGCGGTCTGGGCATCCGTTTTCATGCCAGTGGCTTCTTTTCGGCTTTCACCACTGTCAGTCATACGAGCCTGAGACTCCGGATGTCCGTCCCGCATCAAAGTTTTTTCATTTGTTGCCGTTTCCGTAACATGTGCAATTTTTTACATAGACAGGGGTGTCGGCCCTGTGCTAAAACCCCCAACCTGGAGGACCAGGGTACCAGCTTTTGTCTGACCCCTACCCACGCAGACCAGTCCAGCTTGGTTGAACCTACCAGGAGTAAAACTCCCACTGGCATAGCTCTGGGAATTGTCAGGGTACGCAAGCTGCCATACCGCTACAAGGTATAGGTACCATTGATGGCAGGTTCACTTTCCGCTTGACAACTATTCGTGTGTTTTTGCGAACCTGTGCTAGTTTATCGACAAAATCATAATTTTCTTGTTAATTATTAAAGATAATGTTCTTTCACTGTCATAATTACATGTATTAGCAGTTTCTGCACAAATCCCAAAAGAAGTATTCCATTCGGGACATTAATTAAAAAATTGTCGCAGATTTTATAATGTGTTAGTCTACATTGGATTTCCCTATAGAAGTTCGTTGCGATTTCCAGATAAAGATACTGATTTACCAGGAATTTGCGGGAATTTTCGGAGTGATCTGTCCGTGATGCTACACTACTAAATAGGCACAGATTCAAATATAGAATCATTTGCAATTTAATAACGATTTTGCTGGAACCATTAAACGTAGTTTATGGAACTCAAGGATTCTGATGTAAGCCATCATTTGAAAAGATCAGTTTTTAATTGTTGCTCTTTAGATTAGATAGACAAAACTCAATGGCCGAAATGAGCAACACATTGAGACTGACATTAGAGATGGTGTAGAGTTTTATCATCAACTTCATCATTAATACAGACCCAGAAAATGAAGTCTGTAATAACTGTAGAAGAAAGGGTCCCGTACTATCGAGTCATAGGTGGAACAGATTAGGGTTTTTTAAACCCATGTAAAGCATGCAACTAATAATTTATATTTATATTTGTTTAAGATAAATACCATAACAGTCTATAGAAGATAATTAAATTTAACGTCTTATGACAAATGTCTATATTCTGTATTTTATTTATCCCTTTTATATGTTTTTTTATTATTTTATTTTTGAAATTTTGTGATATTTTGTATAAAACTGCACCTCTAAAGACAGTAGTGCGCCCCTTTATGGTCTGCGCCCAAGGTGCCTGCCTAGTTGGACTAATGATAGCACTGGCTCTGCACACGTGTATGCATAATGGCACAGCCGTATGTATCTAAACATTACCACATGGCACATTTACCTATATAACCGCACATACCTTAACATAAACTAGCAGTACATACTACTTACATAGTCGTTCCCCTTCTACCGTGAGGTGTAGAGGTTTGGAAGAGAGAGCGCCAGACTATTCTATCAGCTGTCAACTTCCTGGCCTGGTTCCACTCTAGTCCTCGGTCCTTCAAAGATTGTCTAATGTTGTCCTCCCAGTGGACTCTGGGTCGTCCTGGAGGTCTGGATCCCTGGCTCTTTGTTTCCCATGCTTGTCGTGGTAGCCGATCTTCTCCCATTCTGCAGACATGGCCAAACCATCTTAGTTGGGACTGTTCTATTTGGGTCTGCAGCGGGTGGGATTTTAGGCCTTGACGTATCGTCTGGTTGCGGACCATGTCTCTTCTTGTTACTTCAACCACCTTCCTCAGATACCTCATTTCTGAGGTTTGGATCTGGCTTTTGTGGGTTGTAGTCATTGCCCATGATTCGCATCCATATGTCAAGACTGGGACATAGGTGGAGCGGTATACAGCCATCTTCGTTTTCTTACCAACCTCTTTCTTGCTGAGGAATCATCGATTTATGGCCTTAAAAAGTCTCCCAGCCGCTGCTTTTCGAGTGGCCAATTCTTCTTTGATGCCTCCCTTTCGGTCTATAATAGCTCCGAGATATTTAAAGTGGTCGACCTGCTCCAGGACCTGTTCTCCCAACTTAATGTGATGTTTTCTTTCTTCTCGTGATATCACCATGGATTTTGTTTTAGAACTGCTTATGACCATCCCTCTCTTCTCCGGCTCTTCCTTCCAGACTTGCAGGTTGGATTGGAGATGTGTCTCTGATTTAGCAATCAGGACAACATCATCAGCAAATGCTAGCTCTGAAATACAGACGTGTCTCATCTTCCAGTACCCCCCTGAATACTTTCTTGTTCTCTCCTTACATGCCTTGATGACATCGACCATGAGGAGTATGAAAAGATAAGATGACAGGATATCGCCTTGTCTTACACCAGTGGTGGTCCTGAACTCTTCTGACTTATAGTTTGCTGTCCTCACATACTTTCTGCAAGACTTGTAGAAGCTCTGTATCGCATGACTCAGAGGTGCTGGAATGTTCTTCCTTGCCAAACAGTCCCAAAGTTTGCTCCAGGGGACCCTGTCAAACGCCTTTTCCAGATCTATGAAACAAAGATGGATCTCACTCTTGTACTCAAGGGCCTTTTCACTCAGCTGCCTGAGTGTGAAGATTAGGTCTTGAGTACTTCGGTTTGCCCGGAATCCGCACTGGGCTTCATCCAATTGTGGCTCAGCTAGGCATCGGAGTCTCTGCTCTAGGATTCTAGAGTAGATTTTACCAGGGACACTGAGAAGGGCTATGCCTCTGTGGTTTCCACATTGTCGATTGTCACCCTTTTTGAAAATCGGTGTTATGATGGCAATCTCCCAATCCTTTGGTATGGCCTTGTTGCACCACGCTGCCTGTAGGACCCTTAGGAGTAATAGGTCGCCTGATGCTCCCATGTACTTAACCATTTCTGGTGTTATACCATCATGCCCTGCTGCTTTGCCCATCTTGATTTTCTCCAGTGCTGCCTTCAGTTCTTCTATCTTTATGTCATCTTCACCATCATTGGTTTTCTCTTCTGTGCTAGTGGTTATCATTTCTGATGCTTGACCTTGCTCACCATCAAGGAGTTCTGAGAAATATTCTTTCCATCAGTCCATTACTTCCTTCGGGGCAGTAAGCAATTTGCCATGCTTGTCC